>JAQPZY010001492.1:0-12500 GCA_029931535.1 Margaritifera margaritifera | reverse complement strand
CTATAGACATTCATTTAGTGGAGTTAAATGTGCCAATTAAATCACCAATTTCTGACATAATGTTTTATAGTGTTGCAAAGACCTTTTTAAATTTTTCTAACATATATTTACAGAATTAGATAGTTCAGTAACATTTGCCTGACATATAGCTATCTAGTGCTAGATTGATAGATAAATAGATAGATGAGAGGGAAAGGAGAGAAGAAAAGAAGGAGGCAAAGAAAAAGCAGAAGCTAAGGGTTATTTCAGATTATATCAAAACGTGTTACTTATTATCATCAGAGCATCAAGCAGATTAAATAAAAATGCAATAAATGAATGACCAGATAGTTGATTCTTAAAAACTGAAAAATCGCTAAAAGAAGATGACAGACTGATAGCGTGCTGAGAATTAAAATTATATTTTTCTCATCTCCGAGAAATTTGGTTTGCAATACGAGACACATACAATTGAAATCAGTGCAAAAAATGTATGTGTTGGCGAAAAATGCATGCGAATAAAATATTTTCAGAATCTAACAATTGTTAGAAAATGACCGCTGGAATAGATATGCATTTTCTTTTTTTAAAAAAGAAAAAGTATTAAGCATGTTTCTGTGAAGCAATGATAACCAAATGTAAAACTTAAAAATTCACAATCATAGAATAGCTCCTACATTTTTCCTAAATCCTAAACATTAAAAAAAGATTTGTAAATAAATATTGTTAAAGAAATATTATTATAAATAGTCTAGTTACTATTGTAAGTAAGACACCAATGTTTACTGTTTTATTCTACAGAAATACATACAAGTTATTTTGTGCCGAGGTAATTTGACTCAAGTACTAAAGTACCTTGTCTAGTGAGACACCACGTTAGCCGAACCATGTTGATCCGATGATATTTTTCGAACCCGCACCCTTTTGGTCACGAGTCCAGCACGTTAATTACTGAGCCACCGCGGCTCCACTTGAACGGAGAAACTTTGTGGATATAAATGGGGTATATCCAACAATAATGAGCCATAACTCAATAACACAAGAGGACCAAGTGGGCATGAAATCGGTCACCTGCCTGTAATCGGCCAAACAGCCAAATACAGGAGCAGTTGATCAAGAAATCTGGGTCTGTTGGATACTTTCTGTGGAGATTTCTTCCAATTATATTTTTTGCATTATTATAAAAACAACTCTTGCAAGGTTTCTCTATTTTGCTTAAAAAAAATTTTATTTATTGTCTTCGTCCATATTTGAAGGTATGTCAGGATCATTTGTCCAATATTGAAAGGCCTTTATGCCAGGATACTTCCTGTTAAACTTGGTCAAATTCTGTTCAGCGTTTTTAAAGATCAATTTGTGTAAATGTTTCTTCAGAAAACAGTTGTATATTTGAAGTTATTTTCTAGCGTATATTAATGTGTTAAGCACATATATTCCTTTGTAAGACCAAGAATCATCCTCAGATTTTGAGAAGAGTAATTTTTTTCTGTTTGAATTGTACGTAATTTCTCAAGTCCACTAAATATGTTCTCGTTTGTTGAGTAACTGTGTTTAATGTTTATTTACTTTCTCTGATAAATATCTTGCCCGGGTGTTGGCATCCGACTCAAAGTTTCCCTGCCTATTAAATTAGTAGTGTAGCTAGTAAATTGTAGGCTTCAGTGTCAATACTTCCTATTTTTATTCAACAAACTCTCTAATGTCAGTACAATGCTTTTCACGGGGTGTCAGATATAGTGTAAACTTAATCATCCCACTTTAGTTACAGTTTTTAGATTACAACTTATACAACAATTAACATACACATAGCAATTTCATCTACTGTAAGTATTGACCATTTAATATTGGGGGGCGTGGCTGCGATTTTCTTTTGAGCTGAGATATTTGATTTTCTTTTATCTCAAGATAAATAATTGTTTTTTCAAATAATATATTGGATATAATATGGTGTTATTTTGCTACAAATCAGAGCAAGATATTTTTCCAGCTATTGAGAGATGGATTTTTAAAAAAAAAGTGTCAGGACCCTGTCCCAAAACATTATATTTCTGGTCCGTAATAAAATTGCGGTATACCGTGGTACGTATCACGGTACCTTTTCGTTGTACCCAGCTCTTGTGTTTATGGTCCTGTTTTAAATTCAGTAGACGAGAATCAGGGGCTTGTATGTAGTATTTAACACACAATTTTATCATTAGTATGTTGAATTTCTTTTTTTTTTTTTTACAAATGAAATGTTTAAACTGTAATTTTTTTACATATTGTGGAGTTTATTTGATTGATTTTACTTGACTTCCATGGATGCAGACAACATGTGTTTACAGACTATTTGGGGGAATGATAATATCCACCAACACTTTTTGTGAGTTCGAATACATCATTTACTGAAACAGGTGACACAGTTCGTAAAAGATAGAAATATGTCCCAACACTGGTAAAGACAAACTTTGTGCGGATCACTTACAGAAAAATTCACATACTGTAGATTGCAAATTTGGATACCCTTTTGTTGATCTAAAGGATATACCAATGCTTCATTTTTTTATTCTTATCTAATACATCGCAGCATATAACAATTTGTTTCTAATATTCGTGGAAACACGTAATTCTGTGGTAAAAAAAAGACTGTTGGCAAATCCCTCATTTTGCCATTTTGCACTTGATTCAAGCACAACTTGCTGCGCGGATCAATCAGCCGAAATATTACAGACAACGACAATACAAATCGGTAGACGTGAAAATAAAGCCAGAGATTGACACTAATCTCTTACCGAGCTGACTAAACGATCTTAAAGAGAAATTTAAGATAATTTTTATATTTTGTTCCAGTGCGATTAACGGCTGTATTACTGCACCGATAAAAAGAAGTTCCGAAATTTTACAAAAAATTAGTGAATTTGTACAAATTTAGCTCCAACATATCATGCTTCAGATTGTCTATTTTGTCAAATTATTGACTGTTTTCATACGAAAATGAAGTGATTTTTATTTTGGTAAATAAATTCCTTACGCGAATGGATATAGCGAATATTGTTGCGTGGGGATACTGAATATCAAGTAGAAACCGGTAATATAAGTTCATTCACTGACAATTTGCACGTAACATGTGGAAAACTATTTTTAAATACTAGTAAGTTAATATTTAAAACCTACTTTTTGTTCCTTGGAGTTCATTTTTAGTCATTTTTTTAAAGACACCTCCTCGTTGCTTCCGTAAATGTACCGTTTTGACATATGTTAAGATCTGTTCATCCTGAGAGAGAGAGAGAGAGAGAGAGAGAGAGAGAGAGAGAGAGAGAGAGAGAGAGAGAAGAAGAAAAAAAAAACATGAAATAGGCGTAAATATGGAAATATAAGCTGGAATAACATACATAAGGGCTGATATATTTCTTAAATCAGAAAAGAAAGTAGTTCCCAAAGTGATATAAATACTATAGCGATAAAAGTGTTATCGTCACTATGGCGATATTCACCAATTGACAGATTTAAATATCTCAATATGAAATATATAATAATAATAACTATCATATACCTAGTCCGATAAATCAGCCCCAAAAATTGTATTGGTATCTTGGTGGGTTGAGATTTGATCTCAACTATTCATTAAATATTGCAATTATTGCTGACAAACTTTCACGCAGTTCATCAGTGCAAACAATCGGAACGTTTCCAGGAGTAAGTTTTCTTTACAGTAAAATTATGCCCTGGAAACACTTAAAATGCAGGAGCTTCTGGGGGCTTCGTCCCCTGGTCCTGGGCCTCCTCTGGGGGTTTCCGTTCCAGAGACCCCTCGTCTCCATGTTTACGCTCCCCTAACAATATTTTGGGATCCGCCCCTGTGTACCGCATAATTTCGTATCAAATTCGAAGTTTGACAACTTATAAATCCACATGGAATCACTTACCGATTACACACACCCCAAAAAAGGAAAAAAAAACAAAACAACAACAGCAGACAGGTAGTGGCTGCCCTCGGGGACGAACGTCTGTGTAGGATGCGTTGTTGCTTGCCAGTGTCATCTGTAGATCCAATTTGGCTCTGTTTTGTGAAGGAAATTTAACCTCTGACCCAAAGTTTACGTATCAATCACTATGGTTAACAGTTAAATAAACGGATGGTAGGTCAGATGAATGATTGGGTGGTTAACATTCTCCTCTGTGTTCCTTTGTTTGATCCTTGCAGCTGGTACATGTATACAAGGAATTAATGTCACCAAGCGATACCAAGTTATTTTCTCCAGGCTCTCTAATTTCCCTTGACTTTAGATACAAACTGAAGCCACCCTCAATATGGCATAGATTACCTGAATGGAAGGAGGAAATGGAATAAATATTGTGGTTGATTAACACATTTTCACTGTGCTCTTCTTTATTCCTCAGATTGGTCCCGGAGTTGGTTAGTGCAAGGAATAGTCATGACCAAGCCGATTTCCTCCACCTAAAGGGACTACTGGAGTGTTTCCTATAATTTGTTGTACAGTGGACTTGGATTAACTTTCTCCAGGATCCGTATGCGACAAAATCAACCTGGCACGTTTCTTAAAGTTTTTTGTTCCCGGGAGTTAACGAAAGATTTGTTTTCACAAACGCAATTAGGAGCATGTAACGCCCCTTGGAAAAGAAATTTGTAAGTCCGATAGTGTGCGGAACGTATATTGGGAAAGAAATTTAGTACGGCTCTTGAATATAAACAGATAATATTCCGATACATTTTGATCAAACGAGGAAGAGGAACAAATGAAAATGAATTGATGATGACGGTGACAACGACGATGATGATACATATCTTGTTCATCCAACATTGAACACCAAAGTATGACCTTTGCAACGAAGTCTGATAAATATTGGCTGAATGTTGGACTATTGTTGGACTAATAGCTGAATGTTGGACTATTGTTGGCCCAGTGGCTGAATGTTGGACTATTGTTGACCCAGTGGCTGAATGTTGGACTATTGTTGGTCCATTGGCTGAATGTTGGACTATTGTTGGCCCAGAAGTTACACTTTTCGGTTGGTAAATTTTCAACTTAGTTCAAACATATTTTATTGCCGCAAAATGAATCATATGGGCAATTTTATTAGGAGCAACAAGCTACAAAAACTTACGTACAGATTCCTCTTCATAATAGTACTTAAAATATACAGCGTACAAATGGACTTATCTATAAAAAGAAAGGAACATGGCGGAGGAGATGGGGGGGGGGGGGGGTCCCAGACACATAGTGCAGAAACCCACTACTTTTACCTATATGTAGGTCTCATTCGATGGTGGCCAAGTGAAATAGAAGTAAACCATCTTGCCATAGACTTTATTGCAATAATTAATTATTGTTTTATTATTATTTTTATTTTTATTTTTCTGTGTATTTGTTTAAAAATTGTCTTTTGTTTTGTTTGTTTACTCGTGCAGTTGTGGTATCTAACAGGTGTTACATCGATTTTCCTTTCAAAAACATTCTTTTTAATTCAGGATATTTTTCTTCAGATTAAAAGTATATATTTGTGGTCCAAACCATCGTACCGCCAGAGAGAGAGAGAGAGAGAGAGAGAGAGAGAGAGAGAGAGAGAGAGAGAGAGAGAGAGAGAGAGAGAGAGAGAGAAGAGAATGAGGAGGACGTGAAGCCGAATGTGAAAAATATGCCCAGTTAGAGTAATATGATTGATATTCCTAGTATACTCTTGTGTTTCGACTAGGATATACTTTTGTCTCCTTCTGATACTGTTTAACATCCGAATATAAACAAACAAAAAGATAAAAACTGTAATGTTATTTTTCTAATCATGATGACTTTGTCTATGACTGTTCCAAAAGTTACATTCCAAGAAAAAGTGTAAATGATTTTTGATGGGAAACCTGCAGTAACAAGAGGGACCTTGTACTAAAATTGTTATGATACAAATTATAATTTAAAGCACTACACGCGTGTCTAATATGTACAAAAATTGGTATGATACAAATTATAATTTAAAGCACTACACGCGTGTCTAATATGTACAAAAATTGGTATGATACAAATTATAATTTAAAGCACTACACGCGTGTCTAATATGTACAAAAAATTGGTATGATACAAATTATAATTTAAAGCACTACACGCGTGTCTAATATGTACAAAAATTGGTATGATACAAATTATAATTTAAAGCACTACACGCGTGTCTAATATGTACAAGTATGGTAATAACATAAGTAGATTTATTTCAGTTTCTTGTTATGTAATATGGTAACTATATCCGAGTGTATTGAAATGACGGCAGTGGTAATTATTTACTATTATTATGACGTTATCCGAGTATATTGAAATGACGGCAGTGGTAATTATTTACTATTATTATTACGTTAGAGAAAGGTGCGACAAAAAGATTTTACTAAATGAAGACTTTCAATGAAAATTAATTTTTGTAAAGAGATACTGCTATGCTATCAATGCAGCCATTAGTGGTATTTTCTATTAATTTATTTCTATGGGCATCGATTTTCGTCGTTTTGTTATTAACTTTTTAAAGAGTTTAATATTCTGTTTTCATTACTTCGTTTGGTATTGAAGTTGGTGATTCGAAGCAATTCCTAACATCAGAAGCAATCACGAATTCCAGAAAATTGGTAGCCAAGAAAACAAAATGAATTGATAGGATTTCATAAACTTTGCCGAGTTCAAGGGAAACATTTCTGATTATCTTATAAAGCATCACCCGAAGTTTCCATTCACAAAGAAAGAGAAATATACTAGACAATCTGGGTAAATTTAGAAAGATGGAATTTCTATGAACAGTTGGTATACACTATATAGGAAACAGCAAACAGTTCAGTTGGATTTTAATTTTCAAGGGAAATGAAGGTTTGACTTTTAAGGAATGGGCAATCTAATGTTATCGGAGACCAGTTGTGAGAAATTATGAATCACATGTGTTTATTTTTCCAATCAGCTGAGTACAAATTACGAATCATATGTGTTTATTTTTCCAATCAGCTGAGTACAAATTACGAATCACATGTGCTTATTTTGCCAATCAGCTGAGTACAAATTATGAATCACATGTGTTCATTTTTCCAATCAGCTGAGTACAAATTATGAATCACATGTGTTTATTTTGCCAATCAGCTGAGTACAAATTATGAAGAAATAACCCATTATAAAATTTCGTTTGTTCAGGGAACGTGCAAATATTGGGGGTGAAAAGTTCCTTCTGGACTGCTACGCTCTACTTGTTTGAAATGTAATGAGACATAGTGCTGGTCCCTTTGTTTCATGTATAATACAGCAGTAGATCAGAATTATATAGGTATTGACAATGGGCTACTGACAATTATCAATCCTGGTAGAAGGTTATTCTGGCATCTAATCAAATGGCATAGCTTGCGAAGGGGATTGTACGTCCCACAAACGACGAACCACTATTTTTAACCTTTTTTTTCTTCTCCATATAATTAATTTAAAAACACGCCAATCTAAAGTATCACTGACGTTTAAACACATTTTGCTCTACTAGGAGAGAGAGAGGAGGGGGGGGAGAGAGAGAAAGAACTAAAAATCGTAAAATTAAAATTAGATACAATTCTAATTCACATATATTTATATCTTCCATATGCAATTCAAAACGCGTTAATATAAATCACATATTAAAATTTTAAACAATCAACAATAATTAACGTCTATTAACAAGAGTTCGGTCCATTGCCAGTCCAAATTCCTCATGACGTCATAGCACTATGTTATTCATCGGTGTTCATCTAGTCATCGAAACGAATTCAGAATTGAAGAGCCTGTCGGGATTGGCGCCCTTTCTTTCCTGCTGCCCAAGACTTGGACTTAACACGGAAGTGAGGTAGATCTGCAAAAACAGGAACTGATAACTTCATATGCTGAAGGCTGAGACGAACAGTTCTTTCAAGGGTGCAATGGCCACCCTAAACTTTTCACACATTATGAATATTTAGATTGAAACTCCCCCCCCCCCCCCCGCACCAAAATTACCCTCAGCCATTGAAGCCGTTACCCTCAGACGCTGAAGCCGTTGATGAGGGTAATTTTGTAAACTACCCTCAGCCGTTGAAGCCGTTGAAGTTGCCGTTCCAAATACAAAATCTTTCCGGCGACCCTGTTATTCCTATGCTGAATTATAGTAGGAGAAATATAATGTTATTCACCAACTCATGAATAAGAATTGCATTGGACAAGAATGTAGAAAACAAAATTATTGAAATATATTAAATTATTACTCAGCTGCTTTGAAGCGTGTAATTTTGTGACTTCAGTCGAACTCGGATATATAAATTGGACATGCTGCTTTTGTACGGGATTTTTATGTTTGAAAAAAACAAAAAACAACACCCATTAATACTTCCTTTTATGGGGATCTGGTTTATAATTATGCAATTGGAACTGATCATGTAAGAATAATTATAATAAACAAGTTTTCTGTTTCCAGACATTTGCAGGAGTACTTGGAAAAGCTTTGAAGCCTCGGGTTCATAATCTTTCTCCAAGCTCCGGCCTCTGGGGAACGTTTTAATACAGCAAACTGTGTATCATTATCCCATATGTTTACTTTGTATGATTGGTAGAAAGCCTTGTAGCCGCCATAAAGGAGATAGGCTTCCGGGTAATGGAGTTGTGGGTAATTCTCTTTGTGGAGGTCCCTGTCTTGACTGCGTAGAAACCGATACCTGTGATAAAAATATGTTTTTTAGCTTTTTTTTTTTTTTTTTTTTTTAAACAAATTGGCTAATGTTCTTCTTTCCTTAAATTTTGAATTAACAAAATAATGACTCATTGATAAGTTGTTACCATGGCTATATGCTTTATTAAAATAAAATCATGTTCAAGTGATGTCTGCTAGTCATTCGTTCTTTGTAAGTTCCTACACTAATGACTACTACTTTGTGACATCGAAGTTGAAAATGGCCATATTAAAAATATATTTAATACAACAACTGCTCCATTCCTTTTTTTTTTTTTTTTTTTCCTCAAGCAGCCTTTTCTACTGCAATAACTGTACTCACAAGCTACGATACTAATATGCCTTCGAAAATACAAATAATCACAAATCTACTAAAGTAACTATAGCTGGATTACATTTCTAGTTTTGGGCAAACGGGATATATTTCCTCCAAGTATGCTCACATTTTAGGACCTCTTTCAGGGGAAAACTCGCAGTGGAAGATGATGATGTTATTCATGACGGCAGACTGATCTCGGGGGCGATGGAGAAACTCTTGGATTTCCTCTCGAATCTAAAGAAGATTTGTCTAAATTGGAAGAGTTTTATTATAGTAAATACTCATAATAATGGGAATTAACAGAGACTGTCTGTTTCATTTTGAGAAAAGCAAAAGAGGTTGTGCTTCGCAGAAAACCTCGAATTCCGACCTTCATCAAAGAAAGACCATCCCCACTAGCAACCTTGGTTTTTAATTCCATTCACTATGTACATGAACAAAATCAGGAGTGTACTGGGTAAGCAACTCGGCACTGGACTTATCTGGCGGGACAGGCCAGGGGTTTTGCTCACACCAGTAAAACACCGGTAAAAACGGATTTTTTTGCAGCGGCCCACCGGGATTTGTCCCGGTATGCCCAATGGCCAGTACACCACTGAGCAAAATTATCATCCGAACTGAGATAATCGCGAAATAAAGACCGCTTTTCCCCTAAAGTCTGATCTATGTTCCTAATTAAGTTATTTGTGTGTATCAGAAACACACAATCGGATATATGGTCCTAATTAAGTTATTTGTGTGTATCAGAAACACACCTAATTAAGTTATTTGTGTGTATCAGAAACACACCTACTTAAGTTATTTGTGTGTATCAGAAACACACCTAATTAAGTTATTTGTGCGTATCAGAAACACACAATCGGATCTATGGTCCTAATTATGTGTGTGAATCAGAAACACACCTAATTAAGTTATTTGTGCGTATCAGAAACACACAATCCGATCTATGGTCCTAATTAAGTTATTTGTGTGTATCAGAAACACACAATCGGATCTATGGTCCTAATTATGTGTGTGAATCAGAAACACACCTAATTAAGTTATTTGTGCGTATCAGAAACACACAATCCGATCAATGGTCCTAATTAAGTTATTTGTGTGTATCAGAAACACACAATCCAGTGGAGGATTTCCCATTAGACAGACGAGGCAGCTGCCTAGGGAGGAAAAATTCTGGGGACGGCAGATTTTAAAGTATGAAAATCTGGCTTTGTTAAGAAATTCATTTATTTTGTTAACAAAATAAAAGAAAAAGAAAAAAGCTGTAGCTAAATTTGCCATTATTTAAAGGCGTAAAGGTCTTTAATGGCTCTGGTTTTAAGGCTTTGTTTTGGTCATATCTGACAGTGCCCAGGGGCGGCAAAATCATAAATCCGTCACTAAAACAAACAATGCTTAGTTTGGTTTCGCAGATCCCGCTTTAAGGCTTTTTTTGCCATAAAAACTTTTTGCCCAGCAAGTGTATGCTGCGGGTATTTTGAGGTGGTTCTAATTGTTATTGTTGCGTGTAAGAAAATCACACCCAATAAATGGTTTGGTTTGGCTGAACCCGTTTTAGTAGTTATCCTACAATGCTTTTCTATTTCTCAGCGGCAACCTATACAAAGTAGCTGGTTTTCCTACTACTTAACATATAATTAAACTTTCCTCTTGATAGGCGAATAGTTGTGTGTCTTTTGCAACACACGCAGTAATCTTTGGTTTAGTTTGGCTGAGCCCTCTTTAAAGTGTTTTGCCTATAGGGTTTTTAGTGTTCGTTGACTCATGGAATGGTCCTTCGTTGTTAGAGAAAACCAGAGCGAAAGATTAATTCGTTGACTCATGGAATGGTCCTTCGCTGTTAGAGAAAACCGGAGCGAAAGATTAATTCGTTGACTCATGGAATGGTCCTTCGCTGTTAGAGAAAACCAGAGCGAAAGATTAATTCGTTGACTCATGGAATGGTCCTTCGCTGTTAGAGAAAACCAGAGCGAAAGATTAATTCGTTGACTCATGGAATGGTCCTTCGCTGTTAAAGAAAACCGGAGCGAAAGATTAATTCGTTGTGAGTGAAACTAGAATGTACGATTTTGACGCGTCAGCTGATTTGAAAAGAGGAGGACTTCATGCGCTAATTAAATACATATTATCTTTCTTATTTGGGAGAGAGTTGGTAATTTGCATATCATTGATGTACATACTAATAATATATTTAGATATCTCAGTTTACTAAGTTCAAACATTTCCGGAATATTGGGAGGGAAGTTTGATCCTGACACTGAGATAAATGTGTTATTATTTACGAAAAGGTGAATGAATAAATAATTACAATAATCTGAACGAGAACTTTCACCATGGATGGGTGAATGACCAAGTACACTAACCTTAATATGACCTCCGTTGTATTCGTATGGATAACGGCAATCTATGATGGTGATGTTTCCAATCTCATTACTGTAGTTGAAACGAACAAAGGCTGCCATTTAAAGTCGAAAGAAACCCGTACAAAACATCCATTTCCTTCACATTATCATACCTTTGAAATAACAAGTCCGCAACTTAGAATCCCTAACAGATCGGGGGGGGGGGGGGGACAGAGCAACAGAACGTTTTCATTACAGTTAGATGGTTAAAAGTATGCAATGCAAGCGCTGAAAATGCAGGAGCTTCTGGGGGCTTGGCTACTTTTATACGCCCCCCCCCCCCCCACCACCACCACCACCATATTCCTTCATCTGTAACAAATAAGTAGTTGGCCAAACAACATTTCAGTCAACACTAAATTTTCAATTATTGCGAATGAATGCTCCTTCCACTTCCCACCTCTATTTTCCTCTTCGTGTCAGTTCCCGTATGGACTATATGTTGCATATTGTTGTCACCGTGCACATTTTTTAAAATATTTTTGAATTTTACAAGCGATGGAAAAGCTTTTTTTTTAAACGCATTATAACCAATCTTACAGAAGGAATGCAAAATCTAATGACTACCTAAATCTTTTTACTCGTACCATAAAGATCACATGCAATCATTGAAAATTGACGATTGGACGACCAAAGCGAATAATTAGTACATACAGGCCGTAAATCTTTCGAGTTCATTTTGTTTATCTACTACATATACTAGTACTACTCTTCTGGAAAGCAGCAGCGGTAGCTCAGTTTTTTTAGCTTCGGTCTCGCAATCCAAGGGTCCCGGGTAAGATACCCGCCCAGACCAACCGAGGCTGCCTCTGCGTGTCCTTGGGAAGGCACTAAGTTCTGATTTCCTCTGCATCAAATAGCCAAATAAAGTGCTGAAAATTCCGTTTAAAAGCAACCAACCAAGAGCAACAACTTTTCTGGTTACACCTAAATTACGTCATCTCTTATCAGGGTAAATTTAAGTGACTGCGACTGAAACTTAAAAATATTTTCCACTTATAAATTGGTAGTTTTTACTTAACATGATTTCAAAAGTAATAATTATTTAATCTTCCTTTAAATCCCTACACAAAATTTGTTCAAAAATCCCCCACACCCTTTAGATTCCAGACACATAC
>JAQPZY010001582.1:4120000-4654404 GCA_029931535.1 Margaritifera margaritifera | reverse complement strand
GATAGGGAAATAATAATAACTAGGATACTTGAAAAATATGGAACATACAATGAGGATAATAAATTATATACTAATAATATAAATGAAAACAAATTGTACGAAAGTATAATAACTTTTTATTACCAATACTATGGTAAAATGTTATAAAACGGGAGAAAGATGATTAAAAACATATTAACTTATTGTGTATTAGTTAATATGTTTATTAGTTTCTTGTCTATTCACAATGAATATATTATTCAAAACAAATTAAAATTTAGATGCTGACTACTTGGAGGACCCAAGTATAAACCCTGTGGGAGATGGGACCCAGTATGCCCCTCCACTAGGGGGGAGGTATGCCGTAAAGACGACCTGGGACCTATTCACTCACATGTTAGAAAGGTCAGCCTCACAAAGTTTGTCCACAAAAGTATTTAGCTTTAATATGAAGAACAACCAAAAATAGACAAGATATCATAACAACTAATAGTAAAAAGAATTTCGCAGTGATAACACAATCTAACCATGCAGATAGGAACAAAAAGGAAACAGACATAAATTCGGTCGGGGGCGGGGGTATGTGACTCAACGTAGGATATGAGGACGAGTGACACTGAAGCTATATGGCTAACGCGGAGTAGTAAGGGTCACATCAGAGTACCCGAAAAAATGAGGCATAACCGAAAAAAACATTACAAAAACAAGAAAACAAGGGGAAACAATATTACGTACTAACAACTGCGGAATACTATCCTGTCTACACGTACTACAGACATACAAACCTTTTTTTTTTTCTTCAACATTCTAACATACATAAGAAATGAGAATAAAATTTGGAAAATTTAAATGTGGTCATTGAAACCATAGCAAAAAGGAGACAGAGGGAGCAAAAGTATGGCCTATGGACGGAGGGCAAGGCATTATATATAAAAAAATTGTGCGCCACCAGTCTCCAAATTCAATCTCCATCAAGAGATTTATTTTTTTGGAACATGTTTTATATTTTTAAGATTCTACATAAAAGTAAATAACAAATATATTAAAATTTGGACATTACAGCCAGTCCAAACAAGAATACAGGGGTTATAGCATACGAGAACACTAATATAGCAAATACACATATAGCATACACTGGACTTATAAAGATCCCTGGCAAGGATCACTAAAAACAATTTTATTATATGGCAAGGAAACCAGCTGCAAGGGTAATACCTGAGGAGGGGAGTACGAGCCATAGAGTAAATTTCTTTAGGCCAAGGGTGGAATGACTGGGAACCTGGAAACAGGATCCAAATCAAGTATGCCCATCTAAAACTATATACAAAGAGGAACCCTAGTCAAAAAAAAGTAATAATAAAATTTCTTTTCAAAATTCTTTTTTGAGTTTTTCAAAACCCACAACAACAGACCTATGGGGGTACACACAGATATAAAAAACCTTTAAAATTATTTTCGGCACAAAAGGGGGACACCTTAAAGGCTGATAGCTGAACATAGCTAGAGGTCCAAGAGGGGTCCACAAAAAAAAAAGAAAAAAAAAAGCTTGTTCATTTCATCTTTTGACATTTGTAAGTTATAATCTAAGTTCAAGCAAGCCCTGCTCAGATTTATTTATCATTGAAATCACCAAAGCAGGAGGGTTTCCATGACTTTAAAATGAGTTATACCAGGAATGTGTGCAAATACATGTTTGGGACAGGTATAATTATGGTTACATTTTTGTTGTCATGTTAGAGCAAAAGCGTTGAAACAAACTTTGATATATAAATTTAATTTACTCCTTCATGTTGGGCCACAAATGTTTGAGCCATTTTCACACTAAAATTGGACGTATTAGATTCTTGAGATTATTGGTCACATTTCAAAGCAATTCTGGCTTATAGATTGATACCAAACTTTTTAATATATAGCTCATGAGAACCTTGCATGAGATCTAACATGGACTTGCTCATGTGCATTTTAACATGTAAATTAGGTGAGAATTTGAAAAGGCTTGTGTAGCTTTATATGGATTAAATTTCCTGATGTGGGTGAAATTTTTATGTGAGCTTATCTTGTTCTGAAATGCTAACATAAGCATTTGGTTGCTGATGTTTTCAACTTGTAACTGATGATAAACCTACAAAAGGGGGTGGTCCCATATACAGACTGTCAGGATATTGCCAGCTTATAATATTACTAATGTTTACACAAAGTTGACACAAAGGTCTGGAACTTCAAAAATAGACTATTATAATTATGTATATTTGGACAGGGATAGTCCAAATTAATACAGGGAATGAGTACTGCAAAAATAATTTATAAAATGGTTTTTTTTGCATAAAAAATACAAAATGATCCTAACAGGTTTTGACTAAACACAGATTTTTCCACTGGCCTGCAGGGCCAGCTCACATGCAAATTAACTGGCACTACACAAAATCAGCTGACCCTCTCAAACAAATAAAAATAATAGGTTCAGAATATTTTACTAACCCTGTGGGCCTATGGCTATAAGTACTAACTGGCCCTCCACAAAACCCACAAGCCATGAGATGGGGGGCCAGCAGCTGAATCAACCTGTCCTATTGGTCTAATATATTTGAATTCAGCAAAAGAAACAAAATAAATCATCATATATCTTATGTACTGTAGTAGATGGAATAAAATCATAAACTGATCATATGCTATATTTTGAAATTCTTTCACAGCTAGCTGTAAAAATCTGTAAAAAAATCCAGTTATTGTTACTATTAACACTGATTATTTAGTGGCGTTGACTTATAATAAGCAAAATATATATTCAAACAAGGCATATATAGTAATCAAAGACCACTTACATGTACATCAACTGGCATCTGATAATTTGTTCCTGAGGAATTTTTTCAGAATTTTACATTAAAAAAACCCAAGCCCTATTTGAAGTTCCATCCAAAACTGCAACCAACAGGAAATGTTGCAGAAAGTTCAGACTGAGCATGCCTAGCACATGAGTTTCATGCAGGCTTTTCAGACTTAGAATATTCTGGCTAAGATACAACCAAAAGTTTTCTTTTTTTAAAATTTAATTTGTGAGCTTATTTGAGCAGCTTTTTGAATCAGAACTTTCTACATGTTAGCGAGTCTTTCAAGTCTTATGGTTTTTTTTCAACTTGTCAAAGCTTATATGAAGTATTTGAGCAAAAGGCTTATTTGCTTACTATTCTCACTTGCATTTTATCAGCTTTTTATGTGTTGCACATAAGTTGGTAGATTATTCTGTTCAGGACAGTCACGAAGTCTTCAGTCCAACTGGGATGAATTTTGTGCTTAAGGTTGGCATTCAGGTCATTTTCTAAGAAACTGTTTCTTGTAGCATCATGCAAGTCAGCATGTAAATGTTTCATGTAGATTATTACACCCTTAAGTCAAAACTAGGTAAATGTGACCTATATTTCACACTCCAGTGATCTGCATTAACCTCTATGCATTGACCTCAGTTTCTCAGACACTTATAAATACCTGCAGAATCATGTAATTTGTATGTTATGACATCATGAAGATGATCATGTGGTGATCTGTGACATTATCTATAAATTAGATACGAAGTAAATTAGATTACTTAATGCAAGAAATGAATTTAATTGATGTAGGAGAAGATATTCATGTTCCTTTGTTTGCCATGCATCTCGGTGTCTTCTTCATACTCCATTTACCAAACTTTTGGAAACCTGTGTGCCTGGAATCTTTCATTTGGCATTGGATCTGTACCAGTTGTTTTTTGTTTTGCAATAATATTATTTCATTTGATGATATCACATGACATAAACAATATCCCATTGTTCTTGCTGTGCAGTTAACTTGCAGGCTACATGTGCAATAGTCTTCAAATTGTAGATGTATATGTATTTGTGAAAAACCCAATTCAAATTCAAACCCATAATAAAAAAGAAGCGAAAAGAAAAACAGAAATCACATGAAAAGAACATTCCAATATCTGAAGTCCATTTGGAAATAATACCATGTCTGTTTCTTGATATAAAGATCACAAAAACACTGAAAACATGTTGAAAGCTTTGGCTCCTTTACAGAAAGGGAGATTTAAATATTGAACACATCTTTTAAGACACTTATTCATTTACACTTCAAGACATTTAGTCATTTACACTTCAACACACTTAGTCATTTACACTTCAACACACTTAGTCATTTACACTTCAACACACCTAGTCATTTACACTTCAACACACTTAGTCATTTACACATCCTGAATAAAGTTTTGTCCCCCAACTTTTAAAAGTAGGATACAGTTTTCTCATTTGCATCCATCCATCCATCAATAATAATAATAATAATAATAATAATAATAATAAAAATAATGACTTTTTTATTTGATGAGGGTAACTTAATTAAAACACAAATGTATCTAGTCTCCCTTGACAGCATCAGCTATTTTGTACCAATCTACATGCATGTATCATACTAATGATACATGTACAGGAAACAGAAAAATCACACTATCTAACAAAGTAACAAATAAATACTATGTCTTTACATTACTTAGAACATATCTATCCATCCATCCATCACACTTACGCTTCCACTCTGTAACATTAAAGCCATTTGAGATGAAGAGATGAAATGTGGTATTCGAATACATCATCACTTGAAGGTGTGTTGCCTATCATATTGGGGGTGCTATCTTCAAGATTTAGGTCATGGTGCAATATGTTACATTTTCCATAACACTTTCCCTTCTGCTTAATTTTTCATTTTTTCATTACTAGAACATATGCACCATATAGCCATTATTTAGCTGAAGTGCCACTAAATGCTAATAAATATCCTTATGCTCTCTAATTAGAGGTATTTGAGATTAAGGTATGAAACTTGGTATACTAATACATCATCACTAGAAGGTGTGTTACATACTACATTGTGGGGTACTATCTTCCAGGTCAAGGTCATGGTTCATTATTTTATGCTTTTCCATCACACTTTTCCTTCTACTCCATACTTTAAAGACATTTGAGGTTAAGGAATGAAACTTGGTATATTTGTACATCATCACTAGGTGTCATGCACACTTTGGGGTTTGCTATCATCAATATTTTATATTTTGCATCACATTTTCTCTTTCACTACACAGCTTTAAAGCTATTTGAGATTAAGGGAAGCAACTTGCTATTCATCTTTAGCAGGTGTGTTGTGTACCACATTGGTGGAATTATCTTCAGGATCAAGGTCATGGTGTTATATGATGCATTCTTAACTGACCTGGCCATAAGGCCAAGTGTTATATGATGCATTATTAGCTGACCTGGCCATAAGGCCAAGTGTTATATGATGCATTCTTAGCTGACCTGGCCATAAGGCCAAGTGTTATATGATGCATTCTTAGCTGACCTGACCATAAGGCCAAGTGTTATATGATGCATTCTTAGCTGACCTGGCCATAAGACTAAGTGTTATATGATGCATTCTTAACTGACCTGGCCATAAGGCCAAGTGTTATATGATGCATTCTTAGCTGACCTGGCCATAAGGCCAAGTGTTGTATGATGCATTCTTAGCTGACCTGGCCATAAGGCCAAGTGTTATATGATGCATTCTTAGCTGACCTGGCCATAAGGCCAAGTGTTATATGATGCATTCTTAGCTGACCTGGCCATAAGGCCAAGTGTTATATGATGCTTTCTTAGCTGACCTGGCCATAAGGCCAAGTGTTATATGATGCATTCTTAGCTGACCTGGCCATAAGGCCAAGTGTTATATGATGCATTCTTAGCTGACCTGGCCATAAGGTCAAGTGTTATATAATGCATTCTTAGCTGACCTGGCCATAAGGCCAAGTGTTATATCATGCATTCTTAGCTGACCTGGCCATAAGGCCAAGTGTTATATCATGCATTCTTAGCTGACCTGGCCATAAGGCCAAGTATGCTTATAGTATGGACCTTTGTCTGACATGAATCGTCCATTCTCATTTACCATTTACAACTTCTCAAAAACTAGTCAACAGCAAATTTTAAAAGCAAGCATCCTGACTAGAAGCTCTTTAAAATAATGCCAATCTGCCATCAGATATGGCGATCATTACTAAAAATAGAAAACCTTTAAATGACTTCTCAAGAATTTGACCAAACTTGAAAGACAGTATCTTGACCTAAATATCTTTTAAATTTGTTCAAATGATGCTGATCTTCCAATAAATATGGCAGCCATTGCTAAAAACAGAAAAACCTTTGACTTGCTTCATAAGAACTGCTCAACATAATTTGACCAAATTTGACAGAAAACATCTTGGCATGAAGGGCTTTAAAATTTGTTCTGAAGGAGCCTTTACTAGTGTAGTGTCATCTGAGCAACTATAACCTCAGGGATTTTCTGTACATGCTGGCTAGTACCATGCATATACTGTGATGCACAGCTCTTGTCATGAGACTTGATTGGTTAAATCCTGATTTTATCAGTTCCATTGACAAATACACCAGTTGAATTTCCAACCTGTGCCAGTTTAGGATATTGTTTGCAATAACTGCAAAACATTTTTTCCATCTGAGTCAATGAATTCAAGCCAGGAATAACTATGCGGCTAAACATTTCTGTCTCTTAGTATGCCATATTTGACATTTTTTGTTGCCATGGAGTCTAGCTTACTGTATTTACTGTATATCTTGGGACAAGATAAAATAAATAATTTTTTCCTGTCCCATAACTTATGGTTAAACTTTTTTTTCAACTAGATCATATGTCCCAAAACTTAAGAACCAAAACAAAGTGTGTTGAATTTGCCACCCCCCTCCCCCTGCCAGCTCTTGATGCTACAATAAGGTATTAAATTAAACGTTTATTTGATAATAAACTGAAAGAAACTAACCTTGTACTGTTCTCATTTATTCCTCTTTTTTGTTCTTCATAAGCAATTTATGTATAAAAGACACAAACATATCCACTATCACTAACATATCCACTAACACCACATGGTCCGGTAATGTAGAGTACCAGTCGTGTGTATCGCTTATGTCAGGTAACAACATTGACACATTGTTTTTATTGACATGAATATAGATAAACGAATCATATTTGGTTGTCCTCAGAAGTTTGAATACCGGTATATTATAAAACTGAAAATTGGATCCAGCAAAATCACAAACAATAGAAACAGAGAGACAGAGAAATAACGACCGATTGCTTGAAGGCACCAGCAATTTACGCATGACCTGGTGTATGGTGCAAAATAACCAAGAGTGTATTATTAAAAATCATTATTAGGAAATACATTCACCGTGAGAGTAAATGACAATATTTTCCCTAGCATGGGATACACAATATATTCTTCAAGACAAGTAATGCCATGTATACTATTTACCCTGCCGACATCAATGCCTGTTTGTATCAGTTATGATTACAGGTGGCAAACAATAGAAGACTGGGTGGTGAATAAACACAACTGGTAGAGAGCAATAAACTCATTGTTTCAACTTACCAGTAGGATATCAAATACAAAGTTTATTTTATTACAAAGCAAGCAGACCCTGGAATCCGACTTTGGATTCTTTTAAGTGTGCAGATTTTTTATATACAAAGTCGGCTGACCAAGGGAAGCCGGCTTTGGTATCTTTTTAGCAGTATTCACAGGAATTTTGAAAATAAATTGAAACAGTGGAACAGTCGGGGTCTGTAAAATACACTTTGAGCATACATCTTGAAATGTACCGGTATTAAAGGATTTGCCACAACTGAACAGTTGTCAATTGTGCGGCATGATCACAGGAAGTTCAAATAAATTCTGTCAGCTGAATATATGACTCTAATTGGCACTGGCAGATAACTGAGGAAATATTACTTGGGAATTAGATCTGGCTTATGAAAAAGGCAAATATAAATCAACTCAAAACTGTTATTGTATCAAACAGTGTTTATACAGCAAAACAAAATATCATACAAGTAGGGGTTGCTCCAGCTTGCACGTATTTTGTACATAGTGCAAACATTTAGTCTCCTATATTGCCCATAGATTTATCAAATTTTATTATTCAAAAGTTTGCAGTTAAGAAGAAAAGTGTAAACAAACAATACTGACAGTGGTTTTTATTTTATTTATTTAATAAAATATAAGTTTGAGTGCACTTTGTTACCAGCTAAGCATCGATATTATGATTCAAAAGGTGTCCCAAAACTTAATAATCGAAAAAAACGATCTGTCCCAGAACTTACAGTGCACAAATAGATTACTTTAAAAATTAATTTATGGTGTCCCAACATATACGGTGTCCCAAGATATATGGTTAATACGGTATGTCTCTTTAGAGAAATAGTTACCTCAAACTCAGTGACAGTTTTACATTTTACCGCTCCACTTTCACATAAATTTTTGTTCTTTGAACCTTCCTTATTAACTACCTTGCAAAAATAATTTAGTAAGCTCATTTTATCCACATAGTAAATATTACCTTGAAAACTACTTCTAAAGTGATCATAACATACATTTTGTCCTTTAAATATGAATAGAGATAGCTTAATTAATTGTTTCGCTTTAAAAGCAATATCAGATGTGGAAGTTAATCCTCTGTATAATCAATTAAAACTTAAAGAATCATCTCTACCATTTAGTAAGTTCATAAGGGGAACCAACACTAATGTCGGTAAAGTGCTTTTCATTTATTTAATTGGATTGACTCGCTGGATTGAAATCGAGGGTGAGTCATTTGTGATGAGGACATGGTTTACACAATACAATGAAGCTGTTTAAAACACTGCTAATTAATCATACCAGCTTTCTTTTGTTTCACATTCTCTGATTGGCCAATAATTTTGGTCACATAATCCAATATGATGTCAAGCGGTAATAGAATGTGCACATGCAACAAGTTATCAATGACCACTGGCAGAGGGGTAGAATCAAGCATTCAGTACACCCGGAGGCCAGATAAAGGTAGATAAATTGATTATGGCATGAAAATAAACACTTGCCCGACTTTTTAACAAAAAAAGAACAAATAGAAACTTGTTTTCATTCACAGTGACACTTCATTTTACAGTGCACCTTGCCATAGCAGACATCTCAATGTAGCAAACACCAATTAAAAATGAACATTTTTTAAAAATCCCCATTGAAAATCCTTATATAAATGTTCTTTTATTTTAGCAGACACCTATCTAACACAAAGTTGCGTATAACAGATGTTGTGACCTTGCATGTGCTATCAGGTGTACAGATTTCAAGCCCAGATTGTTTGACAGTTAACTACAATGACCATTTTCCACTAGGTCAAATTACATCACAAATTCAACTAGCATTGATTTCATAACTGAAACGATCTTGCTTCAGTCAGGTCGAAAAATGTAGTTACAGTGATGAGTATCCTAATGATAAAGTGGCAGCTCTGAATATCTTGTAAATTAAATAGTTCATGAATGAGTATGGGTGACTATATCTGGATCAGATTTAACATATAGTTATTCATGTTCTCAAAAATAAATAATTACATTTCAAGGTATGATATAACACTGGCTTGAGTGAAGAACATTTATCGAAAGGTCAGTAATGCAGATAAGTTTGTTTACTTCAGGTTCAGGTGGATACAAGGCCCATGTTTTTTGTTTGTTAGTACAATCATTAATGCTTTATAAATGAAGATTGTATGTTACAAATAAGAGTATATAATAGAAATGATGACTATAATACATTTAGATTTCCCCCAAATCACTGTTTACACACACACACATATAAAGATATATATATATATATATATATATATATATATATATATATATATATATATATATATATATATATATATATACATACACACACACACGCACAATTCACCAGAAAAATTGATTATAATGACCCTCAGTTTGTTGTATGCACATCTTTCATGTTATATTCATTAACAAGTTAGATCAGTATTTTCAAACTTTGTACAAAATGAAAATAAAACTTAACAACTGAGCAAAAGGCAGGGGCAAAATGGATGCCCAGATTTTAAAATATTTAAAATTTCTGTATTCTATTTACAGCTGATGTCCTGAAAGTAAGATGACATTATTATTATGTAAGCAGTGATAATTGCAGAGAGTGGCACCAATGATGTCACACTCAAAAACAATAACTCAGCCTTCTTTACTGAAACTCAATAGTTTTTTCTTTTCAAAGGAGGCAGTTGATAATAAAAGTCATAATTAAACTACTATTTTATGTTTAATAAATTAAATGACTCATTGGATGCATTTAATAAGATACTTTCAATGGTATATTACTGTAAACTTTACTTCCTATAAAATTTGACAAAACTTGACTTAAAGCTTGTAGGATCAATTTGGACACAGAAATTCACAATATAGAATTGATAAACACCAATGAAACATATAGGATGTGGATAAATCACACCTTTGAACTTATGCCTACTGGAATAAGACCCAAAATTAATCTGATAGCTGTGCATAAGTAATTAGCATTTGACTTTGTTCTCATTGCAAACAAGGCATCAGAAACTGGTCTCTGCTTTTTGCTCTAATACTATCATTTGTAACTGACAGTTGAGTGGCTCTGCCTCTTCTTATGCTAATAAACTTTTAAAATCTTTTTCAGATGCCGACTCCAGAACTAGCAAGGAGTATGGTAAAAATCCCGCCTATTGCTGGACCTCGCTGACTCCCTGTCAGACCACTCCCATGTCTCAGAAGTGATTCTGGATTCTTGCATTGCCTCACCTAATCTTCACTCGCTTGAGCCTAGCCTTGTTCTGCCTTGTAATAACCTCACCTTGCTTAGCTTTGCCTAACATTGCCTAACCTAACTTTGCCTTAACTCGCTTCACCTCACTTAGCTATGCCATGCCTAGCATTTCCTAACATCGCCTTGCCTTATTTTCCCTTGCTTCACTTTGACTCACCTCATTCAGCTTAGCTTTGCAGGCCTTGCTTAGTCTCACCTTGCCTCATTTAGCCTTGTGTAGCATAGCCTCGCGTTGCCTCATTGGCCTTGCATTGTTTTGTATATTATCTCATTTTCTGTCACCAAGCCTTGCATTCCCACACCTTGCATTGTTTAGCCTTGCCAAGCCTCATTTAGCCTAGCTTCACCTTGCTTAGTCTCATTAGCCTCGCCTTGTTTTGTATCATTTTTACTTATTAAGCCACACCAGGCCTTGCCTAGCTGTGCTTTGCATCATTTTATCATGCATTGCTTATCTTTGCATCACCAGCTTTCCCTCATACCGTGCCTTGCTTAGCCTTAACATCTATAGATTCATAAATGATCTATACCACAATAAACTGGTGACGCATTGGTGGCCAAAATGTGTTTTCTTGCGGTTAAGCATTTTCCTGAATTGTTATAATATCGACTGCACATGAATAATTAATTTTTCCATTTTCCTCAAATACTTTACAGTGGGTTTTCATGTATACTCCTTACAAGGTAAGTTAAATTCATAACTGATCTATACCACAATAAACTGGTATGCATTGTTGGCCAAAATGTGTTTTATTGCGGTTAAGCATTTTCCTGAATTATTATAATATCCACTGCACATGAATAATTTATTTTTTTCCATTTTCCTCATATACTTTACAGTGGGTTTCTATGTATACTCCTTACAAGGTAAGTTAGATTGATAACTGATCTATACCACAATAAACTGGTGATGCATTGGTGGTCAAAACCTGTTATAATATCCACTGCACATGAATAATTTTTTTTTCCATTTTCCTCAGATATACTTTACATTGGGTTTGATATGTGTTTACCCGCATACAATGTTTACATTTGGATTACATATGTGCCATCATTTACATTGTTTACATTGGGGTTGACTTTGTGACCCAACTTATTTTGTTTTACATTGGAGTTGACTGTGTGCCTCAACTTATTTTATTTTACATTGGGTTTGACAGTGCACCTCCATTTATTTTATTTTTACATTGTGGCTGACTGTGTGTCCTCATTTCATGGCCTTTATCCCAAGATTGATGGCATGCCGCCACCTATATATTGCAGGTATTTGCTCCTTTTGTGTTGAACACTTAGAGCCATTATTTCTCCTATTGTTTCTATGTATACCCCTTGCAATGTAAGTTAACATCTATAGATTCATAAGTGATCTATATCACAATAAACTAATAAAGTATTGGTGGCAAAAATGTGTTTTATTGCGATTAAGTATTTTCCAGAATTGTTATAATATCCACTGCACATGAATAATTTATTTTTTCCATTTTCCTCATATACTTTACAGTGGGTTTCTATGTATACTCCTTACACGGTAAGTTAGATTCATAACTGATCTAGACCACAATAAACTGATGATGCATTGAGGGTCAAAATGTGTTATGATATCCACTGCACATGAATAATTTATTTTTTCTATTTTCCTCAGATATATTTTACATTGGGTTTGATATGTGTTTACCCGCATACAATGTTTGCATTTGGGTTACATATGTACCCTCATTTACATTGGGGTTGACTTTGTGACCCATCTTATTTTGTTTTACATTGGAGTTGACTGTGTGCCTCAACTTATTATATTTTATATTGGGGTTGACGGTGCACCTCCATATATTTTATGTTTACATTGTGGCTGATTGTGTGTCCCCATTTAATGGCATTTATCCCAAGATTGATGGCATGCCACCACCTATATATTGCAGGTATTTGCTCCTTTTGCGTTGAACACTTAGAGCCATTATTTCTCCTATTGTTTCTATGTATACTCCTTACAATGTAAGTTAACATCTATAGATTCATAAATGATCTATACCACAATAAACTGGTGATGCATTGGTGGCCAAAATGTGTTTTCTTGCGGTTAAGCATTTTCCTGAATTGTTATAATATCGACTGCACATGAATAATTAATTTTTCCATTTTCCTCATATACTTTACAGTGGGTTTGCATGTATACTCCTTATAAGGTAAGTTAAATTCATAACTGATCTATACCACAATACACTGGTGATGCATTGGTGGCCAAAATGTGTTTTATTGCGGTTAAGCATTTTCCTGAATTATTATAATATCCACTGCACATGAATAATTTATTTTTTCCATTTTCCTCATATACTTTACAGTGGGTTTCTATGTATACTCCTTACAAGGTAAGTTAGATTCATAACTGATCTAGACCACAATAAACTGATGATGCATTGATGGTCATAATGTGTTATGATATCCACTGCACATGAATAATTTATTTTTTCTATTTTCCTCAGATATACTTTACATTGGGTTTGATATGTGTTTACCCACATTCAATGTTTACATTTGGATTACATATGTACCCTCATTTACATTTTTTACATTGGGGTTTCCTTTGTGACCCAACTTATTTTGTTTTTCATCGGAGTTGACTGTGTGCCTCAAACTTATTTTTTTTTACATTGGGGTTGACGGTGCACATCCATATATTTTATGTTTACATTGTGGCTGATTGTGTGTCCAAATTTAATGGCCTTTATCCCAAGATTGATGGCATGCCACCACCTATATATTGCAGGTATTTGCTCCTTTTGTGTTGAACACTTAGAGCCATTATTTCTCCTGTTGTTTCTATGTATACCCCTTACAATTTAAGTTAACATCTATAGATTCATAAGTGATCTATGCCACAATAAACTAGTAAAGTATTGGTGGCCAAAATGTGTTTTATTGTGATTAAGTATTTTCCAGAATTGTTATAATATCCACTGCACATGAGTAATTTATTTTTTTCATTTTCCTCATATACTTTATATTTCAGGTGTCTGCTCCTTCGGTGTTGAACATCAAAAGCCATTATTTCTCCCATCATTTGTATGTATACTCCTTACAAGGTATGTTAACACCTATAAATATAAAACTGATCTACAGCAGAATAAACTGGTGATGCATTGGTGGCCAAAATGTGTTTTATTGCTGTTAAGCATTTTCCTGAATTATTATAATATCCACTGCACATGAATAATTTATTTTTTCCATTTTCCTCATATACTTGACAGTGGGTTTCTATGTATACTCCTTACATGGTAAGTTAGATTCATAACTGATCTAGACCACAATAAACTGATGATGCATTGATGGTCAAAATGTGTTATGATATCAACTGCACATGAATAATTTATTTTTTCTATTTTCATCAGGTGTACTTTACATTTCGTTTGATATGCCTTGCCTTGTGCATTGCCTTATTACGCCTTGTCTGGATGTTTTTGCCTTGCCTCGTGGGTGAGTTTGACAGTAAAAATATTAACCAATTTATGTTTGATATTATTAATATATTTATTGATATGTTTAAAATTCACAGTACATTATAATATTTGTGTTACAAGAAAAATGTACATTTCTCTTATTCCCCCCCCCCCCCATTTCAGTCCTATTGTCAAATTGAAATGGGACACATGATGAAGGTTTACCTTTTCTTAAAAGTATAATTGTTGTTAATACATATTTCCTCTCGATTTGTTGGCCCTGATGATTGCATATTTTGTATAGTTTAAAATGTCAATTTCTTAGGTAGATACAATCTCAAAGGTCAACGTCACATTGAATGATAAAAGAAAAATGGCTTCTGCACTATAACTCAAATTCTGTATCGTCTACAGTTACCAAACTTTGTGGATTGCATTTGGTATAAGAAAGAATGCCATTCATTTTTGGAGTCAAAAGATGAAAAGTCAATGTCACTGTGACTGATATAATATAGAACTGATTGGTTTTTGACATAATAACATAAGTTCTATATGACATACCGCAACCATAAAGTGTTGATGGTTTGCACTGGAGTAGGGAAGAAATCTATTGATTTTAGGGTTAAAACATGAAAGTTCATGGTCACTGACTGAAAGAAGAAAAATTGTTTTCGAGCGGTAACAGGATGTAAATGTATACATGAAGAGGGGTAGATTCAAGTATTCAGTACGCCGGAGGGCATGATTGGCCAAATAAAGGTAGATATAGTGATTAAAGCACGAAAATAAGGACTTGCCTGACTTAATTAAAAAGCACTTGTCCCGGACTAAACTAATGAAATATATCTAAATACAAACATTAACAAAAGACTAAGGGATATAAATCAAAGAAAACACAGACAGACTTAGAACCGGGAATTTTTTTTTTTTTCTCTCTCTCTACTTTAACAAATTTTATACCATAACAACACCGATCCCCTACTAAACAATTAACCCAAACATCTGTCGTACGGATTGGGCTCTGGTCTGATGCGAGTTTTTCGGTCACGCTTTTAAACAGGTGCTAGGTATCATACTAGCATACTCCTGGGCGGAATCCCTGCGCATCCTCAAGGTCGGAGTGATCGTAGGATTTTCTGCTACCCAAAGCACTGGTGCCTGGAACCATACGGGTATACCAGGACTGAATCCTTGCTGGGGCCGGAAGACTAGTCCTGAGATAGTCAGTCGTCCTTTTTATTTTATCACAATTTTTTTTTAATCCCCCCCCCCTCCCAATTTTTTTTTTTTTCTTATTTTCTCTCTCTCACTACTTTAACTAATTTTATACCATAACAACACCGATCCCCTACTAAACAATTAACCCAAACATCTGTCGTACGGATTGGGCTCTGGTCTGATGCGAGTTTTTCGGTCACGCTTTTAAACAGGTGCTAGGTATCCTACTAGCATACTCCTGGGCGGAATCCCTGCGTATCCTCAAGGTCGGAGTGATCGTAGGATTTTCTGCTACCCAAAGCACTGGTGCCTGGAACCATACGGGTATACCAGGACTGAATCCTTGCTGGGGCCGGAAGACTAGTCCTGAGAGAGTCAGTCGTCCTTTTTATTTTACCACAATTTTTTTTTAACCCCCCCCCCCAATTTTTTTTTTTTCTTATTTTCTCTCTCTCACTACTTTAACTAATTTTATACCATAACAACACCGATCCCCTACTAAACAATTAACCCAAACATCTGTCGTACGGATTGGGCTCTGGTCTGATGCGAGTTTTTCGGTCACGCTTTTAAACAGGTGCTAGGTATCATACTAGCATACACCTGGGCGGAATCCCTGCGTATCCTCAAGGTCGGAGTGATCGTAGGATTTTCTGCTACCCAAAGCACTGGTGCCTGGAACTATACGGGTATACCAGGACTGAATCCTTGCTGGGGCCGGAAGACTAGTCCTGAGAGAGTCAGTCGTCCTTTTTATTTTACCACAATTTTTTTTTTACCGCCCCCCCCCCCTCCAAATTTTTTTATTTTTATTTTTATTTTTCTCTCTCTCACTACTTTAACTAATTTTATACCATAACAACACCGATACACTACTAAACAATTAACCCAAACATCTGTCGTACGGATTGGGCTCTGGTCTGATGCGAGTTTTTCGGTCACGCTTTTAAACAGGTGCTAGGTATCATACTAGCATACTCCTGGGCGGAATCCCTGCGTATCCTCAAGGTCGGAGCAATCGTAGGATTTTCTGCTACCCAAAGCACTGGTGCCTGGAACCATACGGGCATACCAGGACTGAATCCTTGCTGGGGCCGGAAGACTAGTCCTGAGATAGTCAGTCGTTCTTTTTATTTTACCACAATTTCCCCCCTCCCCCAATTTTTTTTTCTCTCTCTCTCTCTACTTTAACTATGGGATTTGCTCATCCGTGACAGTTATGGTAAGAAAGAAGATTATGAATTATTGGGTAAAAGTGTAAACATCAAGGTCACAACGAAAAGTAAAAAATGGTTTATGCGAAAAAATATGTTATCTAAATAAGAGATTATTAAAGATTTGGCAGACATCTAAATGTGCCTGTTGCAGCCCTCTTTAATTTGTCCATGATTGGAATAATAATGGTAAGCTTTCATCACGTGTGGCTCTTTAAGTGGGGCTCCCTTCTCGTTGGCAAGAGCTGGACTCTACTGGACACTCATTTCTCAAAGAGTGTCCAGTATTGACTAACGGGCCCCACGTCTGTAGTTTTCTCTTGTTCCCTTTTGCGTCTTGGGACGAAATAAAAACTCACTGTTGCTATCCTTTTTGTGTGCATTAAAAGGATTCATTTCTTGCAAATATTCTAAAATGTTAAACCAACCTTTCATATCTCCATGCAAACACTATTGTATGTATTTCCATTCTAAGAGAAGAGCTTTGCTAATGTTAATTCTGTGACATCTTGATCCCGGTCACTTGGACGACTGTTGATTACAGTGAACCCTTATGCACTTCTATTTTTAGATGAATTATTTAGTTTGTGCTGGTATGTATACTTTTATTTGGTCAGCTTTGGATACTTCCCTAAGTAAGAGACTCGTCCAGCATCCCAGCATGATTTTGGATGAAGCTAGTCAAAGTTACAAAGAGGTATTTGGGTTCCAAATTCATAGCTCGGGATTAACATGAGCCAAGCCGTTCACTTGGAATGGGAATTGATACGAAAGTGTTTGCATGAAAATGCAGAAGGTTGGTAAAAAATTCAGATGAATAATTTACATACAAATTTTATCAAAACTGTACTTTTATTTAGTCAGATAATGATAGCTTGTACAGTCGCAGAGGGTCCTGAAGAAAACTATAGTCCGTTATTTCCGTCATTTCCTTCTCGATCATATCCGTCACTTTCTTCTCGGTGATTTACGTCATTTCCGTCTGTGTAATTTTTACGCCTTTGACATGTCCGTTTTTGTCATTTCCGTCTCGGTCAATTCCGGTATTTTAGACATGGTAATTTCCGTCTCGGTCATTTCCGTCATCTCTATCTCGTTCATTTCCGTCTCGGTCATTTCCGTCAGGATCATTACCGTCATTTCCATCTCGTTCATTTCCGTCTCGGTCATTTTCGTCTCGGTCATTGCCGTCATTTCCGTCTGTCATTTTCGTCATTTCCGTCTCGTTCATTTTCGCCATTTCCGTATCGGTCATTTCCGTCATTTCCGTCTCGGTCATTTTCCTCTCGGTCATTTCCGTCTCGGTCATTTTCGTCTCGGTTACTTTTTGTCATTTCCGTCTCGGTTATTTTCGTCTCGTTCAGTTTGTCATTTTTGTCTCGGACATTACCGTTTCGGTCATTTCCGTCATTCCGTCTCGGTAATTTTTGTCATTTCCGTCTCGGCTATTACCGTCTCGATCATTTCCGTCTTGGTCATTTTTGTCTTGGTCATTTCCGCCCCGCTCATTTCCGTCTCTGTCATTTCCGTCATTTCCGTCTCGATCATTTTCGTCATTTCCGTCTCGTCATTTTCGTCTCGGTCATTTCCGTCTCGGTCATTTTCGTCTCGTTTAGTTTGGTCATTTCTGTCTCGGACATTACCGTCTCGGTCATTTCCGTTATTCTGTCTCGGTCATTTTCGTCATTTCCGTCTTGGTCATTTTCGTCTTGGTCATTTCCGCCCCGATCATTTCGTCTCGGTCATTTCCGTCAATTCCGTCTCGGTTATTTCCGTCTTGGTCATTTCCGTCATTTCCGTCTCGATCATTTTCGTCATTTCCGTCTCGGTCATTTTCGACTCGGTCAATTCCGTCTCGGTCATTTCCGTCCGGTCATTTTCGTCTTGTTCAGTTTGGTCATTTCTGTCTCGGATATTACCGTCTCGGTCATTTCCGTCATTCCGTCTCGGTCATTTTTGTCATTTCCGTCTCGGCAATTTCCGTCTCGGTCATTTTCGTCATTTCCGTCTTGGTCATTTTCGTCTTGGTCATTTCCGCCCCGCTCATTTCCGTCTCGGTCATTTCCGTCAATTCCGTCTCGGTTAGATCCGTCTCGGTCATTTCCGTCATTTCCGTATCGATCATTTTCGTCATTTCCGTCTCTGTCATTTTTGTCATTTCCGTCTCGGTCATTTTCGTCTCGTTCATTTTCGTCTCGTTTAGTTTGGTCATTTCTGCCACGGACAGACACCCATCCCCCCACTGACAGACACCCATCCCCCCACTGACAGACACCCCCAGACCCCCCCACTGACAGACACCCCCAGACCCCCCCACTGACAGACACCCCCAGACCCCCCCACTGACAGACACCCCCAGACCCCCCCACTGACAGACACCCCCAGACCCCCCCACTGACAGACCCCCCAGACCCCCCCCACTGACAGACCCCCCAGACCCCCCCACTGACAGACCCCCCAGACCCCCCCACTGACAGACACCCCCAGACCCCCCCACTGACAGACACCCCCAGACCCCCCCCCTGACAGACACCCCAGACCTCCCCACTGACAGACACCCCCAGACCTCCCCACTGACAGACACCCCCAGCCCGCCCCACAGACAGACAACACAGACCTCCCCCCACTGACAGACACCCCCAGACCCCCCCCACTGACAGACACCCCCAGAGCCCCCCCACTGACAGACACCCCCAGACCCCCCCCCACTGACAGACCCCCCCAGACCCCCCCACTGACAGACACCCCCAGACCCCCCCCACTGACAGACACCCCCAGACCCCCCCCACTGACAGACACCCCCAGACCCCCCCCACTGACAGACACCCCCAGACCCCCCCACTGACAGACACCCCCCAGACCCCCCCACTGACAGACACCCCAGACCTCCCCCCACTGACAGACACCCCCAGACCCCCCCCACTGACAGACACCCCCAGACCCCCCCCACTGACCGACCCCCTCCACTGACAGACACCCCAGACCCCCCCCCACTGACAGACACCCCCAGACCCCCCCACTGACCGACCCCCCCCACTGACAGACCCCCCAGACCCCCCCCACTGACAGACACCCCCAGACCCCCCCCCCACTGACAGACACCCCCAGACCCCCCCCCCCCCCACTGACAGACACCCCCAGACCCCCCCCACTGACAGACACCCCCAGACCCCCCCACTGACAGACACCCCCAGACCCCCCCACTGACCGACCCCCCCACTGACAGACCCCCCCAGACCCCCCCACTGACAGACCCCCCCAGACCCCCCCCACTGACAGACCCCCCCAGACCCCCCCCACTGACAGACACCCCCAGACCCCCCCCCCACTGACAGACACCCCCAGACCCCCCCCACTGACAGACACACACCTCTCGACGGCACGCGCGCTACACCACAACGCCCACACAAGCACCACGCACCTCACCATACGCGCCGCAATTTACCTCACCTACATGCACACCACACGGCAGGCACACCCCCGCAGTACGCCTCGCACAAACACACAGACCACACCACGTACTCACCACACCTCACAGCACCACACACGGACCGCATAGTACATGTGCGTACCACACCGGAACACACGCATCCGCCGCACTGCACGCACACCACACCTCACGCACCACGCAACACCGCAGCTCACACAAGCACAACACTGCACCTCACCTTGCCTCACTATACACGCATGTACACCTCACTGCACCACGCACACACACCATGTAGCACCACAGACACCACACTGTATGCACACCATACCTCATGCACCACACGACATAGCGGCTCACACAAGCACAACACAGCCTCACCGCACCACGTACGCTTAATTATGATTTTATTCAGACTTCGTTATTTTGGAATGTGTGGCATATAATTAAAAAAAATGATAAAGTCTATATTCTACTTACATTACATTTTTATGATTCAGATGATTTGTTGTCATTGTAGTTTCGTAGCCTTTATTTGAATTTTCCTGATTATAGCGGATGGTATTGTGCACGTTTTATACAGTATAAATGAACCAAAGTTTAGTTTCCGTGCGCGAGGGTCCGCGTCGTAACCATGCACCTAACCACGGGTATTTTTCTGGTCTTGTACTATAAATAGCATCTTCTTTAAGATTGCACTCGCCGTTAACAACTTTATTTTTCAAAGTTAAAAAAGTATATGTAGACGGAACAAGGTTTGGTTTGAAATTTTGTAAGGTATAAAGAGATTAAATAATCCTCAGCTAAATAGTAACTGGCCCAAGTAAATACTTTCGAAGACCGAAGGTGGTGTACGATTGTGAATGCAACGGGCTCATACTATATAGTTGACTTAGTGGGCCGAAACAACCCGACCGAATCGACCCGGATCGAACTAGTTTTGGGCCGAAATGGTCTGTACCAGATGCGGCATACCATACTTGCGGATGCAGTCCCAATCAAGAAAGATATTTTCGTGTCTTTGTAATACCCGGAAGAAGCACACCAAAAACTATTAAATTGACCATGTAAACATAGTGTAATATACAAGTTTACAGAAATTCGTGAAGTTCTAGTCGATAAAATTGTTGACTTCCTTGTTATATCGGAAATCTAATTTTATTCTTCTTTCATCGACAATCTCTTTCATGTTGATGGATACAAACTTGAGAGACGGGATCGCGCTGTTATTGGTGGTGGAATTATGCCATTTATTCGTTCAGATATCCCAGGGCACAGGATGAAAGAATTAGATCCTGAGTACGTGGAGCAGATTACGTACGAACTTACATCTTAAGTAGCTAATCCATAGCGTGTAAATTGTAGACCTCCATCAATGAATGAAAAACTCTTTTCGGATAATTTTGTAAAAACACTTGACAAAAGTCTGGTAAAATGTGAAAACCTTATTATCATTGGTGATCTAAATTTTCAGGTGCAGGACGATCTCGTTGCCTAGGTAATATATGTGATATTTTCTTATCTTGCATACCTAATCAGAAAACCTACATGTTTTAAGAATGGGTGTAATTCATCTTGTATGGATCTAATACTTAAAAACATACAAAGCCATTGTATGAATACCTTTAATGTGTCTACTAGAATTATTAATTTTTATAATATTGTTTTATTCAGCTGTGAATTCTGCAACCAGAATAAAAAATCTTATAAAAGGTTTAAAGATTTTGATGTGAATGACTTTGTAAATGACTTACAAAATGCTCAATTTACTGTCCTGTCTTCTAGTATTGACTCAGAATCTGTGAACTCTGACTACGTTAACTTTGAAAAAGTTCCATTAAACATTATAGACAAACATACTCCAACAAAACATACATATCCATGTTGGAAACCATTACCTTATATGAACAAAGAACTAAGGAAAGTTACATGTATATACGCTAAGCATATATTTACAAAATACACTTGGTACAGATCATGCAAAGCCTGGAAAAACTATAGAAAGCAGATAAATTTGGTAAATAAATTAAAGAATAAGTCTCTGAGAATATACTTTTTAGAAACTTGCTGGGGGCACTAAATCTAGGAACGTCTGGTCAACTAGTAAGCCCTATTGTTCTAATAAACGTGCTGATGGTCAAGATAAGATCATTGTTGTTGATAGTACAAAATTTTTAAACTATACCAGGGAAATATGTGAAATCTTCAATAATTTTTATGTAAATTTGGCACTAGACATTGGCAAGAATGTTCCTTTTGACTCTTTAACTCATCAAAGTATCAAGATTATTAAGGACAATAGTAACATGGATACAAAATTCTTTTTTAAGGATGTTAACCATGAAGTCTAACCAATGATTAGAAGTTTAAATTCTAAAAAAGCTACTGTGTGTGTGCGTGGGGGAGGGGGGAATCAATTTCCTGTAAAACCGATAAAAGCTGTGGCAGCAATCCTTGTTGGCCAGGTTACAGATCTAATTAACAAAACTTTAGTCAGATGTTTTTCCTGATCGTCTGAAGGAAACTCAGGTAGTTCCGATTTTCTTGAGTAGCCGTACTGAAATCCAGCAAGGAGTTCCTCAGGGGTCAATCCTCGGGCCTTGACTCTTTAATTATTTTATCTGATATATTTTTTGTTTTATTACATATGGCTCTTTATATAACTATGCTGATGATAATACAATGTACTTTGTCCTTTTCCTCACTGGACTTTAACACTCTCATTGACACACTTTAAACAGAGTCCAACATTTTGATTGACTGGTTCGGTGCAAACAAAATGCAAGCCGAACCCCGAAAAGATTCAGGCACTAGCTGTAGGTAAAAATACATTCAGTATGAAGAGTGTACTTAACATAAGCCGTGCTGCCATAAACTGTGAAGAAATTGTTAAACTGCTAGGAATTGACATTGACTACTAACTGCAGTTCGATTCACATGTAAAAACACTTTGTAGGAAAGCTTCAATACACTTGTGCTGGCAGTAACACGTTGACCCATCTCTGTCATAAATATCGGGGTCCCCATCTTAAATTGTAGAACTATGTTAGCGCTAGCAATGTCCAAAGTCGCAAAAGGTGATAAAAACTGTAATATGGCAGTGAAGATCTATTTTAAAACAACGAGTCAGGCAATGAAAATATTCAAGGTTTGTGGTAAAGTGTTTGACGGTCATTAGGCTAGTGTAACATTTTCGAAGCCAAAGTCACCCCTACGGCGAGGAAGATTTCATTTATTTTGAGGTTGAAATGATGACGAAAGAGATCAAATGTATGGAAATAAACACTTTTTCATTTAATTCATGATTTAATTCATTATTTTTAGTTTGCGAAGAAAAGTAATTCAGAAATTCCACGGTGCAGCTCATAAACATGTTAATGTTTTCATGAGTTACTTGAGCACATGATAAAACTTTTATTACAATAATGTAAGTGTCCATGGAAAATATGATAGTACAGTGCAGACCACAAAGTTAAGGTGGCAAAACTGTAGAAGCAAATAAGATTATCTCATTTTTTTAGCACTATTAGTACATTGTGTACTATTTTCCTTTGTCGCTCTAAAATGTTGTGTGTCCCCAAAATTTTGGAGGGTGGGGGACACAGTGTCCCCTGCTTTTGGGATCATATGTGCAACACTGGTGACTGTAGATACACTTTTGAGACCCAGACGCATGCCCACCTTTAACAGGCTAGTACTGACACGCATTCCATACCTTACACAACTATCGGTGTTCAAAGAACTTTGTTTTTAAACACAGGGCCAGGGCAAGTGACTTTTAAAAAACCCCACAAACTGTGACTCAAATTCCACTAGCCCTGACTCCAATTTCATGTCCCAGATTTGGCCCTATTTTTTACTATTATTTTTAAGATGATGTTGAAAAGATAAAAAAATCGCCACTCAAAATATTTAACATAAAGCAATGTTTTCCTCCAGATCCTGATGTTAACCATTGTCTAATCTCACCAGTGCTCAAATAATTTTTCAGACACAGGCCCAGGTCAAGTCTCTTCAACAAAACAAAATCAATTGCCCTGACTTAATATCTACTTGCCAGTGAAGGCCATATATTTTTACTATTATTTTGGCACACCCACCCTGTCCAGAAAAATGAAATGGTCAGTCCCTTGTACATGTACTTGTGATATTGGTGACTGAACCCTCATTCATATTCTGCTGAAGAAGGACTCCTAACAAATGAGGTTTCCAACATTTTGACTATTTCTGCGTACTTATGTTGTAAATTTGGAATAATTGTGGCATACAACTCTGTTCTTATGATTTCTGACTATATGCCTTCAGGTCTATGTACAGTCTGTATTTCATCATGATCTGTATGTAAGGATAAGTATTCGGGGGCCTTAGAGTAATTTCATTTTCTGAATGCTGCAAAAATCTCCATGTGTCTTGATCAAAGTTGAAAATAGAAATAAAGTTGGAGAGGCATTGATCTTTTTGTTAAAATATATCAATTTAAGTTGCTCATTATGGTCAGACAGGGGTATTATAATTAGTGTTTGTAAAGAAAATAAAAAAGGCCTTAAACTATTCAGTAATAAATGGAAACATCTGCAAAAATCTACATACACAAATGCATTGTGAAATGTGGTGAGAGAAAAATAAATGTATAGTCATAATGGTACATTAAATATCCAGTGACTATGTTTATAGACATGGACATTTTATCCTTAAGCTAAGTCATTTTCAACCAGGAAAAGATAATGTACCAACATAATAATCACTATTCCATTTAAGATATTCAGTTCGTTCAAAATTTACAAGTACGCTGTAGCCGGATTTAGGGCAACATTGAAGTAATAATGAAAAGTAGTGCACGTCTCTTGGCAAAGAAATGATAGGACTAGTGTTTCCAGAATACATAACTTGAAAGACATCGCAATTAAGTTTCTGAAAAAAGGGAGGTTTGTAAATCTCATTGGATTCACACTTTCTGTATTTGGTCTTGGGTCTATTATTTCAAAGACGCCGTCTACAGCTGCAATATACAAGCAGTAGCCGTCGCTGCCTCATTTACATTATATACTAGCAAAAGCACATAACATGAAAAAATTATAAATAGAAGATTTGACGAATTTAACAAATAAAACCATTTTTAAACCAGGATTTTTTAATTGTAAATAATTACTTTGAATAGAAAATCATTCCCCACCAAAAGGGGTCAGGTTGTGGGGCAGAATGCTTATTAGGTTGAATATGTATCCATTCGTGACATGTAGACACGTCACATATTTGATCGATTTTGCATTATGACCACTGAGTCACTGTCTGGCAGTGCAGGTAAGTACAAGGGGTGTGTGGGGGTGGGGCCAAATAAATTGGAATATGCAAAAAAATAAACATGGTGATTTGCAATGGTGAGGCATTGTATTTTCTTAAGTTTTCATAATTTATTAAATTAAATTTTACTCATACACTTTTATGTCCTTTTTGTCTTCAGAAAGTGATGTAGAAGAGTTTGGTGTTGAACCTCCTTTTCAGGGAAGGGAAGAATTTTGTAAGGATTTTATGAATGCATGGAAAATCAAGAGATTTTTAGTGTTTGGTGTATTTGGAATGAGAAATGTTGGCAAATCAAGAACGGTCAAGAAACACATAGATGATGTTCAAACAATTCTACAGCAAGAAAACAAGCAGCTTAGGCATGGTAAGATAATTAATGCTGACGTGAGGTTTCTTAAAACCAGTAAACAGCTTCATGAACAGATGTGTGCATTACTTGGTATTTTGCCAGATCATGGTTATAATGGGCAACAGACTGCGTGGTTTCAACAGATTGAGTCACATATTAGACAATTTGGAGACCAGTTTTTTATTGTGGTTTTTTTTTTGACAATTGTGAAGATGTGATGGATTCAGAGCTTAAAGACATATTGCTGTCCGTTGTTGTTACCTTGGCCAAAATCAGACATAACGTCCATGTGTACACTTCATCCACAACACAGATTTTGTTTACACAAATACAAGTAGCTTACTTTTATAAAACCTTGGAACCTATGAATGAATTAGAATCCAAGAAACTCCTCAGTGCTGTTGCAAAATATGTAAAGTTTAGTGAACACTTGGATAAGATTGTTGAATTTTGTGGTGGTCTTCCCCTGGCACTTCTAATGGTTGGTTCAGAGCTTGAAGCATATGAAGGAATGTTGAAGCCAGAAGAAATGGTGGAGTTGCTGACTGAGTGTCGTCTGCGCACCCTCAGCAGATAATCCTATCCAAAAGAAGACAGGATAGGTAATTATAATTATGACCACAATGTCACTGCATTTCACTTTTATAAAGAAACTTCATGGGCCTAATAGTGCTTATAAAGGTACATTACTGCAGGATTCTACATAGGATTTTAAAGTTGCAGTCCAGGACTCCTTCTGTGACAAAGTTGGAGTCCCAGACCTACAAATACTAGTCCCAATAATGATACCTTTTCTCCATGCAGTAATTCAGAACATTATTCTTGTATTGTTGTGTCACCAATATAAAAAGCCGTCAGATTGCTAATACAGTAAAACCTCCCGAGAGACCACTGCTGACAGTCCACCTCTCTTGAGAGACAGGGATTTCCATGCGCAGATTTATTGATTATATGGTGTGATTCCCTCTTAGGAGATACCTGTCTTGAGAGACCATTATTTTTTGGCAGAAGGTGTTGTCTTTCAAGACAGGTTATACTGTACTCATTCATTGTGAAATATTTAGTACTATAATAAAATAATGAAAATGTAAGGCAATTTAGAACAGTGATTGTTTGTGATATTACAACTATAACAATGCTCAATGGTTTTACATTGCCATTATAGAATTTTGTGTGCAGCTAGAAGTAACCAAGGAAGAGATTACAGTTTCTTTTACATGTATATATTATTTAATTAGCTTAATTCCATTTCAAATCAATAAATGTGTCAAGACACTGGAAGAACAAACAAATGAACAATTTCAGGTTTAGGGTCAAAATTCTTAAGTTCTAGACCTTTCTCTATCCCCATCATCAATTTCATTACATTTTCCTGTTTTAAACATCCACGCCCCTTCGTCTTGATACGATTATGTGACAAGAAATCTTGTTCACAAGCCACTGATGTTATAGGTGAAACCAGCAACACTACAGCTAAAACAGGCTTATCTGCATCGTTGCGCTTGGCACCAAAGAAATTATGTAACATTGCCATTGGGAAAGTACAAATGATAACGAAAGTACATGACACTAAGAAACAGCTGATGTATGATGGTTTATCACGATTAACATGGGAGTGTGTAATCCTACGCAAACAAAACAAGTCCCAGAATCTTGGCACTTTTTCTCTAAATACGGTATAGGATAAAATGCAAGTTTTCCAAACACCTCAGAAGGATTAAAAATACGATGGATTATCACTGTACTGAGTGGTGCTTATCAAAGCGAGGTGTCAGACATGCATGTAAAATTAGTCGTTTGATCAAAGTGGTCATTAGACACTGATAATGGATTAACAGGTGTCTTAATGTCCTTTTCTGCTAAGGTCTGGCCTATGCGGCTTTACCTAATCTCGTTACAATCACTTGAATTCTGTTTGATAGCCCACACGCTACATGAATGATACTTGCTTTGTAGAAATGGATCAAATAATAGAGAAATTAGCTGCCAAAAAATCTTAAATACTGAGGTCTCTGCTATTGGAATGTTCATGCATCCAAAATTAATAGTACGTGTATTTTACATGAATTGTGGCATCCCAGAAAACCCTGCACTAGTACATGTATATTGCTTTGTCTAATATGATATACTGATCAGTGGCTGCACTACAGAGGCATCACTGGAGAATTGATCAGTACACTTTGTGTGCAATATATCCCTTCATTCTTTTGGACTAGCGATTTACTGAATAATCTTATGTGCCCTGTGATGTTTAGTTTAGATAGTTTAGGGTAATTTACTGTAATTATTGTTCTTAATTTTCAGGTGACATATATAACGAGTTCATATTAAGATTGTCAGAAGTATTCCAACACCGGCTGGCCACCATGGCATACATTCCAGGGACATTTACTGCCAAGCAAGCCAAGGAGATGCTAGGTAATAAACCTGTTGATAGTAAAGTATAGCAGGTATCCTGACACCTTAATCATGACCAATTTAGTAAAATATAGCAGGTATCCTGACACCTTAATCATGACCAATTTAATAAATTACAGCATGTATCGAAACACCTTAATCATGACCAATTTAGTAAATTACAGCATGTATCGAAACACCTTAATCATGACCAATTTAATAAATTACAGCATGTATCGAAACACCTTAATCATGACCAATTTAATAAATTACAGCATGTATCGAAACACCTTAATCATGACCTATTTAGTAAAATATAGAAGGTATCCTGACACCTTAATCATGACCAATTTAATAAATTACAGCATGTATCGAAACACCTTAATCATGACCAATTTAATAAATTACAGCATGTATCGAAACACCTTAATCATGACCAATTTAATAAATTACAGCATGTATCGAAACACCTTAATCATGACCAATTTAGTAAAGTATAGCAGGTATCCTGACACCTTAATCATGACCAATTTAATAAATTACAGCAGGTATCGAAACACCTTAATCATGACAAATTTAGTAAAGTATAGCAGGTATCCTGACACCTTAATCATGACCAATTTAATAAATTACAGCATATATTGAAACACCTTAATCATGACCAATTTAATAAAGTATAGCAGGTATCCTGACACCTTAATCATGACCAATATATTGTTTTATTACACAGTGTTTTTGTCATCAGCTGCGAATTGCTGCAGCCAAGGACATGAACATTTTGCAACCAAATGACAGAGACAGAAATAAATACCAAATGTAAATTGATAGATGATAGTTTAAAACAGAAGACGACTGTAATTACTTTATGAAATATTTGCGTGTTTTGTTTTAAATAGGTGGGTATCGTGTGATAATCCCATTGCATGCTTGCGTACTCGCATATAATGTTATGCAACTCTACCTACACTGCACAAGATAGACATGTAAATACTTTAGTATATTTTCAATAAAGATTTGGGTGGTTTGTGGATGCACGACTCCTATTGTTCACCACGCCGTTCGTTTTGCCCTGTATGAACGCTTTAAAAACATCTTATTTCATGTCTTCATTTAAATTTGGAAGGCTATAATTTAATGTAACATATTCATTGCGCGAAACACCAAAAGTGTAGCCTTCAGATTCAATCAAAGTAGACAAGATACAAAGCAACAGAGAAGCTTCATGTAAAAGTGGTTATTAAATGATTAGTAAAGTATTTAAATCATACACGAAGAACAAGTCTGGAAAGTCTCCTTCACGTTGATATATGTTATCAGTGGCTGAACATGCTGACCAGATGAAATAATTAGCATGGAATAGACTTGGTAGCAGATTTCAAACCACGTTAGTTAGTCACCTTGTGCTAATTTGTAGAAGGCAAGTGGGTGTTGTCAATAGTTTTTTAAAAAAATCTGACAGAAATAAGTGTTTATGCCTGCGACAGCTTTCTCAGATGAATTCTCAACTTATGAAATAAAAATGCAAAATACCGTATGTAATATGAAATTCCAACACTTAAAAATGTCCAGTAGAGTTGCAGTTAGAAAATAATAGTAGAATTGCACTACCGTATATACTTGCATATAAGCTGAATATTTTAGAAAAAAATAAAAGCCTGGAAGAAGGGGGGTCGGATTATCCACGGGACAACGGCGAAACTTGAACATTTTTAAGTTTTCTTGTTGACTACCGGTATATATTGGAGGAGACTGCATGGATAGATATATAGATAGTTAGGAATAATAAAGACAAAACCAGTGTAAAATACAATTAGGTATATTATTGTGTGGAATATGTCACAAATAAATTGACAACTTACATTTTGTTCATCTTCATGTCATAAAACTCCATATAAATCTATAATGATTGACATTTTAAATCTATTGATATGATAAATCCATGAATTCCATCATAGGTCACATACCAGCATACAAATGGCAGCCCATAATGATCCAATTCACAATATCCCATAATATGTTAATTCCACATGTCTCACAAATAAACAATGAAAGTCAAGTCCATACTTTTGTGATTCACAGTGTCCTATAAAGGTCACTGTCTAATATCATCTGCTACAAAGAACAAGAATTCATCCATATGGTCTGAGTGAAAAATTATAGTGCTGAAATCCGCCATCGTCGTCTAGTCATCGTAAATATAGCCTGACTCCGATTCCTCGTCTTTACTGTTATATGCAGATGCATATGTGGAGACTGAGCTTGAGCTCTGTACGTGACACGTCGATCATACCGTCTGTGAAATCTATTAAAGGATACAACTGAAGAGGTGTCAATTATGTGGCACGATCACAGGGAGTTCAAATAACCACCTTCTGTTTCTTGGCACTGAACAAGTATCAAATACGCGGCTCGATCAGAGAGCTGTAATGTGGGAAAACAAAGAGGGTGCTAAGGGATTAAGGTCCAACACGTATTTGTTAGATGTGTAGGACTCTACTTGGCACTAACAAGTATCAAATTCACAGCTCAATCGAAAGGATTGTCATCTAGAAAACAAAGGCAGGCATTAGATCTGTCTGATGGAAAAAGAAAATATAAATCAAATCAAAACTTTTATTGCATCAAACACAGTGTTAAAACAGCAAAACACAAAATATAATACAAATACAGGTTGTTCAGACTTGCACGAAAATGTAAGCCATATACTTACTAGTAAACACCCATGGTAAATAACACTGACAGACACTTTACTTTGCAATGGATAATATTTAATTTACTGGTAATATTTCATGGGTCGACTTATGCGAGGTTCATGAACTTTTTAATACTTTTACCTATTGAATTGGGGGGGGGGTCGGCTTATTCGTGAATGGGATTATATGTGAGTATATATGGTACATTTAAAAAAAATTCTAAGAACAGATTTTCCGAAGAAAAGTGTAAACCTTTCAGTCAGCTGGTTGATATTGAATTGTGTCAGAAAGCATGTGAAATGCATGAACGTTTCATGCATGCATAATTAAACTTGGAAGTATATTAGGCAGCATGACAATTAAATGATTACTTCTATTGTGTGAGGAAATGTCTTTCATGTATTCCTGATAAATAATTATTTTGAATATGTTTAAAAAAATTCTTGCCAGTTTGCACTATGTACATTGCACTATGTACATGGGGTGTTTCTGGCTGCGATTAACTTGTAATGGTTAAGTCAATGTATTACAGGTAACCGATTAAGGAATTTACTAACCATTTCAGCCCTAATTAAAACCTTACATCCTCCTCACAGTGGGTTACATCACTTGGGTAGAATAACACCACTGGCACAGTGCTCTGGTGGTAAAATGCCATTAGTGGAGAAAAATGTAAGCTTTGGTAACTAAATCACACTGAATTTAGACAGCATTTGCTGTGATCTTTTCTTCACACTGGTTTTAGTGCAAAATGGGAAAATGTAAGGAATTCCTTACTTGCAGCATCGGAGCACAGGGCTGATGACATCTACAGGTGGCACATGGCAGACATAATAATATATCGATTATCAATCACAATTAAAAAGATCTGAACTGCCATATGTGGTCTAGTTATTCTGAACCTTGATTGTGAATGTACATGTGTAATAATGAGTGGAGATGATGTACGGTGTACTAAGATTTAGATGACCCAGGGGTCAAAACAACCTTATGGCAGTGATAAATTCTGAAAGAATATAAACTGTGAGCTGCATGAACAATATAAAATAAACATTCTCTGTATAAAACTGAGCATACTATATAGAGACAACAAATGAAAGCAACGAATTTAAACGGTCATACTTCATATCTGACTGCAGTTGGGATCCATTTTTCCCCATAAAAATGAAACATATATAAATCAATTACCCTCTGGTGAATGTCTTAATACTCATCATGCTGTTGAGGTTTCATTTTGAGGCGAGGAAATGGTTCTGAACTGCAGTGTTGTACGATTGTTTACATTTGTTGCTTTCGTTCCTTGTCTCTCATTATTATAAAGTATACTTGCTTTTAAGTGAAAATTGTTTATTTGAGGTATCTAATGATTGCATTTGATTGTGGTGACATCAATGTCCTGTGAGCCAGATTTGAACACCTGTTTCCCTCACAGAAGGAATGCTGGAATCAAGACACATGCAGTTAGTAATAGATTTTTAGCTAATCCAGCTGTTAAAGGTTAAGTCAGCTTCTGTTAAATCCATCATGTTTTGTGAATCATGCACCTATCAACAATTGCTAATTAAACTTCTCAAAATCCACTGAGGTAGTTTTGACCAACTTTGGCAGAGGGCGTCCTGGTACATATGGCTCTCAAATACAAATAATACTGATATGTCATTAGATACTGCTACCATTACTAAAATGATTAAACAAACTAAATGGCTTCTTCTAAAAAAACACTGAACACAATTTGATTCAATTTCATGTTTGTGCAAATGATGCCAAAGAGATCTTCACATATGGCTGCCATTAAAAAGAAAATAGAAAAACCCATCCATCGTCTGTCAACAATTGTTAATTTCCACTCTGTAAACTCCACTTGACCAATTTCAGCTAAACTTGGCTCTGAACTTCTTGGCATAAAGTCCTTTCAGTTTATACAAAAGATGCAGATCTGCAGTCAAAAATGGCAGCATTACTAAAAATAGAAAAATATTTAAATGGCTCCTTATCCAGAACTGCTGAACAGAATTTGATCTAATTTGAGAGAAAACATCATAGCATAAGACCTTTCAAATTAAAACAAAAATGATTCAGATCTGCATCAAATATGGATATTAATATAAAAACCAGACAAACCATTAAATGACTCCTTTCCTAAAACTGCTAAATAGAATTTGACCAAACATGACATAAAATATCTTGTCATGAAGACCCATCAAGTTAGAGTAAAATGATGCCAATCAGCCTTAAAATGTGGCCACTGTTGCTAAAAATAGAAACAACTTTAATCAAATTCTCCAAAACCACTGTATAGAATATAACCAAGCTTGATTGAAAAACATTTTGGCATGAAAACCTTTAAAAAATGTTTTTACAAATGAATGCGATCAGCCATCAAATGTACTTCTGGGGTCTTTTCTAGAACTTAACATTTGACTGGAGGTGGGGGTGGGAATTCCCATTTAAATTAAAAAATGGGGGAATATTCTGAATATAGGTTGAATTTATTGAAGAAATAAACATAGTACTTGAAGATATGATGTGCAAAATTTGCAGATTTTTTTCTTCTTCTTTTTTCTGTGCAATATTTGAGACATTAGTGTAAATCTCGCAATTGTGTGTTCTAGAATAGACCCTAGACTTTTTCTTAAAAACTGCTTTAACGAATTTGACCAAATTTGACAAAAAGCATCCTGACTTAGAAGGCTTTCAAGCTTGTAAACTGATGCTGGTCCGCCATCAAATATGGGTACCTTTAATAAGAATAGACAGAACTTTAAAAGACTTTTTTTAAAAATCACCCTTCAGAATTTGACCAAATTTAACACAAGGCATCATGATATTGAGGGCTTTTAAGTTTATACAAGTGATGTCCATCTACAATCAAATGTGGCTACTGTTGCTTAAAGTAGAAAGACATTTAAACTACATCTTCTGAAAAACTACTGAACATAATTTTACTAAACTTTGCAGAAAACATCCTAACATAAACTAAGTGCTTTCAAATTTACACAAATGATGCCTATGCCATCAAGTGTGGCTGCTGTTACTAAAAATTGAAAAAAAACTTTGATAACTTTTTTAAGAAAAATGCTTAGAAGACTTTGATCAAATTTGACATAAAGTATTATAGCTTAAACATTTATACAAATGATGTTTTTCCACCATCAAATATGGCTGCTTCTACTAAACTTAGAAACGAAAATATTTACACAACTGTATCTTGAAAACCCCATGAACCGAATATGACCAACATTGATACAAAGCATCCAGGCATAGGGGCCTTTCAATATAAATCAAATGATGCTAATGAGCCATTAGATAAAGATACAAAACTTAAGATGCATTAAAACAACTGTTTTCATAACATATGCAAACAACATCATTAGATGAAATTTCAACAGAAAGTATCCCACTTACCCAGATGTCTTGGTCAACTGCTTTTGCATTGGGTTTTAGACAGATGTCAGCCAGGTAAATGATCTTTGACCCACTTAGTACTCTTGTTTTAAAGGAAGTTTTGAATAAAAATGGGGGTGGGGGTGGCTGCTTTTTTAATGGCACGTGAAGGCAACTAAAAACATATTTCACATACAAAGTTAACCTCACATGTTAAACATGTGTGACATTGACAAAGGTCCAGGTCATTGAGACCCATTGGTTAATAATTTCTAAAGTTTGTGTACACAAGCTTCTTTTTCTTTATTGCATTTCCCTTGTTAATGCAAACATACATCATCATTGTGTGCAATTTGCTACAGGATTCTGTGTGAATGTCCTAATAGCAGTGCTAGTGGACACAACTAAATTAATTTTTTTTCAGTTCCTACAAGTGTTAAAAAGAAACTCAGAAGAGCCTGGGCAGTTAGATTACTGGAAATCATGATGATTAAAGAAAAATGTTATTATTTGCATATGTATACGAATGACATCTTTTGCATATTTGTCACTTTATGTGATTAACATTTGTTGAACATGTGGGTGGGAACGTTTATGTCTTAAATGTGAAACCTGTGTGGAAACTTTGACTGTGCAGTTAAGATTGTGCTTGGTCAATATTGTTATGATTGAGCAAGCAAGAATAGTACACCAAAACCCTGCTATAATGTGCTTCAATATAATACAAATTTGGATATAACACTGTCATGGCATGGCTTGCAAAACTTTACTATAATTTTACCATTTTCTTGAATTACTACGAAGTTTTAGTGCAGGAGTAAACAAGTTTGATTTATGACTTTGGTAAGATATGAATATTATGATTGTGTCTTGAGCAAGCAAAAACAGTATAATAATATTATACTGTTTTTGCTTGCTCAAGACACAATCGTAATTTCTTATAGTGTTACATAGCATTTATCATAATAATAATAATTATAATAATACTTTATTTTCGGAGGGTGCAATTCGTTTAGCTAATCTCCCTTGACGTCCTTGGGCATGCAATATTTTGTATGTACACAATATTTATGAAAGAAAAGATAGAATGCATTAATTGTGAGTTAATGTCACACAAATATACCATTTTAAAGGCCGTCTACCGCACATACCGTTTAGTAATTCAAATCTACCCCTTTTGAAAATTAAAAGAATAATAATTAAAAAACAACCGAACATGGTATTTTTACCCGTTCCATCAACACATTAGAGAAACCAGCCAGAACCAGTCTACTGGGAACCAGAAACGTTCCACAAGTACAATGACCTTTGCAATGATGCGTGACAGAGCAATAGGATTAGAATTGTTAAAGAACATCTGACGTGTGTACACAACAAATTGTCCGCGTGGATTCTACCTTGTTCAGATTGTTGTGTTTGAGTGTTCTTTGTAGGCAGATTCAATAAGTTTACCTTTGGTCACATGAATCCAAAAGCTAGGAAAGAAAAATTGAAACGTACTGAATTCGCTGTCTAATGCCACTCAAACCCAACGGTTGAGCCTTTAGGAGTCCATATAGGGTATTTTACGTACCCAGGCAATAAAAAAATACCTTACACAGTTCATTGATACATCTCTTGACATGAAGCCCATTAGCTTTTTGAAATCCAATGTATCTTTTCGCTTACAACGGGAGTATAAACTCTAACAAAATGAATAAAGTCAGTTTTAAATAGTCACTTTCAATGTTGTTCACACTTTGCAGGTGAGACATACATAGATGAAAGTTTCAAAAACAATATGTGTATATATATATATATATATATATATATATATATATATATATATATTGCTCCATCTATGCATATAATGAGAGAGAGAGAGAGAGAGAGAGAGAGAGAGAGAGAGAGAGAGAGAGAGAGCAAGAAACAGAGAGATAGTTGATATTGGTTGTTGCTGTGATTTTCTATAACGCAATGGCGGACATATACACTCAACCGTCCAAGGTTATTTCTTCTGAAACCTATTTTCCATTTTTCACAAGTTCATTAAAAGTTTTGAATCAATATATTTTTCTTTATTATTCATGTCCATATTCTATCTTTAAGAACGAGTAGGAAAAAGAAAGCAAAGAAAATAAAAACAGTTCAGCAGCCTCACACATTTTCGAAACATGTCACCACACACATACCCTATTAATATAAAATCATGTTATGAACAGAAACTTAACATATGCATGCTGCAGTATCTTAGCGTTTGAATGAACAAATGAGCACATACCACTATCGTTTTCGGTGTTTTCATAAGACAAGCAATCGAACTTTGGCGCATATTATTGTTAATTAAGTAAAGAAATATATCAACTACATCAGTTCTTTTTTGTCTGTGCGAACAGAAAGTTCCTGAATTTTTTATTAAACATTGTAGAACGGTGTCGTATTAGTTTCCTCATCACGCCCAGAATCCAAGAGAGTCTATACAACTAAACTGACAAAACTGATAATAAACATGCTAAGACAATTTTTGTAAAAAGGCAACATAAAAGAAGCAGAAATAATAAGTGAACAAATGTACAGCTAAATACAAAATAAATAAATACACCTTTCTGATATTAACTGACATATAATAATTTAGTAAAATGGTTTTAGCGAATGTCCTTAATCTATAAACTTGTGCAATTCAAATGTTTTTGAAATAGACAAAGTAATTGTTCTCTTTTCAGAATTAACTGTTTTGTCTCTATGAAAAATTATCAGATATAAATGAGCTATTTAGTTTTCAACATTCTCTCAAGGGCAAGTTTAGCAAATGTAATTATTTCATACTCAGCAAAAATAGTGGTCATGTCAGATCATAGTTTACAATAGCACAAGTACAAATTGAATGCTTTATTAGTCACAGGCTACTGGGTAATGAAAAGAAAAGATACCAAAATCCGACAGTGAAACTTTTACAAAACCGGAAATTTTCTTCTCCGCTCGTCGTTGTAAACAAAACAATAACAGCAGCAACAACAGAAATAATAATAATAATAATAATAACAATTATACAAATTGAAGCACTTCTTTAAACAATATAATTAAATTCTTGCATGCGTTCACCCCGAATCATGTATCTTCTAGCCATAAGATGGATATAAATCACAAAAGGATGTGCAAGCCACGTTAGATGTTCATCTGGCATAAAAAGTATCCGAGTGATATCAGTGACCTTGTCCTTTTGGCCCAACAGTCTACATAGTTTCAAAAAGTCGGGATACGTACCTATTAATCCTTCATTGTTAATGTAATTGATAAAACCTACCTGCATATGACTAAATGCGGGTAAGGTTGACCTTGAACCTTGAATTACAAAATCATGACATGATTTCCAGGTGTATAAAGTCCTCATACTGAAGGTTTTCCAGGTGTACAAAGCCCTACATACTGAAGATATACGACACATGAAAATAAGTTGTCAAATGTTGTAAGTATATCAGAAATTCGGGTTTTTTACCTCGTGTCTTTACGAATTATTGACGAGCTGACTCTTCCGTAGGAGGACCTGCTTTTACACACATCCGTTGACCTTAAAAGGACACTCTTCGTTAAACGTTTTCTTTATAGACATATAAAAGGAAGCAAGTTAAAAAGCAATAAAACAAACAAGCTTCATACCAAGTATAATGCTGGTTTAGGATTGAAGGTGCATCACACAAATCAGGTACATGCAGCAAGTCTTCAATGCTGTGTTTTGGCGCTGTTCTAACCATGAACATGTTTCACTTTGATCGCTGGTCGACCATTTTTAGCGACTTGTTGGTGGTCGTGTGACGTCAACGTTCCGACCAAAGTGTAACCTGGCCTCGCAGTCAAAACAGTCTGACACAAAATTTCAATTCTGACGAAAACTGAAATATTGTGATATTGCATAACTTTGCTCCAAGATAGCCTACAATCAGGAAATTTTCGGCATGAACTAAGTATGACTTTTAAGTTTAGAGTGCTTAGTCTTAGTTTAATTTTTGTGCACAACAGTTTCGTGACTACTGGTGACGTCTCACTATCGTGGAAATGGTTGAATAATGACTAAACAGTATAACAACGCAGATGGATGTGAATGCAAATTATGGGTAATTTATATTAATGTACTCAAGACAACACAAGTATGGTCATTCCTATGAAATTGTTTTTCAGACAAAATGCCAAAACTTAAAAACTATAATCCGATCAACGACGTACATTTATATTTTGTTAAAATGGGACCTTTCTGAGAAGTTGGCGGCAGTCGTCCTGGACAAACTTTGTCACTGATACTTTTCTATCAGATTACAAATAAAAAATTATCTTCGAAAATCGTGCATAAAAATGTGCTGTGACACTAATGGCAGCATAATTGCGATTATTCAGTGGATGTGAGCTTCACGCAATCGCATAACTTATTTGTCGAAATTGTAGACAAACTGCAAATCACAATATTGGAAAGATCAGGGGCGGATATGGAATTTTTCTCGCTTTACTTTCCCCCAAAATCTGAACGGTTATTGTGATGATGATGATGATGATGATGAAGATTATTATTATTATTATTATTATTATTATTAAGAATTTTATATGAAGATAAGCAGGTGTTTCCTCTTCAAATTTTGACGGAGTAAGAGTTTGAAGAAATATCATTTATTAAAATATTATAAACTACAAAAGGTTGCATTTGTTGTCATATACGTCAGCAGCCTTCCACCCCCACCCCGGTCTCCATCTCTCAAATTCCTGAACACACCACTGACATCCATGACGTCACCTGTGCCTCTTTGACTTTTGTTTGATAATACTTTTTCAATATTTGTTTTCTTGTTATATTTACCCTATCTAGTACTGATGCTGTCAGTGAATTGCGCGCAGACTATCAGCAATCAATGTCAGGAGTATAGCTATGGCCAAGATCACAGTTAGAATATATCCAAAAACTTTCTCTACAAAAACCAGAAATACCCCAAAAATTAAACATGACAGGTAAGACGCCAAAATTATGAGTAGCAGGACACTGATGAGATAGAGGGCTGGTCGACGCTCCATTATAAGAACAAAATCTAGCTGAGTGAAGTACACTACTGTCCCATCAGATTTGGTTTTCGGGAGTTCCTTTTATTTAACTTTAGTGCCGGAAATAATCCATTCACCATTAATCCTGGAGAAGAACAAAATAAATAACATATACAAATAACCTACATGTTTCATTGTTGCCTGTCCGGGACCACATCTGTTCATCGTTCCACACATGTATAGTAACTGGTGAATTTAAATGCAGTTAAGCACTGAAGACCTTTTAATATAGTGATTGAAGCAAAATACCGTGCACCGAATCATACTCCATGTAAATTGATGACCCATGAAATACAAGCAAATACGCTTTATACCAATGATACATTAATTGAACCCTCAGTAAGACAGGTCTGCTATTCGACAAGGTGGTTCGACTGGTCACTTTCACTACACATTGGGAAGTGGGATCATTTATTGGTAATACCCGAAAGTCGCAAAGTTTTTGAAGAAATCATAAACTGAATATTTTTGTGTACACATCCTAATACAGGATTACTATAGGATTCACTGAAACTTATTCTACCATGTCTTTATTAAGCACACTTATTACGGGTGTAATAATGCATGTTAATTTAGCACATATAATTTTCTACCTTGGACAGTGACGTCAGGAATTAAAATGTCGCTCTCCAGATGTGAGTTGTTTTCATTCTCCTCGCAAAAGATTGTGGGTCGTTAGTCCTCTCTCACTCACCTCTGCCACCAGTTACATTTTGGGCGCATGTTGTGCCAACCTTCCCGAGTTGGTCACCATCACCGACGTTTAATGCTCATAAAATAACATGCTTTACAATCAAAACATGCCAAATATTGAAAGTAGCATCTGTGTAAGAAGTTGGGGAGAAATCCAAAAATTCTGAGAAGAAAAAACGTCGTCAGCGATAGAGTATTTTGAGAAAATTATTCTGCAGGTTTACAACTAGTGTAGTTCATAACCGGTTGCAGAGCTGAAAGGAAGGGTACCCACTCACGCGTCTGTGAGGAGAGTTAAGTTTTGCGAGACATAAATTACTATTATTTGTCCGTTATTTCACTAAAACCGTCACTTTCGATGCGGTGAAAAACAGTTTTGACAGTACGAAACGCGTCATTGTACTTAATGAATCTCTACATGAACACTGAATGTTTAAAGACAAGGATCCGTTATAATAAGTTTTGAAACATTTTGTAAATATGGGATATTGTCAGTAAGGGAAATTTTAAGTCTTAAACTTAATAATTTCTATAAGAATAATGATCGAGGTTTCATATCAGTCGAATTAGGGTAGCAGACTACACTATCATTCGATTTGTATTCAACAAAATCGATTTTACAAAGAACATCATATGGACTACACAATTGATTATATGTATTTATTTGTCCATAATATTTAATTTCTATCATCGATTGTGTTATACATAAATCAAACGATCTGGGAGCCACTGTGAGGATTCACCTCTTGACAACAGGACGTAAAAACTGTTTTAATAAGAGTGGGCACGGGTATGTGACGCGGTAAAGACCACCTTTCTTCAATATTGCCTGTCCCCAATGACCCAAAATTTTCAAACTGAAGCGCTCAATAGACCTTCCTGAAGTTCTCTGGCAAGCACAGATTCACTTGGACCCCAACTCCGAACACAACTGAGTTCAGATCTGGGTGCTTGCAGTTCCATAAGTTTTTAATTTAGGGCTTGGCCTGGTCAGTGCCAAAACAACTGTCCTTTTATGACCAGTGAGTCCCGAAAACTCCGCTGTTTATAACCAGGCAGAATGCATACCAGCCGTACGGTAGGTTAGCACTCCCACCCCCACCCCTCCTTCAGCACAAAATAGACGGCCCTTCTTTTAAGAAAGGGGCCTAATACGAGAAGAACGACTGCATATGTGGTGTTTTCGTGATATAATCCTGACTTGTTAGTTGCCTCTCTTACAAGTACCGCCAAACTGCTTTCCAGGTGACGTCATTACCAACGCTACTGCTTGCACAAAACGTTTGACTCCAGGGTCTGCCTCGTTTTGAAATATAATTTCTGTTTTCTATGGTGATGAATTATGGACGAAAGGCTCAATACATTTGTTATGCCTGCGCTATATGTGGTAGTTTAATCATACAAGTTTCTACTTAATCCGTTACTTTTGGCAAATTTGAAAACAAGGTTAAACCGAGAAAAGAAGCCTTTCTATAAGTTTCTAGCAGATTTCAACTTGTCGTGGCAGCGGCGTTATCTGCGCTGTACCAGTGTGTAACCAGCTGTGATGAATATGAAAAAAAGCAGTAAATGACTCTGTCTTTTCACTGAAGTCCCAGGAAGGTTTTCGTACTGTTTATTATGAGGTTAATTATTTTATCTACTCAGTGTAACAGTTCAAAACATGTTTTAGAAAGTATTTCACGCACAGCTAAAAAAGCAAAACGTATGATGGTTACTACAAACCGTTCTGTTTATAGTGTATAAAACAAATATTTTAAATATGTGCGAACTGTTTTGAAACTGCGCATTGAGATGGTATGCCTGTTGTTCGATCTCTGAATGCTTATCAGTTTATTGCATTGATAAAATTATCTTTGCTTGTTAACAACTGCTTAAGGTATCAGTCAACTAAAATGTTGGAAGAGTGATTTCCCTTGTAAAGACTAATTTATATCAGATTACAAAAATATCTGTACCTTAATAATTACGAAATCCAGTCTCTATTGCGGGAGTTATTTTTTACTTGATTCACCCTGAGTACTCTTTCATTTAATAAACTGGGTAGTGCAACATTAGTATTTTGGTAAGAATAGTTTGAGTTCGTGACTTACTGTGTAATGGTAATTGCGCATTTTGTTTTTAACAGACTGAACATTCGAAAATTACATGTTGGAGAAGGCATACTTTATCCTACATGTGAATTACCGTCTAAGGTTTAATTACGCATTTTGTGAGCAGGTTTAGCAACAACATGAAATGTAAGTAAGTACTTGCCACTTAATTACGAAACTGAAGAGATAACATATAAGGGACAAGTCTTGATTAGGAACATAATACAGTCAAACACATTCCGGCATTGGTTGCACGTGTAAAATAAACTAAAGGCTATTATCCCCTCCCCACAACAAATGATTTAATAGTCATTCCGCTATATAATTGCGTCTATTGCAAGCCTGAGCAAAACCTGACGATTTGTCATCAGAACCTGCTTGTTGATTCGGCAAAGCACACATTTGAAATAAAATTCAGATCGCTATATTTTAACAATCGACATAAATGTGTTGAATTATTTAAAGAGTAACACGTCAATATTAACTCCAGGAAGTTATTTAAGGACATAATAGGGTGAAAACTTCAGAAACGGTAACTAAATCTGTGACATATTTTTCACCTCATCCGAATGAGAGATCGCTCCAAAATATTCGGATATAAAAATTATCGAATAGCTAAAATACAGCATTTATGTAAGCATTCAATTTATGTTATAGTTTGGATAAGATGATTTGAAATGCCAGCTATTCGATTAATCAGCCAGAGATTCAAGCTATTGCTATTACCAACCTTTGACTTGCTTCTAATTTGACACCCACTATCTCCACTAGCCCTTCTCCTCCTCCATCCCCTCCCGTCCTTTCCTCCACCTCTCCAACCCAGGGGAAAGGCGTGGTGGGGGCTACATCCAGGATCTGAAAGGTTCTTGGTTTTCGTTAATTCATCCTTTGGAAAGGGCATACCATATGTTATCATGCTTTGAATCAATCGATGCAGAAGAGCAGATATTGGTATACATTATTATTATCATACCTAGCATACATTCCAGCAAGATCACTCACATATATCTCCTCTCGACCTTTGTTTGTTTATGGATGTATATTATTTCATTCCCTCACGAAGAGCTTGATTAGCTCCAAACCTTGCACAACTGTATTTGTTAATTGTGCTATTACCAATTTATTATTTCAATATACATCTCTCTCTCTCTCTCTCTCTCTCTCTCTCTATATATATATATATATATATATATATATATATATATATATATATATATATATATATATATATATATATATATATATATATATATATATATATAAGGATGAATGCAACGAATTGGGGATATGATATCAAAAGTTGCAAACCCTCCAGGGACCATATCCGCCAGAGGTACATATACACCGTCCACTCTAAAAGTCAGATCCAATTCGTCACGATCTTTCGCTCAGATTTTTAGAACTGATGTTGTTAACAAGAAGCACTTTTCATACGATGGTGAAATACAGGACATTTCCGAGGCAGGTATTTCTGTACCGATTGTTTTTGATCATATTTGTTCTCTGTATATATCTCGACGGTTTAGAATACATAATCTTTAGGGTACACTGGCATTTGTGCATATTTATAACAGAAAAAAAGTGCAATATCGCGTCCAAATTTTGAGGATTACTCATTTAAACTGCAAAGTTATTTTGTGCGGAAGACATGAGGCATCATTATGCAGTATTGGAATTACTGGAGATATCAATTTTCTGGATATGAATTTATACAGGCCTTCATCGGCTAACCTTTCGAATAGCCTGGTACCCTGACCTCCCATGATGCTCCGCACAAGCACGCACCCTTGAATGGTCAGTATTGGATTAGAATTTCAACATGTCGGAGGTACAACAAAAATGGCATTGGCAATTAAGAAATCGCATTAAATCCGTTATTTCCAGTTGTGTTAGTCACAGCTACATCCGTTAAAGAGGTACTGAGAGTTCATATTAAGTGGCACTATGCAATACTGTCATTTTCAGACATTATGGCGTTATGTGTGTGTGGGGGGGGGGAGTGTACGGCGAGTGATTGCGCTATCGCATGACTGTGCTTTTATTGTGTCAGAGATGCTTTATACACAAGGCAGCCACAGACAACTTTTGGCGACTAGTAATGGGGCATGTCACCTATCAGAGACAACGCGGTTACAGGAAACCTTTGGCGACTAGTGATGAGAGCATGTTACCAACACGACACGACGCGGCGACGGAGAACGTTTGTCGACTAGCACACCTGTCATGGGAAATCGTACCACACCTCGCCAGGCGGGAGAGGCTCAGCCAATTAATTAGACGCGTTGGGTGGTTTGTGATGGGCGTCGAAAACCAGGGGGGTCAAGCAGCTCTCCGCGCCCCTCAAGATGACTTCCCAGCCGCAGTCAGCACCCCCACGAGGTCTGCACGGGCGACCAGCTTGTTTTATGCTGCCGTTTCCAGTGACCCTGCGACGTGCGCCTTTCTTGCATTTGGCTCGAATATCGTTCTAGACAGCTTTATACTTGTCGTTATCGTCGAGGATGAGCCGTAACTCTTCCTCCGAGACAGCGTTGTCGTGTAGCACCCGGGACACCGCAAATCGGTGACATGATTTAGATGGAAACCTCGACAGGGATGTCGACGATTCTGGACAGCAGGGCGACCCCATCCACGCCAACCTTAAAGGACGCAACAGTCAGGGCACTGTCAAGGCCGTGAATCACATTGTAGAGACTCCTCTGGCGTTCGGCCTCTACGCGTGGGGTGCCCTCCAGGGCGAAGTGGAACTTTTATTGTTCGACAAGGCCGAGCGTTTTAGCGACCCCTAGGTCGCACACCTCACACCTATCACCTTGGCGCGCTTGTATGACGGCGACGATGCTTACGTGATACCAGTGCTTTCCTTGACCATTACGGTTTCGGGCTATGAAACGGTAGTTAAAACGATCGCCGGAGGAATCGGCTAAGGCTAAGGACACCAAGCCGTCTATCTGGACTTATCCGGACTTTTAACAATTGGGGGTGTTTTTGGCTGATGACTGTGGCACGAAATAACGCGTCTTTTTAAAAAGTTAACCTGATTTTCCGAATGGTGACGCAGGTGAGCGTGGATTTTTCGTACCACAAGGGCAGCGGCATTGACGCGAGAGTGCCGCCCGACCTCACGCTGTTGTTGCAGTAATAATTACGCCCCGGGCTCCCCAGGGATGGCACATGTTGCTGTAACAAAAGCGCGATTATCCACCCCAAACTGAAACCGGTACAAGTCGACCAGGAGCTGGCGAAGGTACTCTTGCATCAGCAGCCTTTACGCCCTGTCGATGTGGGGAGCCTGTGTTGGTTGCTGCGTCAGGGCTGCCTGGCTGCTCATTTATGGCTTTGTTGGGGAGGTGCGGGTTCTAATTTTTTGTGACCAAAATTGGTTAAAGTGGACAAGACACAGGTTGCCTGCTCGTCGACTTTGAGGTACTCGCACCTGATGGCGTCCCCTGCGGCGAACATGGACGCGTAGCTGGTGGTGAAGCTTTCGTATTCGACGCCGTTAGGCCCAATGTAGCTACCGCTGATATTTTGAGCCCTTAGGATACCGTTTACTCGGACCGAAAGCGCTTCCCACGAGCCGTCTCCATTACGCCCATGGAAGTTTACTAAGTTAAAGCGACTGCCCCAGACGGTGATAGTGTCGCTGTTGTTGCTGAAGGCGAATCCGACAACGTTCTGCGTTCCGTACAAATCCGACGCATTTGGCGCCGTGGTCCCGCCGACCGCCGCGGCGCCAGCTATAAAGTACACAATCGTTGCGCCCGGCACGCCCCGAGGCGCAAAGGCCGCGAGGTCGGCCTTGGTTGCATACTGATACAAATCGCCCGACGGAGCGCTGGGATTTTGTGAGCGGCCTACAGGAATGCCGCGCATGTGTGAAACAGCAGGAGAGGTCATTTTAGCAGTGAATGCCGTAGGACTCAGTAGGCAAAGGGTTAATAATACACTCGAAAGCGCATGTGTGGTTTCTAATGCAATCCTCACCACGATACTCAACCTGCCTAAATTCATACAAAGTCGTTTTTGTGTCACTCGGACGCTGTGCGCACCTGAGCCACTTGATCATGTTAGTATCCTCCCCCAACTGACACTGTATGTTGTAGGTTATAGCCTCTTTCATAGCTTACCCGCCAACAAAGTAAACTTCCATATTTTTCTCTGTAGGTCATTCTCACCTCTAACCTACCTACTATTTCGTTAGCGGCTATCCTCACGGTATCACAAAGATATAAGCGGGAAAAGCCCAAACACTGTTTGTAACAATGCGCGCATCTGCATATGCCTTTGTGACCGCCCCTTGGTTGTCAACAACTTAGAGGCACCCCTACGCTTGTCGACATAATTTTTCGTGTCCGCCACATTTATAATTTTGTTGAAGGTCATATATAGGATGCCGCTTAACCTTAAGCGCATCTTGGCTTTTCACATAATCTTCTAAGATTGCGATCGTGTCGTCGACGTATTGTTTCCTAGCCACTTCGTGGTCCCCGATTGGGGCCACTAAGCCTGCGATCCTTTTCGCTGCCATGTTTAGGTTGCCAGCCATGCTGTCGCCAGTCTTGGCAACCATGAGCGCTAATTGGTCGTCGGCGTACTTTTTGTGGCCTCGTCTTGGCCGACGACGTACTTATTTGCGGCTTTGCTTTGGCGTTCAGCATATCTTTTTGTGGCGGCGTTTTCTGGCTGTGTGGAGTCAGGTGAGTTACGAAGGGCCCACCAGACAAACGCTTCAGCAGGGCCCGCCAAAACGACTTGCCGCCTTTGTCGGGAAAAACATGTAGTTTTCTGGGGGGAGTAGAACTAATTTTTTTAATTAGGTAATATTTACCTGTCACTATTATTAAGCTTTATTTTTCCGCAATGAAAATACATCGTGCGTGCTTGAAGTCTATCTTAATCATCTCCAACACAGAACATAGATGCGACTGAGAATGAAGATTTCTATCTGGGTTTGTAATACTTATGGATTTTTTTTTATGCAAGGAAATCTGGCTGACATAACAAGGAAACCGAATCGTAATTCCCATTGAAGCATAAACATCCCTCCTCAATTGATAAAGCATGTAGTTCGCTACTTCTACGAGCTGACGCAAGGGACAGATGAAAGATGGTTTTCAGAGTAAGATTTTCAAAAGAAGACGCACTCACTGGTTCATAAGGTATTTTTGTCAGTGCCAATAAAACACATGAAATATTCGATCCTGGGGTGTCAACGAGCGCGACACCGGTCTCTGTAGCTTGAAGTACTTTTTAAGATACGCTAAGTGAGGATATGAACCAGTGGATTTACCTTTGGAGAATTTAAATGTGTTCGAAAGGTCAGCCCTATAACCTTTGATTGTAGAGGCTGAACAAGGTCTCTTTTCAAAGAAGAAGAGAACTAAATCTGCTACTGCACCAATTGTCCCACTGAGTCAATACCCTTGGTTTGTCTATCAATAGGTCGAGGATGTCCTTGAACCAAGACCTTTGAGGCCACAGACGTGCAATCAGGATGATCCGTGCTGTGGATGTCCTGATCTTGTGCAGTACTTCTGGAATCAACCTGAAGGGTGGGAATGCGTAAGTGAACAATCGATCCTAGTTCAGGTTGAAGGCGTTCACTGCCCAGATTGCTTTATCTGGGACTGGGGAGACATAAAATAGAAGCTTGTTGTTGCGATTTGTTGCCAATAAGTCCACTAGAGGTTTCTTCCATAGAATCAATATAGACTCTGCAACTGCTTGATGTAGAGACCATTCTGTTAGAACTACCTTGCTTGTTCTGGACAGACCATACGCAAAGATGTTTTTATTCCGTGGAATATAACAAACTCTGAGTGTAATCTTTTCTGGCTCTGCCCAGCGTAGAAGGTTCCAGACTTCTACGCAGAGAGAAGGAGCATGAGTACCTCCTTGTCGTCTAAGTTATGCAACAACTAACGTGTCGTCTGAGGAGACCATGATACAATGCCCTTTGACATGATCTATGCACCCTTTTAGTCCAAAGAATAGAGCTTTCATTTATAATGTATTGATGTGGAGGAGACTGTCTTCCTGTGACCAATGGCCGTAGAGAAGTACTCATTCTGGCTCTAAACGAGCCCCCCCCCCAACCTGAATCTGATGTGCAGATAAGAGTGGGGTTCTGAGGCAAGCAGACGAACTACCCACATAAACTAGATATGATTGTACCGCCACCTGAGTCCGTAACGAAAGGTCTACCCTAGAGAAATTTGATCTGACAGTGCGTACTTGTGGGGTTTCCAAACCGTCAAAAGGAGAAACAGAAGTAGACGTAAATGAATTCTTCATACCTATAACAGGTCCGCCGCGGAAGTCAAGGTTCCCAGAATAGAGAGGTACATAGGAGCTGAAAACGAGGTCTTCGTCTGTAATGTCCTTAAATATTCCAGGATTTTGTGTATCCTCTCTGGGGAAACACGAACCCGACCCAGAGAGGTAACTATTTCTGTGTACACGAAATCCTGAGAGGGATTGAGATTGGATTTCTCTAGGTTTGGAATCAGTCTTAACTGAGTCACTACGGAGCAACAGAGTGTCATGTGACGTAATAGGGACTGTTTATTGTTGTTGTGTAGCAGCCAGTCGTTGAAGTACTGGATCAGCGGAACAGCCATGTACCTCGAGTGCGCAGCTATTACTTCATGACTCTGGTGAAGACCCGGGGCTCTGAGGCTAGGCCAAATGGTATGGCTCGGAATTGAAATACTTCTTATCCGATCGAGAACAGGAAATATTTTTTGTGCGGATGAAAAATCGGGATGTGCAAGTACGCATCGTAAAGATCGATGAAAACTGCCCAGTCTGCCGGTTTTATAGCATTCCAAACTGAATTTGCAGTCTCCATCTTGAAAGTTTCCTCTAGCAGAAATTTGTTTATGAGGGAAAGATCTACAATAAACCTCAGTTGTCCGCCCTTTCTGGGGACTAGAAATGACCAGGATTAAAGAGCTGGCGACTGGATGGTTCGAACTATCTCTACTGCGCCCTTCTGAAGACGGGTGTGCATTTCTTCGAAAATCATTACAAGTACATCAGGTTTGAATTAGTTTGAAACATTGGATCAAGCTAATTGATATTTCAAAAATATTAACGATGCGTTTAAGAAAATTCATTGTAGTCAATGCCACTATACCAGTATCACATATGTCAACAGAAGGATAAGCATGTTAATAAAGGGAAGCAAATAAATTGAACGAATTTTAAAAACCATTATCATCCCAAATTAAACGGGAAATAACCCTGATACCAATAAAACAAAAGTCACGCAACAAATGTTTTTGATTATATAGGAAAGATATCATATAAGGAATATAGTTCTTTGATGATAAGGGGCCGTTGTATTTCCATTAGAACCCTGGGTTGAAAATTAACGGTCAATTATAAGTGGACCTGTTTAGGTAAAGGCATTGACCATAGGTAGTGAGTAAAACCGTTAACTGCAGACATGCGCCTAACATCATTAGCTGAGGCCAACTTTGTTTGGTGATGCACTAGTGAGTATCGAATTGAGAAAAGCGCTTATCGAGTCAAGAAAAGAGATTATCCAGTGGAGAAAGGGAGTATCTGATCAAGAAAAGCCAGTATTGAGTAGAGAAAAGCGAGTGTCAAGTAGAAAATACGACTATCGGGAACAACAAATGAACAAAGGAACATATCCTTATTATTTTTCCTGGGTCGGTCGGTTTGTGGGGTTGTCAGAGGCTGGGATTATTTGGAAAAAAGACATAATTCTATCCAATTTATTAGTTGGGAAAACATTTCTTGAGATAAAAGAAAGCAAATATCCTGGTTGGAAAGAAAATCGCCGCCCTCATTCCCCACCCTATGATTAAATGTCTGTTCCCTAAAAATGAGGATAAATGAAAACAAATCAGTAAGAGAATATTCACACATAAGAGACAGGTTTATTTGCACTTCTCAATACTAGTTCTTGTCGTATGAGACGGACATTTTATACATTGCTCTAAATAAAAGTATTGTACGTTCAAAATTCAGACGAAAAAGAAAATGTCTTTAGGAATCTTTCTGTCATTCTTTCTTTATCCTTCCTAAATTTTAACTTACCTTGCACTCGTGGCTCAAATTTTAGGAGACGCGCCAGCGGGATTTTATAACAAAGTAAAGAGAAAATGAGAAACTTCTATATTAAGCAGCATTTGTAATGTACATTGCTAATTTATCACTGACAGGATACCGTAACTAACAGTTACATAAGCAGATGTAGTGTTGTTTACAAATAAAGCATAACAAAAGGAATTAACGTTTTATGTTAAATTCTGGTTAACCCGTCAATGTGAGCGAAATTAACGATATACGGTATATTCTCTTGTACTGGAGTGCATTTCTTAACACATGCACACACAGACACACAGATCCATCCTGAAATAAAACTATATTATCTACTGAGTAAGATCAAAGTGAAGGTACATTTAAGATCATTTTATTAAGCTGATCTGTCATCAGACTGTAACAATATTGTGGCAATATTGATCAAATACGTGCCAGTCTTTCCTTGTGATCGATGCTTTATACAATGCTCATTATCCTATAGCACATTGATATATATATATATATATATATATATATATATATATATATATATATATATATATATATATATATATATATTTCTACTAAGTATGTAACTTATTAAAATATAATAAACCTTCGAGGAATATTATACGGCAGGTAATATAATTTATTGTTATATATGTTCAACCTGAATACAAACCAAATAATACATTTGTTACATAACCTTGATGCTACATAGACACTAGACAATACTAAAACCTGATGCATCAGAGTACGTACTGATGTGACTTCTTATTTATACGTGCATTTTACATGACCCAGAATCTAACTGTAAATACATGCCACCATACAAATAAGACTGCCAACATAGGGCTTCAATCAAGCAAGAGCAACAATGAATATCTCATTTCATGACATTATGATCAAGAAATCAATGCACCATATTTCTCAAAATACGAAAATCTGCTGATATATGATATATTGCTCATTTTTCCCTAAATTGTATGTGGGCATTTTCTTATTGCACACATCATTTTATATCGAAATTGACTGTAAGATTTGATGTACACGATAATAATACAAACGAGTTTGTCCCGGCGATTAGATTGGTGCGATTTTCGTTTTTACCTTGGACCCATTGAGTCCATTCACTTGAGTGAGAATTGCCTATTGAACTTCTTTTGGTTTCAAACAATGGCTGTGAATGTCTCCTTTTGCATAAACATCCAAAATACTATTTTGGTATGTAATTTTTGTTTTTACACGATGTTTTGCAACTCCATTTGTTTCAGTCTTTTTATTCATGTATAACATATACTTTCACTTCAGTTTTCGTATTAAAGCCATACTTGTTGCATTTGAGGTGCAAATGTTGCATTCTACACAGATATTTGACACTTTATCTGTTTGAGAACATTTCGCAGTTACACGTGTGAATAACATCTCCAGTAATTTTTGCAGAAATTAAATATATTATTAAGTTTTAGGGTTATACGAATTATTCACTGGAACCAATTACACGGACGATCGAATGTATTGTTTAATTATCTCTGCTCTGATTGATATATGATTTGTAATCTTTTTGCGCCTATATATATCAATTTTTTTTAATTGCACAAATACAGTGCGGGAGGTAAAATAAGCAAACAAAATCAGTCAGCTATAAAACAGAGCTACACTATAATCTGCGTGTTATTTTTTTTTTAAATGGAGTGACAATGGCGGACAGCTGCACATCTTTCATGTTAATGTAACGTGTTAACTTTTTCCTTACATGGATATTTGTATTTTTAATGTAATAGAGATTTATAAGATGCAAAACGTAAGCCAGATAAATATTTCATTGTATCTGACTCCATATTTATGCTGAAAACCTATACAAAGTTGGAGTGATCGGCTAACTCATTGATGGTGCTAAGAGAGGCAGGTATGCAAATTCTACTTACCGAGATAGACACTTCCTTCACAGAGTTGTACGACGATTATCCCTTGCAGTATCTAGCAATGAAAGTAAAATCGTCGAAGTGTACCAATGTAAAAAAGGTAGAATTTGAAGCTATTGATACAATTTTGAGTAACAACAGGTCAAAATGCTATGATTTTGAAGGAACTGTGTAGGATGTCTAGTTTGTTTCAGGGTTCGTTAAAAAATGTACTGTAATGTCATTCCTGATATTTGCAGCTAAAATAAGAGAATAGTATCTTATGTTTTTGGAACCTTTAATTACGTATAGTTTGTTCGACAAGTGGAAAAGTTTGAAATTATGCTTATATATTTCATGCAGTTAGTCGATAAGGTTAGTTTCAATTATAGGGTGTACAGTAATAATGTTCGGACTATTGGTCCATGAGAAAGTGCACGAGCCAATACAAAAAAAAAAAAAAACAGCAAAAAGATTGGACAACTAAACTACAATATTGTAATAAAAAAGAATTTACAATGAAATATGTGTTGTTTAAGAAACAGAAGACAGTACAGGTAACACGTTGTAAATCCAGCTAAAATTTCTTGGATTGAATATTTATATTGTTTTACGTAACAAGTTCCTTACCAAACTACACGGCTGCATACATACAGATATACATACTTATTTAAAAACATACTTGTTTGCCTTGTAGCCCACCAACCAACATACATACAGAGATGAAACAGGAGTATAAATGCTTTACATAACCAACGCCTTTTCCCAAAAGTAATTGCGGGTGAGACTAGTGTTACGACTCTATGGTCTAGAAAAATGTAACAGAAAGAAAGTGAAACCAACAACTCAAGTAAAAATCAACAAGCAATTTATTTCTAGATAATTAAAATGAAAAATCAAAAAGACACGTACAGTAATGTGTATTAAAATCCAGATAATCCAATAAGAATTAGTGTCCTAATCACAAGTCCTAAATATAGAATATTCCTAATTCACGGCTGTGTCCTTGAATGTTATGATGTGCCAATGGTCTTCAAAGTCCAGATGTACTAGTAGTCTTTAATGTGCTGATGTCAAAATGAAGTACTCCAAAATATCTCTGAATAAGTTCACATAAATTCCAAAATCATCAATTCAAAATCCAAAATCCAAAAGTCTATGAGCTCTGTTACAATCCAATTAATATTTAAAATAATTCCTCTCTCAGAATTTTGAATTACTGTTCACAACTGTAATAGCTCTTTACAAGACTGATAGTAATGTCGAAACTGAAAAACAGCCCACTAAACATGGTATATATAAAAGATAGGTCACATGACAGAACATTCTAGAATAATAAATGTATGTGTGTCCATTGACAGGTAACTCCTAAGGTATTTCCAGTTTTATCTGTAAACAAAATCAACCTTGACCTCAAATTGAGAAAACATCATGTTTATCAAAACTATGCTTGAACTCAAATCTGAAGTAAACAACCTAATTCAAGGACACTAGTTAAACATGTTTTTTTTTCTGATAAACAATATTAAGATTTAAGCAAATATTAAAGTCAAGAAACATTTATAATTTCCTAAAATATCTATAATATTATATAAACATCATACATAACACTAGTACCATTTAATCATTTGGAAAATTAAAAAAAAAATAAAGGAAAAAAGCCGAAAGGTGCCAATGTGAAAAAGGCAACGTTTAAAGCGATTGACACAATTTTGAGGAACCATAGGTCAAAATGATACGATTTTGAATGATGTCAACGACATTTAGCAAATAGATTTTGAATGATATGTACGGATATTCATACTTACATAAAAACATTCCTACCTGTCTACTAGCCTCCCATCAGTCATAAATGCACACATACACAGGTATGCTGGCTGAAATTAAGCAAAAATTGCCTGGGAACTCATTTTGGCCTTTTTTGAGTGTGTCATGTACCCAAAATGTAGACTTCTTTCAATGAATACTCTTATTGTCTGTTTATTAAAACTAGGCAGGAGTATAAATGCTCTACAAACCGGCGCCTTTAGCCATAAGTGATTGGGGTGAGAGTTGTATCATTTAATCATTTGGAAAATCTAATATATGATCGATGATAATTGTTTTCTTTAGACACGCAAAGAAATTGAAGTATTCTCTGGAAGGAAACCTTTGAACGTATGATTGAAAACAAAAAATCTCTGAGAAGAAATAATTTACAAACCGAAGCCATTTTGTGTGAATCATTAAGGGTGAGACTGCTGGAATCGTTTGAAAACATTGAAAATTATATCGATTTGTGAAATCAACCAGTCACGTAATAAGAGGGTACGAGTCATACCCACACATGATACGAGAAGAAAAGCACGGTCTTGCAATGGATGATCCGGCTCTGTTGCTATCATGTGAGGTTCTGTTGTGTGAAAGTATATTTTGGTTGCCTACCAAAGCAACGGAATGCTAGAATTGTTAACATTGATGGCATTTTAGGTTTTAATGTAGTTTAGTATTTGCTTATATATTATCCTTGGGGAGATTCCCAGTTTTAAATCTATAACACATACGTATGTACAATATAACCAAAAGAGTCACTAAGCATCTTGTGGAGAAGAAGGTATCTGTCTTAGAATATCCTCTCCAGGGTGGATTCACAATATGAAGCTTCAACGAAATTCAACGCCTATTCACATGTGTACAGTATAAACTGGGAATATTTCACTGTTCGTAATTTTCTATCCCATCAAATTTGTAATACACGATCTATCTGTACAAAGAAAGTATACTTATTTTTGGTCAATAATTATTTCGGTATAAATAACTTTGGTCTTACTTATATTGTGTAAATTTAGCACTATAGATACAAAGGAAAGTTACATGTATATTCTAACTATTTGTACACCTGAATAGAAGGTGAAAGAAATGTGTACGACGAATCGGAGCGATTTTAGTTCTTAAACCTATTTCGAGAGCTGAGATATCAACGCTAACTCTTTAACATTTAAAAAAATATTTTCTTTTCTTTATTACTTTTGACAATAATTCAGATATAAATAAATGTGTATCACTGTAGTCAATGCCAGTGTAACGGTATCACACATGTCGACCGAGGGATAAGCATGCTCATAAAGGGAAGCCAATAAATTCACAGAGATCTAAAGATGACCTACATTTAATTTTTTTTTAAACGATTATGATCGCAGATTAAAAAAGAAATAACCCTGAGAGCAATAAAGCAAAAGTCACGCAACAAATGTTTTTGATTATATAGTGGAATGAAATCAGATAAGGAATGTAGTTCTTTAATTATAAGGGGCCATTGTTTTTCGACTAGAGCGCTGGTTTGAAAAATTAGCTGTCAATTATAAGGGGACCTAGTTAGGTGAAGGCAGTGACTGTAGGTAGTGACCAAAACCGTTTACTGCAGACATGTGCCTAACATCATGTATTAGCTGAGGTTTACTTTGATTTTATATACTAGTGAGTATCGAGTTGTGAAAAGTGAGTATCGAGATGTGAAAAGTGAGTATCGAGTTGTGAAAAGTGAGTATCGAGTTGTGAAAAGTGAGTATCGAGTGTCGAGTGAAGAAAAGCGAGTATAGAGAAGAGAAAAGCGATTATCAAGTAGAAAATGCGAGTATCTGGTACAGAAATAAAACTAAGGAACCTATCCTTTAATTTTTCTCGTAGTGGGTGGGTGGGTGGGGATGGCAGAGGCTGGATTATTTTAAGAAATATTTCTGGCTCGTAAATAGCTTGAAGACAATATTATTGCTCTAATTTTTACAAAGAAAGACATAATGATATATTTTATTAGCTGGGAAAACATTTTGTGAGATAAGAGAAAACAACTATTCTGGCTGGAAACAAAATCGGCACACCTATCCCCCTCCCTAAGATTAAATAATTGGTCCCTAAAAATGGCTATAACTGAAAACATTGAAGAAGTGAATATTCGTGCATAAGAGACACAAATTTCTCTGCATTTTGCAATGATAGTTCTTGTCGTATGAGATTAATATTTCCTACACTGCTCGAAATACCAATATTGTACTTTTAAAAATTCAGACGAAAAAAGAAAATGTCTTCAGCAGTCTTTCTGTCATTCATTCTTTATCCTTTCTAAATTTAACTGACTAAATTTTTGGGATAGGCCTCAGCGGGATTTCAGAACAAAGTAAAGAGCGAATGAGAAACTTCTATATTAAGCAACATTTGTAATATACATTGCTAATTTATCACAGAAAGGATACCGTAACTACAGTAAGATAAGCAGATGTATTGTTGTTTACAAATAAAGCATAATAAAAGGAATTAACGTTTTATATTACATTCTGGTTTGAGCCTTAACCCGTCAATGTGAGGGAAATTAACTATATACGTTATACTCTACTGTACTGGCGTGCATTTATTTACACATGCACACGTACACACACATATTCATCCTGAAATAAAACTATAAGAATAAGATCAAAGTCAGGTAGATTTAAGAACATTTTATTCAGCTGATATGTCTTCAGATTGTAAACATTTTATGGATTAAAGTCGCTTCTAAGTCGGTAGAACTGCAAAAACATAAACCCTGATCTGCTGTTGCATAATGCTCTGGCAGATCATAGTCAATGTCGTTTATTCATTTGATTAAACCTAACAAACTGCACTGACCTAGATCTACCGGTGCATTATACGACGATTGATCTGGTTCTTTACAATTTGCAGTTGGATGTGATTTATACGCTAGTGTATACGGTAAGGCAAAACAATTAGTGTGGCCTGTGGTATATTGTAATGTAATGGGGTACACAAATAAAATGGTTATCTGCAAATGTACTATAAATGAACACAGTGTGTGAAAAATTTGAAATGTGTATATTCCATTTCCTAAGGTGAACTTTACAAATGTTAATAACATATATGGAAAAATATTGCAATAATCAGTAAATTAAAGGGTTGTTAAATAGTAATAGCTCGGCAAGAACAGTCTAAACAGTGTAAGGTAAATAAATTTGCCTGCTACAAAATGAGAAATAATGTACGAATGTGTAAATTGTACACTGGTCTGCAAATAATGGCCTTTTAGCAAATGATTGGCAATATATATATATATATAATATATATATATATATATATATATATATATATATATATATATATATATATATATATATATATATATATATATATATTTCGGTTTATTCTTTTAACGGAAAGTAGATGCAGTGGGGAGATCTGGGCCCCTATTCAATGTTCGAAATTGCTGTCTGCCCAGCAGACCGACTCCAGGAGCTTTCAGAGTGGACTAGTACTATTGTAAAGGATTTGCTCTTTGTTTTAATAGTTACTGGCCCGAAGTCAAGCAGGTTCGGAAAGTACTGTAATTTCGTTGTTTTCAGTAGGTATCATATATTGGATGCTATTTTAAACTCGCGTTGCGCACATAAGAGAGAGAGAGAGAGAGAGAGAGAGAGAGAGAGAGAGAGAGAGAGAGAGAGAGAGAGAGAGAGAGAGAGAGAGAGAGAGAGAGAGAATTTTGTTGAGAGACTACAAGAAGTAAAAAAATGTTTACCTGCATATAGGAGAGAAGACATGTCAAGACAAGACTTTACTACACTCCGGTTGTAAAGTTTACAACATATGAGGTGTATAAGAAATGGAACATGAATATAGCGTGTGATATCAGAAGATAATGCTTCACAGTAATTACAAAATTTGGAAAACACAACCTAAGAACTTGCAAATATTTTTCAAGAGTCATATGCTACCAGTATTTGTTAATTGATTACATTTATAAACTGTTGTCCTGGAATTGAAAAAGGAGGTATACATCTTTTTTCATCATGAAAATAAGAACACGACTGTAGATAACGATATTCATCACCTATTTCTTGCGACTGACAGAGTGTACAATATGTTTCGTTACAGGAAACATTAGCCGATCTACCAGTTTCAATAGGAAACATATGATTTTCAGTTCTTAACTTAATTAAACTTTTAGATATAGTTATCGGTAATGAGAAATAAATATTTTAAAAATCCAAACTAGTTTTTAATAACCTGTAATTAAGACGTTTAGATGATGTACTGATATTAGCTGCCTTAGTTTGTCTGTATTGATCTTTTAGCAGTAGTTCTACAGACTTTGTTGACTATTTAACTGACACAAGACTTTGATTTCTCCATACTTAGCTAAAGCCAACATCATCTAATATTGATTTTGCTTCTAGTATCCATTTATTGGCATAGGAAGTATCACAAAAATGTTTGCATAAGAGAGAATATATATGATAAGACATTTTTATTTTTATAACCACTAACTAATCTAGTCCAATAATTTATATTACGAGTTTTAATGTGAATAATTAAGGGGAACCGACTAAGTTCACCGTATACCATATTTAGAGGGGTACATTTTTTGACATTCAATATACATGTACTGAAAGAATGATGAGTTTTTGCAACTATATCTTATTTTACAAATCCCCAAATTTCACAAGCATATGTTAAAATCAATATAATGGTCTAATCGAAAAGTTTTAGCTGACAATCAATAGACAAATCTAAAATGTGTATTCGCTTTTTAAGTAAACGCACACCTTTATTAGCTATGGATACTAGAATTTTCAGGCCACTGGAGAACTTTCCATTCTTGCAAAATATAAGGCTTAAGCATTTATATTCATCTTCAACATCAATATTGGCATTTATTATCTTAAATTTGTATGTGTGTTCTTTTTTCGAACGAAACAAAATAATCTTTTTCTCTTTATTGATTGAAAGTTTCCAGTTATCGCAATATCTACTAAACGTTTCAGGGGTATATTGCATGTCAGCTGGATTATCTGCGATAAGCGATAAAATAGCGATAAGCGATGACACATCAGCGTATACAAGCAACATAACATTTAACATATTTACAAAATCAGTATGTTTGGAGGGTACAGCGCACTTTGTTCCACCTGTATACAAGCAACATAACATTTAACATATTTACAAAATCAGTATGTTTGGAGGGTACAGCGCACTTTGTCCCGCCTGTGAAAGACTCATAAGATATATTTATGCTTTTGTTGCTTTTTAGCGACACGTTAAACAGATTATTGCCTATATATCATGCCGTGGAAATGGGAACTGAGTGTCTTCTCAAAGGATACACCGAGGCAGCCGACCTGACCTGGCCCGGGCGGGTATCGAACCGCGACCCTTACGTTAATGATCATATAATTCATTTTTTCTTGATGTATGTATATGTATGTATGTGCATATAGATCACCACTATCACCTTCCCGGCTCCAAAAGACTGACGGATAATTGCATTAAGACAAATCATGTCAAAGGGCAGTACAGGCGTAATTATTCTTTAATAAAGAATACAAATTCCTAACTGTTGCAATAATTCCTTATAAATATCACTGGAAACACATATGAGACAAATATCACACAGAGTGAAAACATTGTTCAGCAGGAAGGATTAATTTACTGACTGGACTGGTTTCCATATTTCCGATGCATGAATTTGATGAATGATTTAAATAGTTTCATCACGTTACTAACATTTACCTTCTTATCTTGTAAGGTGCTAAGTATTTTAAAGGTCAATTTGGAATCCTGTATTCGATATCGATCTTTAAGAATTGTAGCGATATAATCAAATGTTAACTCAGATGTTCTCTCAGTCTCCCTTAAGATGTGATCAGGACATTGTTTCGTCTACAATATTCTGACACATTCTTCATGTGAGTTAACTTGTTGCTGACTTGTGAAATATTTTTCCACTGTATTGTATTTACACAGCAGTCCCTAAATTAATGACAATCACGTGAATCAATGTCAAAGTTCTTTATTTAACTTCCATTAGAATATAATACTTTGATCTGGTTACTCTGGATGTTCACTTGTTACTTGACCATCAATAACGAAGATGGTGTATACACACACACACACACACACACACACACACACACACACACACACACACACACACACATATATATATATATATATATATATATATATATATGTAGATATATATATATATATATATAGATATATATAGATATATATATAGTGAGCTTCCGTATTTGCCTTCCTGTCGATTAGTAGATGTATGCCTTGTTCTACGTTTGCCAATTTATGACCACTTCCATATAGGGCATTACCATGGGTATGTCTGAGATCAAGCCAAGAATGACGCTCATATTGCTTAGCAATTGTATTCTTCTGTTGCTCTGTGAAAGAGTACTTAGACGCTTCTGTTATTTGGTACCTGAAGAGATAACCTTGTAATATAAATTGCCAAGCAAACCCGTAATAGTTAATATTATCTTTTTTACGACTCTGTTAAAATACTTTTCTGTATCTGCCTGAGGGGTCTTATACAGTATACCCTCAAGACTCTTACATGCAGAATACGCTATGCATGAGTGTGTGTAGTGTGGGCACTCACATCAATTATTCTGTCCCTCATAATGGAGTCTTGGAAGAAATGTATGCAATTTATGTACTTATTGCTAATTGTGTGAGCCATCATTTTAGATGTGATAGTATGGTAGTTAAGACTAATATTCTCTAACTCTTAATCTTCGTTTGCACTTTCTATTACATCTGATGTTTGTGCAAGAATGGTGGTAAATTTCAAATCTAGAGGAAGGGAAAAAATTGGTACAGAGGAGGAGGATCTTTATGTATATGTGTGTAGAGTGGTATATTTAATCGTTTTCCGTGCACGAACTGTCGAGTAGCAACATCGGTATTTTAGACAGGCTCACAAGATTGATAATACGGTTATTATTTATATGTTAGGTGATTCATATTATCCCAAACTTTACTCTCTATTATCTCTTTTCTACCATGGTGGGACCTCTTAATCTTATTTTCCCCATTTAAATTTGAGAACTATAGATGTAATTGACATGCCATGTAAATCTATCAGGCTCCCTTCTTCATATTTAATGATTATATTCAAGCTATTTAACGATTGTCTTTGCAATTGTTTGTATGGGCTATGATATCATATGATATATAGTCACCAGACAATACATTCTTGACCAGTAGAGAATCTAACAGAGTAAAGTAAGTGCAACGGGATGAAACCGTCCATCAACATATATAATGATATTTATCTCGCGGCATCCAGGTGATGATTACGAAATGTTTGCGATTCACTGCTCCCGATAAATGTTCAAAGAACGACCTTGTGTGGTCCGCTTCTTCCGGACCGTCGAAGAACCTCCCTATCTCTCAGACTGGTTGGTCCAAAACCTTTGGACCCTCAGACTGAGTTGAAATATATCGTCCCTCAAACCAACGTCACCACTGACCGCAGTATCCGGATTACACAACTCCACAGAGCTCAACGACTCCTCGTAACAGCTAAAAATACAATAACTGAGTCGTTTACTACTCGAGACGCCTCTTAGTGCGAATATAGTGATATACATAACGCATGCATGCATACGAACTGATTTCGTTAAACATTACATTCTTTCATAAGAACGACTGTACGAGATTATTATTATAATAACCACGTTCATGCATGAATTTGTCTCGAACAAGAATAATCGCAATGGATTACAAAAATTAGAACGTTTCGTTTAATGCGTACAACATATAAATGAATTCAATTCGTCTGTTCAGCCAAAACATGTTTAACTTGGAACAGACAATATTCTATCCGATAGCATGGCGTTATGTGACATAGATCAGAATTGATAGAAATTTAAAATAAATTACGAAACATTTAATATATTACACAAATCCATAAATGTAACGAATAACAAGAAAGAGCCTTGCCTTCATTAATGTCATTGTCATTAATGTAGTAGAAGATGTTGTTACTGATTTAATAGGAGATACTATGATATACCACTACAAAATTTATTTTCTCTCTCTCTCTTTGAATATATATATATATATATATATATATATATATATATATATATATATATATATATATATATATATATATATCTGTGTGAGTGTGTTTTTCATCCCTGTTTTCTATAGTATTAGATAAATATATCTCCTTATCTGCATTGGTGTGATCTATTTTAACAGTTTCCACTGAACAAATGAGATCAGTAGTATAGTAAATAATGATATGACTTCTCCAAATCTTGGCACATTCTCATACGCAATTTCTCATACACTTCATATCTGGCACACATCACACATTGCATATCAAACATCATGCATCACGCATCACACATTAAGCTTCATACCCCATACTTCACACTTCATACATTACGCCTCACACTTCATACCTCACGCACACTTCACATTTCAGGTTTCATACATCATACATCATATTTGAATATTTTTATACTTTCATACCACTATGATAGGGTGAAGTTGTATAACTAATGACTATATTGTAATGTAGTTCGACGAACAGGGCATTGGAAGAGTAGCTGAGGGTGCTTTAGTGTCAAAAGGCACATACAATCCATTAAATGTTACAGCCCAAATCTTATTAAATGATGCTTTTTGTCGTTAATTTTTTTTTTAATTGATGAGAAAAGTAAGATTTAGTCTGTAACATATCATGACTTTTAAGTATTTTTCTCGCTATCTAAATCAGCACAGGAAAGCGGTGTTATTACTGCCCTTGCTCAACACGAGATATGTGGAATTTGACCAATCATGGGAAAAACAAACATCCAAACAACATAGATGAATTGAATTCATTTCGAAAGTTTTTGCTTTCAAAAACAGATGAAAATCACCACGATAAAATACAAGAGCTCGAAATATGAAACGTTGTAGAAGAAAGACTTACTAAACTTGACAATAAAGCATTCAAGTTGCTTTCGACGAATTGAAGATTCAAAGTGAGAAAATAGAGAGTTTGTGGCAAACTTTTTGACACAGTGTCAAGCTTGAACAGACTTTTGTATTCTACAATAAATCCAACAAAGAACTGAGTCTGAAGAAATTGATGATGTTCTCGAAGAAATGGAAGACGACTTGATAATAGAGCAAAGAAACGAAAAAGAAAAACAGGTTTTACTCGGTTCACTTCCAGTAGTCAATATTCGCATCGGAGGAACTCTGAACTATATACATTTTTAGGTTATGATCAAAGCCAAAGAAAATTTCTTCGAAGCATGGGTACAAGAATTATAAGGACAAGATTCATGATGACAAATCAAACGAAGAACATACAGCAGAAGAACATATATCAAAATGTTTTTTTTTTTCAAAAATGCTTCAATTTCTGAAGCCTTTCTTGCAGTACTGTCTTGTTTCATTTGAACACATGGGGACTAATTTGAACTTTTGTTTAATGGTTTGACTATAACGCCTATTTAAGATCCTAGGTGAAACACAAAGCTAGAATTTTCCGAAGTTTGTCAAGCTATCTTTTGTTACGAGGCTTCGTGTACTTTGTACATGACCAACACCTTCCCATCACCTTTCTGGCTGATCTAGACTGCTTCATTTAGCATTCATGTAGCAACCTATATTATTTATTTAGTTTATTAATTTTGGGTTTTAAATTCATCGTGTAGTGTTTAGATCTGCTTTTAATGCGGCTAGCTTTAGGTACGAGGTGGTACTCAATTAGATATGAAAAATAGTTTAGTACACCAGAAGCAAGTAAACCTACAGTGTAGATCCACATATCAAAAGGGCCCTTCACAGGGCCATACATATCTCTAGGAAAGAAATATTTCTCCAGGTTGCGATGCTTCTAAAGAAGCAATAGTACCCTTTACTAATATCACAATCTAATTATAATAGACTTGCAGAAATAGAGAGCCACGAAACTAGGGTATGATGTCTTCAAAACCCCTCACAAGTATTCGGTAATGTGTACACATTTGCAAAAGAAGCCAAAAAGACGAACCCGTATTGAATGAAAACGTTCAGCAAACAACAGTAATACTAACACTAGTATCATCCTTCATTAGAAGCAAAGAAAAGTAAATAACAAAACATCCACAAAATAAAAGAAATACAATACAATACAATACAATACAATACAATACAATACAATACAATACAATACAATACAATACAAGATTATAAAATAAAATTCTTTCATGCGGACGTGATCGAAAACATCCTGTTCCGAATCCTATATACACGAAACCTTCTGATTGGTTAGATTTTATGTAAAAGACCTTCTGATTCATTAACACCACTGTGCATTTCAATCCCTCTTGGGGGTATAAATGCTAAGGTAGAATGGACCAGAATCATTCCTCGTCATCTGCTGCTGGCCATCTGCAATGACGAAGATTTGAACAAGCTCCTATCCGGAGTGACCATTACTCAGGGTGGTGTGTTGTCTGACATCCAGGCTGTTCTTCTGTCAAAGAAAACCAAGAAGGCTCCTGGAATAAAGCCTTCTCTTGCTCTACAAAAATCGCAACAATAAAACAAACAAAAAAACCCATAAAAACCCACAATGAATATGCCTCAATATTGGCAACTGGTAATGAATAATATTACAAACACACTCACGCACGGACTAAAACTAAGGAATGACATATACATATTCATTTATTCATTCATGTATTCATTCATTCATTCATTTCATGGACGAAGATAGATAGTTGCCTTGGCGAGTAGTTGATGTCATTATTTACATACGAGTATTAATATGACCAAATCCATTTGTTATTGTTGCTGGCCTTCTTCGGTATCTTTCTTTTACCCCTATCTTTTCCATTATTCTGTTATTTTTCTCCGTTGTAACATTGTCCTTATACAATACATACTAATAAATCCAAAAATGTAGTATGGTTGCTTTTCCCTCTTTTAACTTCTTAGCGTCGCTGTCTACTGAGTCACTTCCTATGTCTATACATTCTCCAAGTCCAAGAAACCTAAGGCAGCAACAGCAGCTAAAACAATACGAAGGCTAAGAGACCTAAGAAGAAGAAGACAGCTAACAAAATCAACCGCAGAGAAAAAGTCCGAAAAACCGAAGAAGGCAAATACCCCAAAGAAGGACAAATCAGCTAAGCCTAAGAAGACCATATCACCTAAGAAGGCCAAGACCCCAAAGAAAAAAGCAGCTAGCAAGCATCGGAAAGTAAGGGCGCCATAATGGCCGCCACCAAAGCTAAGGTCCAGCGGACTGGGGACAGGAAGAGCACGATGAGGTGGTGGGAATCCTATGGAATCTACATCGTCAAAGTTCTGAAACCGGTGCACCCAGACACCAGTATCTCCAGCAAAGTTATGTGTAGCATGAACAGTTTTGTCAACGATATATTCTAAAGAATCGCTGCAGAAGCTTCAGTACTGGCACACTACAACAAGCGCTCTACAATCACTGGCAGAGAAATCCAGACAGCTGTCCGACTTCTACTCGGTGAACTTACAAAGCATGCCGTAAGCGAGGGTACCAAGGATGTTATCAAGTATACCAGAAGCAAGTAAACATACTGTGCAGATCCACATATCAAAAGGGCTTTTTTCAGGGCCATACATATCTCTAGGAAAGAAATATTTCTCCAGGTTACCATGCTTCTAAAGAAGCAATAGTACTCTTTACTTGGATCACAATCTAATTATAATAGACTGAAAAAGAAGCCAAAAAGACGAACCCGTATTGAATGAAAACGTCCAGCAAACAACAGTAATACTAACACTAGTATCATACTTCACTAGCAGCAAAGAAAAGAAAATAACAACACATCCACAAAATACAAGAAATACAATACAATACAACACAATACTAGAACATAAAATAAAATTCTTTCACTCGGACGTGATCGAAAACATCCTGTTCCGAATCCTATATACACGAAACCTTCTGATTGGTTAGATTTTATGCAAGCGCCTTTCTGATTCGTCAACGCCACTTTGCATTTCAATCCCTCTTGGGGGTATAAATGCTAAGGTAGAATAGACCAGAATCATTCATCGTCATCTGCTGCTGGCCATCTGCAATGACGAAGATAATTGTATTGTATAAGGACAATGTTACAACGGGGAAAATTAACAGAATAATGCAAAAGATAGGGGTAAAAGAAAGATACCAAAGAAGGTCAGCAACAATAACAATCGGATTTGGTCATATGAATACTTGTATGTAAATAATGATATCAACCACTCTCCAAGGCAACTATCTATCTTCGTCCATGAAATGAATGAATGAATGAATAAATGAATATGTTATATGTCACTCCTTAGTTTTAGTCCGTGCGTGCGTGTGTTTGTGATCTCTTTCATTACCAGTTGCCAACATTGAGACATATTCCTTTTCGGAAATAATTGTTTTTTTGTTGTTGTTTTTTATTTTGGTGGGATTCTTGAAGAACAAGAAAAGGCTTATTTTGCAGGAGCCTGCTTGGTTTTCTTTGGCAGAAGAACAGCCTGGATGTTAGGCAATAACCCACTCTGAGCAATGGTCACTCCGGATAGGAGCTTGTTCAAATCTTCGTCATTGCAGATGGCCAGCTGCAGATGACGTGGACTGATTTTGGTCCTTTCTTCCTTAGCTTTTATACCCGCAAGAGGGATTGAAATGCACAGTGGCGTTGACGAATGAGACGGGCGCTTACGTAAAATCTAACCAATCAGAATGTTTCTTGTATATTGGATTAGGAAAGGTATGTTTTCGATCACGTCCGCGTCAAAGAATATTATTTGATGTTATTGTATTGTATTGTATTTCTTGTATGTTGTGGATGTGTACTTATTTGCTTTTCTTTGCTGCTAGTGAAGGACGATACTTGTGTTAGTATTGCTGTTGTTTGCTTGACGTTTTCATTGACCTCTTTGTAAATATGTGCACAGTTCCGAATACTTGTAAGGGGTTTTGAAGAACATCATATCCTGGCTTATTGGTGCTCTATTTCTGCAAGTCTATAATAATTAGATTTTGATACATGTAAAGGGTACTATTGCTTCTTTAGAAGCATCAGAACCCTGATAAATAACTAACACAAGTATCGTCCTTCACTAGCAGCAAATAAAAGTAAATAAGTACACATCCACAACATACAAGAAATACAATACAATACAATAACATCAAATAAAATAATTTCACGCGGACGTGATCGAAAACATCATTTTCCGATTCTTATATACAAGAAACCTTCTGATTGGTTAGATTTTTTGTAAGCGCCCTTCTGATTCGTCAACGCCACTGTGCATTTCAATCCCTCATCGGGGTATAAAAGCTAAGGTAGAAAGGACCAGAATCAGTCCCCGTCATCTGCAGCTGGCCATCTGCAATGACAAAGATTTGAACAAGCTCCTATCCGGAGTGACCATTGCTCAGAGTGGGGTGCTGCCTAACATCCAGGCTATTCTTCTGCCAAAGAAAACCAAGCAGGCTCCTGCAAAATAAGCCTTTTCTTGTTCTACACGAATCCCCCCAAAATAAAAAACAACAACAAAAAAACAATTATCTCCGAAAAGGAATATGTCTAAATATTGGCAACTGGCAATGAATGAGATCACAAACACACGCACGCACGGACTAAAACTAAGGAGTGACATATTCCATATTCATTTAATCATTTATTCATTCATTCATTTCATGTTCGAAGATAGATAGTTGCCTTGGAGAGTAGTTGATGTCATTATTTACATACGATTATGAATATGACCAAATCCGATTGTTATTGTTGCTGACCTTCCTTGGTTCCATTCTTTTACCCCTATCTTTTGCATTATTCTGTTAGTTTTCCACGTTGTAACATTGTTCTTATACAATACATACTAGTAAACCAAAAATGTAGTTGGATTCGTTTTCCCTCTTTTAACTTCTTAGCTTCGCTGTCTACTGAGTCACTTCGTATGTCTATACGTTCTCCAAGTCCAAGACACCTGATGTAGCAACATCAGCTAAAATACCCAAGGATAAGAGATATAAGGGGAAGAAGACAGCTAACAAAATCAACTGTACAGGAAAAGTCTGAAAAAGAGAAGAAAGCAAAGACTCCAACGAAGGCCAAAACAGCTACGCCTAAGAAGACCATATCCCCTAAGAAGGCTAAGACACAAAAGCCAAAGAAGGCCAAGACCTCAAAGAAGAAGTCAGCTAGCAAGCCTCGGGAAGTATGGGCGCCCAAAAGGCCGTCACCAAAGCTAAGGCCCAGCGGACTGGGACAGGAAGAAGACGATGAGGTGGAGGGTATCCTACGGAATCTACATCTACAAAGTTCTTCAACCGGTACACCAAGACACCATTATCTCCAGCAAAGCTATGTGTATCCTGAATAGTTTTGTCAACGATATCTTCGACAGAATCGCTGAAGAAGCGTTATGACTTGCATACTACAACAAGCACTCTACAATCACTAGCAGAGAAATCCTGACTTCATTCCTACATCGACGCGGTGAACTTGCTAAGCATGCCTTAAGCGAGGGAACAAAGTCTGTTTCAAAGTACACCAATAGCAAGTAAACATACTGTATTGATCCAAATATCAAAACGGCCCTTTTCAGGTCCATACATATCTCTAGAAAAGTAATATTTATCGAGGTTGTGATTCTTCTAAAGAAGCAATAGTACCCTTTACATGTATCAAAATCTAATTATAATAGGCTTGCAGAAATAGAATACCACCAAGCCAAGGTATGATGTTCTTCAAAACCATTTACAAGTATTCGGAACTGTGCACACATTTACAAAGAGGTCAATGAAAACGTCAAGCAAACAACAGCAATACTAACACAAGTATCGTCCTTCACTAGCAGCAAAGAAAAGTAAATAAGTCCACATCCACAACATAGAAGAAATTCAATACAATACAATAACATCAAATAAAATTCTTTCACGCGGACGTGATCGAAAACATCCCTTTCCGAATCCTAGATAGAAAAAAGCTTCTGATTGGTTAGATTTCATGTAAGCGCCCTTCTGATTCGTCAACGCCACTGTGCATTTCAATCCCTCTTGGGGGTATAAAGCTGAGGTAGAAAGGACCAGAATCAGTCCCCGTTATCTGCAGCTTGCCATCTGCAATGACGAAGATTTGAACAAGCTCCTATCCGAAGTGACCATTGCTCAACGTGGGGTGCTGGCTAACATCCAGGCTGTTCTTCTGCCAAAAAAAACCAAGCGGGCTCCTGCAAAATAAGCCTTTTCTTGCTCTACACAAATCAACCCAAAATAAAAAACAACAACAAAAAAACAATTATCTCCGAAAAGGAATATGTCTAAATATTGGCAACTGGCAATGAATGAGATCACAAACACACGCACGCACGGACTAAAACTAAGGAGTGACATATTCCATATTCATTTATTCATTCATTCACTTCATGTACGAAGATAGATAGTTGCCTTGGAGAGTTGTTGATGTCATTATTTACATACGAGTATGAATATGACCAAATCTGATTCTTATTTTCGCTGACCTTCTTTGGTATCTTTCTTTTACCCCTATCTTTTGCATTTTTCTGTTAGTTTTCCACGTTGTAACATTGTCCTTATACAATACATACTAGTAAACATAATATGTAGTTGGATTGGTTTTCCCTCTTTTAACTTCTTAGCCTCGCTGTCTACTGAGTCACTTCATATGTCAATTAGTTCTCCTAGAGCAAGATAAATAACAAAATCAACTGTACAGGAAAAGTCTGAAAAAGCGAAGAAGGCAAAGACTCCAACGAAGGCCAAAACAGCTAAGCGTAAGAAGACCATATCCCCTAAGAAGTCTAAGACACAAAAGCTAAAGAAGGTCAATACATCAAGGAAGAAGTCAGCTAGCAAGCCTCGGGAAGTATGGGCGCCCAAAAGGCCGACACCAAAGCTAAGGCCCAGCGGACTGGGACGGGAAGAAGACGATGAGGTGGAGGGAATCCTACGGAATCTACATCTACAAAGTTCTGAAACCGGTACACCAAGACACCATTATCTCCAGCAAAGCTATTTGTATCCTTAATAGTTGTGTCAACAATATCTTCGACAGAATCGCTGAAGAAGCGTTATGACTGGCATACTACAACAAGCGCTGTACAATCACTAGCAGAGAAATCCAGACAGCTTTCCTACTTCTACGCGGTGAACTTGCTAAGCATGCCGTAAGCGAGGGAACAAAGTCTGTTACAAAGTACACCAGTAGCAAGTAAACATACTGTATAGATCCAAATATCAAAACGGCCCTTTTCAGGTCCATACATATCTCTAGAAAAGAAATATTTATCGAGGTTGTGATGCTTCTAAAAAAGCAATAGTACCCTTTACATGTATCAAAATCTAATCATAATAGACTTGAAGAAATAGAGTACCACCAAGCAAGGGTATGATGTTCTTCAAAACCATTTACAAGTATTCGGAACTGTGCACACATTTACAAAGAGGTCAATGAAAACGTCAAGCAAACAACAGCAATACTAACACAAGTATCGTCCTTCACTAGCAGCAAAGAAAAGTAAATAAGTACACATCCACAACATCCAAGAAATTCAATACAATACAATAACATCAAATAAAATTCTTTCACGCGGACGTGATCGAAAACATCCCTTTCCGAATCCTATATACAAGAAACCTTCTGATTGGTTAGATTTTTTGTAAGCGCCCTTCTGATTCGTCAACGCCACTGTGCATTTCAATCCCTCTTGGGGGTATAAAAGCTGAGGTAGAAAGGACCAGAATCAGTCCCCGTCATCTGCAGCTGGCCATCTGCAATGACGAAGATTTGAACAAGCTCCTATCCGGAGTGACCATTGCTCAGAGTGGGGTGCTGCCTAACATCCAGGCTGTTCTTCTGCCAAAGAAAGCCAAGATTGCTCCTGCAAAATAAGCCTTTTCTTCTTCTACACGAATCCCCCCAAAATATAAAACAACAACAAAAAAACAATTATCTCCGAAAAGGAATATGTCTAAATATTGGCAACTGGCAATGAATGAGATCACAAACACACACACGCATGGACTAAAACTGAGGAGTGACATATTCCACATTCATTTATTCATTCATTCATTTCATGTGCGAAGTTAGATAGTTGCCTTGGAGAGTAATTGATGTCATTATTTACATACGAGTATGAATATGACCAAATCCGATTGTTATTGTTGCTGACCTTCTTTGGTATCTTTCTTTAACCCCTCTCTTTTGCATCATTCTGTTAGTTTTCCCCGTTGTAACATTGTCCTTATACAATACATACTCTAGTAAACCAAAAATGTAGTAGGATTGGTTTTCACTCTTTTAACTTCTTAGCTTCGCTGTCTTCTGAGTCACTTCGTATGTCTATACGTTCTCCAAGTCCAAGATACCTGATGTAGCAACATCAGCTAATAAACCCAAGGCTAAGAGCCATAAAAGGAAGTAGACAGCTAACAAAATCAACTGTACAGAAAAAGTCTGAAAAAGCGAAGAAGGCAAAGACTCCAACGAAGGCCAAAACAGCTAAGCCTAAGAAGACCATATCCCCTAAGAAGGCTAAGACACAAAAGTCAAAGAAGGCCAAGACCCCAAAGAAGTATTCAGCTAGCAAGCCTCGGGAAGTATGGGCGCCCAAAAGGCCGACACCAAAGCTAAGGCCCAGCGGACTGGGACAGGAAGAAGACGATGAGGTGGAGGAAATCCTATGGAATCTACATCTACAAAGTTCTGAAACCGTTACAGCAAGACACCATTATCTCCAGCAAAGCTATGTGTATCCTGAATAGTTTTGTCAACGATATCTTCGACAGAATCGCTGAAGAAGCGTTATGACTGGCATACTACAACAAGCGCTCTACAATCAATAGCAGCGAAATCCAGACAGCTTTCCTACTTCTACGCGGTAAACTTGCTTAGAATGCCGTAAGCGAGGGAACATAGTCTGTTACAAAGTACACCAGTAGCAAGTAAACATACTGTATAGATCCAAATATCAAAACGGCCCTTTTTAGGTCCATACAGTTCTCTAAAAAAGAAATATTTATCGAGGTTGTCATGCTTCTAAAGAAGCAATAGTACCCTTTACATGTATCAAAATCTAATTATTATAGACATGAAGAAATAGAGTACTACCAAGCCAGGGTATGATGTTCTTCAAAACCATTTACAAGTATTAGGACTGTGCACACATTTACAAAGAGGTCAATGAAAACGTCAAGCAGACAACAGCAATACTAACACAAGTATCGTCCTTCACTAGCAGCAAAGAAAAGTAAATAAGTACACATCCAGAACATACAAGAAATACAATACAATAACATCAAATAACATTCTTTCACGCAGACGTGATCGAAAACATCCCTTTCCGAATCCTGTATACAAGAAACCTTCTGATTGGTTAGATTTCATGTAAGCGCCCTTCTGATTCGTCAACGCCACTGTGCATTTCAATCCCTCTTGGGGGTATAAAAGCTGAGGTAGAAAGGACCAGAATCAGTCCCCGTCATCTGCAGCTGGCCATCTGCAATGACGAAGATTTGAACAAGCTCCTATCCGGAGTGACCATTGCTCAGAGTGGGGTGCTGCCTAACATCCAGGCTGTTCTTTTGCCAAAGAAAACCAAGCAGGCTCCTGCAAAATAAGCCTTTTCTTCATTTACACGAATCCCCCAAAAATAAAAAACAACAACAAAAAAACAATTATCTCCGAAAAGGAATATGTCTAAATATTGGCAATTGCCAATGAATGAGATCACAAAAACACGCACGCACGGATAAAAACTAAGGAGTGACAGATTCCACATTCATTTATTCATTCATTCATTTCATGTACGAAGATAGATAGTTGCCTTGAAGAGTTGTTGATGTCATTATTTACATACGAGTATGAATATGACCAAATCCGATTGTTATTATCGCTGACCTTCTTTGGTATCTTTCTTTTACCACTATCTTTTGCATTATTCTGTTAGTTCTACCCGTTGTAACATTGTCCTTATACAATACATACTAGTAAACCAAAAATGTAGTAGGATTGGTTTTCCCTCTTTTAACTTCTTAGCTTCGCTGTCTACTGAGTCACTTCGTATGTCTATACGTTCTCCAAGTCCAAGATAAATAAAGGTAGCAACATCTACATCTACAAAGTTCTGAAAAAGGTACACCAAGACACCATTATCTCCAGCAAAGCTATGTGTTTCCTGAATAGTTTTGTCAACGATATCTTCGACAGAATCGCTGAAGAAGCGTTATGACTGGCATACTACAGCAAGCGCTCTACAATCACTAGCAGAGAAATCCAGACAGCTTTTCTACTTCTACGCGGTGAACTTGCTAAGCATGCCGTAAGCGAGGGAACAAAGTCTGTTACAAAGTACACCAATTGCAAGTAAACATACTGTATAGATCCAAATATCAAAACGGCCATTTTCAGGTCCATACATATCTGAATGAGATCACAAAAACACGCACGCACGGACTGAAACTAAGGAGTGACATATTCCATATTATTTATTAGTTATTATTGGTTTTCCCTCTTTTAACTTCTTAGCTTCGCTGTCTACTGAGTCACTTCGTATGTCTATACGTTCTCCAAGTATAAGATACCTAATGTAGCAACATCAGCTAAAAAACCCAAAGCTAAGATCCATAAGAGGAAGAAGACAACTAACAAAATGAACTGTACAGAAAAAGCGAAGAAGGCAAAGACTCCAATGAAGGCCAAAACAGCTAAGCCTAAGAAGACCATATCCCCTAAGAAGACTAAGACACAAAAGCCAAAGAAGCCCAAGACCCCATTTAGGCGCTGCCAGAATGCAAGTTTACACCATCCAACGGCAAGATACACAGTCAAGGCAGCTCAAGAACGGGTATTTGCTGTTCAAGTGCATGTTGAAGAGGACAGCGTCTTTGACATAGACGACATGTACGACTCGTGTTAGCCTCTCCATTGGATGTGCTATATCCAAAGAACTGGAGAAGGTACTCTTTGCAACCAAGGACAATAACACAGTTTCGCGGTGGGCCGTAAAACCTAAAGAATTCGTGCCCAGTAAAGATCCTCCTACAACATACCAAGCTGACCTATTGTTCTTCGGCGAGTTGGGCCGGCTCAACAACGGCTACAAGAGCATTCTCACAGCAATCGACTCCAACAGCCACTATGTCTACGATGAGCTCCTGAAAAGCAAAAGCAACACCATTGCGGCAATTGCTCGGATTTTGGCTCAAGCAGCTCGAGGAGACCTGGTCTGCAAGGTATGGACAGACAGTGGGACTGAGTTCACATCCCACCATTTCGCGACCCTAATAAAATCCAATGATATTGACCACCACTTGGCCGAGATAAGAAACCACGTCCATTCACACGGATTGACCTATTTCACCTAACCCTCCAAACCATCATCGAGCGCTGGTTTTTGACTCCATGCAAAAGCAACTGGGTGGAAGGTCTCCTCAAAATTATTGAGGCATATAACCACCATATGCATCAAGGCATCGGGCTGGCTTCGGCCAAAGTTGGAAGACATGGATGAGACCCCTTAACCCTCACGCCCCGTCTGGATGACATGAAATTGCTAGTACGCCACACTAGAAACCGGGTAGGATTAACCAAAGGAAATGCACCCGATTGAAAACCGCGTCGGTGTTGAAACTTCACCTTTAAAGGCGTGTCCGGGTCCTTGAAGGATTATGTGCTCCAAGCTGTGCCCGCACCAGCCAGCGCGACGCATGCTCTGCAGACTTAATATGCAACCTCAGCGAGGCAACAAGAACAAAGCCAGCACCAGGATGAGTGACCATGGGCCCTGGAAGGCCTGAGACCTCTGAAGCCCTCTTAGCGACTTTTACACAGCGGTGCCCATTATTAGGTTCGCAGGGCTTGCGGAAGGATGATATACAGCCGCACAAATATAGCTGTCGTTTATTTGTGTTCCGCAATGCAGCGCCACAGGTTTTATGAACATGTATAAGCAATATAACCGACGCCGCCTAGTCCCTCCGCCCCTCTTCACCCCCTCCCCTCCTCGGCGACAAACATCATCGCGTATTTTGGCTGTTCGGACGAGAAGGTCTAAAAGTCTGAAGCTTGAGCTCGTCGCCTATCTGTGGACCGCTGTCGTTTTGGTAAGTCCCTTCGGCATGATGTTCGTCTTGCTTTCTTTCATTGAGGTAGTCGAGACGCTCGTTCCGTTTACGTTGGTACTCAGCCTGAGCAGCTAGGAGTTCGGCTCCTTTTGATCTAGCTGAGAGAAAAGGAAGTTTGAGCCGGTGAATTTGAGGGCGTTAACATTTGCTCCGCCTATCACGAGAGCAACTGAGGCTATTATTGTCTTTAGATGGACTTGATGATATTAACAGGAATGATACCTTGTTTAATTAGCATGTCCTGCGTCCAAAAGCCTTAATGCAATGATGGTTACGGCCTAAGTGTTATTTTGTTTTAACGACAAGCGCAACACACACTACTATTCCATATGAAAGGGGTCAGGCGTATGTCTAATATATGCTGCAGGCACCTGCGGTGCTTTTCGTAGCGACAGATCCCCAGACATTGCTTTTCGCACTCGTGTGGCTGCTCTTGCACCTGCCTTTCCGCGAACTTACTGGCTCGCCAGATGAGGTGCAAAGAAGGGCAGCTACCAATACTTTGCCGCCCCAGAGAACATAAGATGACATTGCCTGCTATTTTTGTTGCGCAGCGGAAGTGGCGTGCGTGGCAGTATCCGCTTTTTCTAAGCCCAGCGGGCGTTGTTTCATCAACTCGGTAAGTGTTTAACCAGCAGCAAAACTACCTGGATGTTTAACCTTGGTGACCTGTGTCAATTCCTGAGATTGTTCTGCTGACGCATCTGTCTTCGGTTCTGCTGATGCGTCCTTTGTCGGTTGCGCTGACATATCCATCGTCAATCGTGCTTGTAATTTCTTGCTTGACTTCGTTTCAAAATGTACAAGTCTGTATGTAATCATAGCAGTTGCAATGGGTGCTAGTACCGCACCGTACCTAAACCTAAGGAAAAGGGGACTGCTGATGTTCAACAAAGAGGTATATATGATTGGATCATTTTCCAAATCACTCGCAAGATGTTTGGGGTTATCTATAGGCAGAACGTGACTTATAACTTCTGTCTATAGTCTGAGCAGATACGACCCCAGTTTAGCCTCATATATGGCATAGATTTTTGCTACCTCTTCATCGCTCATATCGCCTTCAAAGGTAAGAGGTCGGCTTATGTGTTCTTTCGCTGCTCCAGAAGACGCCAACTCAGACAGGCGATCCAGCTGCTGTGCAGTGTTGATTCGTTGGGTTTGGGAACCGCGGCGTGAGTGCCTTCGTTGCGCTTATCACTAATGCCGGCTTGTCCGTTTCTCGGTCTTCAACACATATAGTATTTCGTCAAACTCCGTGTCATTTACAGCTGTCGCCATGGTAATTATGTTCTGGATATGCTTGGTTGAGTGCTTAACTCTAAGTAGCTTATAGAAAATATATATAAATGTCCCAAGTGTTATAGCCTGGCTGCTGGCGTACAAAATATGAAGCCAGCATATTACACTAGCTAGCACAAGTTCAGAGCGAGGACAATAAACTGGTACGACACTGGTGCTTCTGTGCACAGAAGTAGCTTACCAAAACTCTCTTTTCTGAGAAGCTCATAAGCCTCTTCTCTATGCTCGACTCCAATGATATTGTTCCTCTTAGAGTGTCCCTAAAAGAATCTTCGTCTTTGCAGAAGAAGAGGGCTATCCACGAGGTCTGCTCGCAGAAGTCATTGGCAGCGGCGTTGTAATTTTGTGCTCTGATCTATACACTAATGTCGACTGACATAGGCGAGCTTAGTAAGGACCGTTTACTTATTCCGGACACCAGAAAGAAAGGCGCAATCGTCGAGTAGAAAAAGCGTGGTGGTTTCCTCGAATTTTTTAGCGAGCGCATAAAGTAGGTCATCCAGATCATACCAACATCGACCGACCATCATGGCGCAGTGTGGCTTCAAGTTATCAAAGATCATTTGCGGGAAAGTCAGGCTAGTGGATGATGGAGAAGAATTGACTATTTTAATGCTGAGCTGAGATTTTGCAGCGTTGCGCCTTCGCTCACGTTTTTGATACGTCTTTCTTACCCGTGGAGTGCGAGGTCTTCCGTTGACCTAGTATCGATGACAGAGGCAAAACGGTTTTGTTAAAAGGCATCAAAATCATTCGCCGGCAGCTCCGTGTCCTTGATAGACTCCCTCACCATTATTTCTAAGGCCTCTTTCCACTGCTGGTATGTCGACTGCCCCTGGGCATAGATCTGGTTTGGGATGAACTCGATTGTCACCATCATCTTGTTAATAAAGGAGTTGTAGAATTTTCCGTATCACACCCGAACGCATCACTCTTTGAAACATCATCGAAGAGTAAAACTATTGTCTTCATTCATTATGACGGCGTGTTTAAGGTGATGTTCCATGTATGTGATGACGCAGCACTCGGGTGTACAAGATAGCCACTTTTCCCATGTACTGCTGCCTGATCTTGCGCCCGAGTTCTGTATGAGTCACAACGTCGTACTCCAGGGATATACCACTTATGGTGAAACTAGCCATCTTTAGTGCTCTGGATTACCCTATCGTAGTCGTTAGGTGGTCTGAAAGGTCGGACTGATAGTATGGCATTTGATTATTTAGCAGCTCTGCTATATAGACGCATCAGACTATTAGCAGTGACGGCATTGCCAGCGCCAACACGTATAGCAGCAGTGTCGGCGTTTTGTGCATCCTGATAGGCAGCGTTAGTCCGCTCTTTTTCCGTCATCCAAAGATCCTTGTAAACGCCCCAAACATCGGGATCGTCTATGCAGACCACTGCATTAAAGGGTAGTTTGTTGGGTTCATGTTGAAATATTGATGAAAATTGGGTGAAAGATAGTGAAGTTATGACAGTTTGAATTTGTACATTTTATATAGTAAAACTGGTCAAAGTGACAGACCATCAGTTAACCAGGCTGCTTTAGAGTCAGACAAGCTTACTCCACACGAGCCTGGTCTGAGATTGAGCAGTGGTCCATTGGAATGTTGAAAAAACTATGCTTAACTAACAGATGGGGGTAGGTAGATGGAGAGGGGGTGGGGTATGAGTCAATTGGACACATACCGTCTACAACAAGGGAAAAAAGAGAAGGTTAATATTGCTCACGCAATCACTGTTATGCATATGTTACTTTAATACTTCATTTGTATAAAGTTTGCTCATTGAATTTAATTACCTAAGGTAGCCGACTCTAATTTCACTTTAAGCCTTTCGATGGAGTTTAATAATATTTTATATGCCAAAATTTGAAACGAAGTGCAATTGCAGCATAGTGTCAACCTTGAAATTCGAAATGTTTAGTAATTGATATCGTATTTATTACATTGCATCATTATTTTCCAATATATTTGTTTTATTTCAGCATTGTGCAGTATCAATAATAATGAGACTAATAATAATAGTTATTATTATTGTTGTTGTTATTATTATTATTATTATTATTATTATTATTATTATTAATATTATTATCATTATTATTATTATTATATACAAGTACTAGTAATTTAAGCAAACAGATTATTCATATTTCATTGGTGTTTTTTTTTTTTTTTTTTTTTTGTTTAATCTCGCATTATTTGTGTTGCAGATAACAGGTTTCTCTTTTGGGGCATTGTTGCTGCTCTTTCAGTTCTTTTGACTATGTCTACGATTTCCAACATAATACTTGTGATTAAGTTAAGGTAAGTTTTAGATGTTTTTCAGCCGTGGAAAAACGTTAGCATTTCATGTTTCTTGTGGGACGTATGTGTTATATTCTTTCTATGTGACATGTAAAATAGTATGGCAGAAGAGTAAGATCTTCCCTAGATAAACAAATTCCTGTTCAGAACAGCATTATGACAAAGTGTTTTGTTGAAGGATAGGCTATCTATCTTTGAAGATTCTATGCTTCAACTAGTATTTGAGTATCTGAGGCTGTATTATATTGCCTGGCATTATTGGTATTCTCACATAGCCGTTCCAAAATCGTCCGTGTGCAATTTGAGAATCGAGACGTTGTGGAAATTCGCAAACTTCGCAAGGAATCTTTCGTGCGCGATTTGAGAATACGGCTTACTTACGTATGTAATATTTAGTCCATGGATAAAGATTATCCGCATTGAACTATAAAAAGCATTAGTGATAACCTCTTTTGATAAATTACACTGGTCTACAATTTTTTTGAAGTCGTCTGCTTCAGAGATAAAATGTGCTATTTATTAGGGATTTTGATGTGCTGAATTCAAATATGACAATTGAAACAACTGATTGGTAACTGTTTCCAACATATTTAAGTTTTTACATTTTACGTCTATGTATATTGTGTACATAGTAGAGTTTTAATCATAAATTGTAAACCTAGGTCTTTTCATGTGTTTATGGTTGCTTTACATGATAATATTTCACCTGTCCTGTTTATGTAACACTTTAAAAAGCAGCAAAAGGGTTATATAAATAAAAAATATATTGAAAAAAAAGTCAAAAAACTATTATGTATATATAAGTACATAGTTTAGTCCTTATTCAGTGTCTACTTGGCGCTTCTTGGCTTGTCTCTTATATTCATTAAATGGAGCATCTCTTGTCACTGTCCAGCAATAGTCTGCAAGCATTGATGGGCTCCATTTGCCCTGATAGCGTTTCTCCATTGTTACAATGTCCTGGTGAAATCGCTCGACGTGCTCGTCGCTCACTGCTCCGCAGTTCGGTGGAAAAAATCGAGATGAGGGTGCAAAAAATGTATCTTTAGTGACATGTTGTAACCAATGCTTTTGTATGCCTTGAGGAGGTTTTCCACCAACTCCCTGTAGTTGTCTGCCTTGTTGTTTCAGAGAAAATTTGTTGCCACTAACTGGAAGGCTTTTCCTGCCGTCTTTTCCTTGCCACGCAGTGCACGGTGAAATGCATCATCTCGAAGAAGTTCACGAATCTGAAAAGCAGCAAAGACACCTTCCTTTATCTTAGATTCACTTAACCTTGGACATTTTCCACGGTGGTACTTGAAAGCTGCTTGTGTTTTGTCCATGGCTTTGACAAAGTTCTTCATCAGACCTAGCTTGCTGTGCAAGGGTGGTAACAAAATCGTCCTTGATTCAACAAGTGGTGGATGTTGAACACTTTTCATCCCAGGTTATAATGACTATCGGAGTGGCCAATCTCTCTTGATGTAGTGGGAATCTCTCGCACGTCTATCCCATTCGCAGAGAAAACAGCAGTACTTTGTGTATCCAGTCTGCAGACCAAGCAAGAGAGCAAGAACCTTGAAATCGGCACAAAGCTGCCACTGATGTTGGTCATAGTTTATGCACCTCAAAAGTTGTTTCATGTTTTCATAGGTTTCCTTCATATGGACTGCATGACCAACTTGAATTGATGTAAAAACACTGCCATTATGCAGCAAAACAGCTTTAAGACTCGTCTTCGATGAATCAATGAACAGTCTCCACTCATCTGGATCATGCCATCACACCATCGATGTTGTTGCAGGCTACAAGATCACCTTCCATGAAGGAGAATGGGACAAGATCCTTTTGACGGTCACGGAACATAGAAACCCTAACATAACCTACCAGGAGATTCCACTGCTGTAGTCTGGAGCCCAACAGCTCTGCCTTACTCTTGGGTAGTTCCAAATCCCTGCCAAGGTCATTCAGTTCACCTTGTGTTATGAGGTGTGGTTCAGAGGAGGAGGATGGGAGAAAATATGGGTCATGTTACATTGATGGTTCAGGAGTAGAAGTTTCATCCTCTTCCTCTTCCTCTTCCTCGTCTGACTCAAGTGAGAATGATTCTGGTGCATCAGGAACCGGCAGTCCTTCTCCGTGGGGTACTGGGCGTATAGCTGACGGAATGTTTGGATAATGCACAATCCACTTTTTCTTCTTTGACACACCTTTCCCAACTGGAGGCACCATGCAGAAGTAACAATTGCTGATATGATCTGTTGGCTCTCTCCAAATCATTGGCACTGCAAAAGGCATAGATTTATAGGTTACTGTATTTGTATGGGAAAATATGAACGAGTTTTTCTGAGTTATACTGCACGACGTCAGGAGTGCAGTATAGCTCAGAAAAAACGAGTTCATATTTTCATATACAAATGTAGTAACCTTTTTATTATATATTCATTTTGCTTTTCTACCTAAGGCTGAATAATAAAAAGAACACGCGACAAGAAACAAAGTAACTGAATTTCTGCTATATTCCAAAGTAAATAAACAACCGTAGTTAAACAAATACACAGTAACAGTATTCATGCGCACATGGCACCGCCCAGTGACCTTTGAACTTGGTAGAGTACCGCACGCTCAGTCATTCGTTTCAAAAAGAAATCTCATTTTGGTCTACTTAAAATTGAAATTTTGAGTCATATTGTGAATGACTGCGCCTTGGAACAACTTTCCCAGTTGATCTGGAATGGAGAGATTTTGTTTTTCTGTCGATCCAACTAAATTCTGCTCTTTAGTTGTGGTGGACTTGCGTTATTAGCTGGGTCGATTACGTACGATGTACATGTAGCTAGAGGGACTGGCCTCGACAGCAAGCTACACATGTGTTACTGTTCTGCCATTGATAGTTTGGAATCATAAGGTGGACAAAATATGAATTTCTTTTAATTGAAATTCTCAAGAAGATGCAGGATTTAATATTTTTGTTAGGAATATCAAATTCATTTCGTTTTGGAGTGCAGTAAATTCTCCTTTGGAATGTGATTTCTGTTGGAAATGTAGTCTAGATTGCAGTGCAATTTCGCGCCGTGGATCAGAAAGTACATTTTGAAGAAATTCAAGATGCATAAAAGTAAGTACATTTATTGTCATTCTTATTACCAGCTATAGATGACATATTTATATGTACTGTGACTTGCATGATCTTTGTTGGATGGACCCCACCTACATGACCTATATGACTTTTACTATAAATCCAAACATTTTCTAAAAAAATTAAAATAGGCAAAATTGCAAAGCGGCTGGGGTGTGAGAGCCCATTTCGTCAGCGGAAAATAAGGCTTCTTCGTTATCGTGGCTTCTTGGCTCCGAGGCAATTGCTTTTATGCTAAAACCCGCCTTCTTTAGTTTTTTTTTCTAATTCACTGCTTGGACCAGTAAAATGGGCGGTCTCTGAGAGAAACGGAATATCATTGGTCTTAAGATGCCTTTTTATGCTATTTTTTTATAGACTCTAGAGAACACGATTCATAGACTGAAACATAGGCTAAATAAGTGTTAAAATTATCAGAATGATGTTTTCAATACTGTATGGCTCACGATTGTTGTCATAAAGCCACCGCTGGACATTGTGAATATTACGTTCAGTCACTTGCTTGGTTGAAAGTTTCTTTTGTGACTCAATTAATTCATCCACATTGTCAGTTTTATCATCTGTACTCTCAAACAGCTTGCTTAGTTCATCCACAGACAAATCTAATAAAGCAAAAGCTCCGATGTCTGCTACATTTGCGTACATTGTTTGTTTACAATAAAAAGTAGTTCCTAACACGCGATACTATTTTTAGACACACGTGTCGTGCACTATGAAGCCGTGCAGTATAGGGAAATACTGCACGATTCTGACAATGCAAAGTTAATGGAGAAAAAAATGAGTATATAATAATACTATTGACGTTGCATTTGGCTTGATGTCAGCATGTAGAGTCTACATTGTAGACCCTGATTTGTGCAGCAAGAATGATTTATAGATTTAGATGAATTTTTAAAACTTCATCTAAGGAGCATTAAAAATAGAATCAATACTGTATATGAATTTACCAGAGATGTATAATTTTTTTGTATTTACTATACGCAATTATTTAATAATTGTCTTGTCCCCATATATATACTATATATATATATATATATATATATATATATATATATATATATATATATATATATATATATATATATATATATATATGTGTGTGTGTGTGTGTGTGTGTGTGTGTGTGTGTGTGTGTGTGTGTGTGCCTGTGTGTCTGTGTGTTCCTATGCGCTTGTGTATTTATATTTTTCTCAATGAGAAAATGCATCCCACTTCCTGTAAACTTTTGTACTATTCAAGACAGGCACGAAGACAAATTACAGATACATTGAAGAAAGAACATATTTCCATGCAGCAGTTGGCGGATGTAGACTCTTACCAAACCCTTGATCTGAGAAATTCTAATTCTAGGAATGGATATGATACATTGACACACATTACTCCATCGAAATATGAAAATATATAAAGATTCCCCAAAATATTAAGACAATATCGTTGAACTTTATTTTTTTGAGATTAAGAAATAATTTTAGTTCCCTGAAATAAAACAATAACATGACATTTTTGTACATTCGAATATGCTAGATATGCTTGATTTGTTCTTTCTTTAATATCAAGAGTCTCATGTTTATACAAGCAACTCATTTTGTCTACGATAAGATGCTTTGACTCAAATGTAATGGATTACAAATATATATTCCGGAGTCGGGAGCTGAATATTTGGTTTTAAAGATTAAATTAACCATTGAGCATGTACGTTTCCTGCAAATGTCTGCTGGAACCCAAATATTCCGTTGCAAATAAATGTTGTTGTAACGCGAGTTTACTGTATATAGTGCACCTAATCTACATACGTAGTACACGCAAAATTTTCAAAGCAAAAAATCATGCATGTGCATGCAAATATACATGTACAAATAAACATTTACCCGAGCACAAAATCATATTCACCGTACATGATTTATGTTAACCTGTATGCTATCCACCTCCACCTCTCTCTCTCTCTCTCTCTCTCTCTCTCTCTCTCTCTCTCTCTCTCTCTCTCTCTCTCTCTCTCTTTGTGACTCTTAAATTTCTCAGACTTATATATGTTTGCATTAACAACAAAGGACATACGAGAATGTATAGCTAATGGAAGTCTCAAAGCCCACAATTCCACGCATATGTCTTACTATGTGACCTTTTATAAATTCTCTACTAGCTGAGTTATCATACTTACTGAATTAACTGTCTCTAAATAGAATGGCAAACTATTTCCATTCATTACAAATAATATTGTAAATCTTCATTTAGTCTGCTCTGAACCATTCTATCGTCTTTATAACTAACATATTGTGATGTATCATCTGCATGACGTATGTTTTAAACACTTTAGAAAATAGATTGTGCATGAAATAAGAAAAGAAATCCTAAAATTGATCCATGTAGTACTCTAATGGAAATTTCTTCAAAATCCAAGACAGTACCTCGCCAACTCTATTATTGAGATAGGATGAATAGCAATGAATGTTTTTTTGTAACATTATATGCTAATAATTTACGTAGTACAATTTCATGATTAGCGGTATCAAAAGCTTTACGTAGGTCTAAAAATAAAACTCCATTAATTTCCTGCCATCAATATTCTTGAATCAGTGATCAATCAAAGCAGTGAGTGCTGTCTGGCAGGAATGATTTGAACGGAAGCGTGATTGACACGGGGTAATCAAATCATTTTTCATAGAAAGCCATACAATGAATTGAAAACATTTCTTTCCAGAATTTTGATAATAATAGGTAAAACAGATACAGCTTTATAATTGTTGACACTTAATTCGTCTTCTGATTGAAAAAGGCGGGGAGAGGGGGATGGGCTCTATCTGTTTTCAAATAGTCTATAAAAAAAAGTTTGTTCCTATGGACATATTAAATATATACATCCGTAGTCCAAAGATGCATTCTATGACAGTTGAAGAGTTTCACCGACAAGACATCAAAAAGCCAGTAGCTTTTGAATAAGACATATATTTAATTTCCTTTCTAACAAAATCCTCAGTAATATTTTGGTATCTAAATGAAAGTTTCATTTGACAAATGTTCAATATCTGGTAGTAATGAATCAAAATCCTTCTCAATATCTAACCCAATACTACAGAAGAAATCACTGAAAATATTTGCAATTTAGTAAAGTCATTAATGACTTCCCCATCAGCAGTAAAAAAGTTAGTACATGAATGTGGTTTCGGTGAAGGTAGACAATATATCAAGTTTTTCCTTCTTCACATTTCTTTTTGTTTGTTCGTTTGATGACTATTGAACAATTTCATCTAAATAAACTCTTTTCACAATCATTTTTATATTTATTTTTTCTTGCACTCTCGTGCAGTAAATCCCCGGTCATCATGGGTGTGAAATCAATGGCTGGTGATGGTACGCATGAATGGATTAAATTCTCTCGGTGACAGGATCTCACTAAACTATGTTGACACGGAATAAAATAGAAGGTTTATGAGATCTTTGTAAATGCAACAACTTTTTTCTGTCCATGATACGGCTTTCAAACTCAATATATGAATTTCCAATATGATCTAGGTGACTGTAAGGTTTTATTTTTATATTTCAACACAAGCCCAGTTCCCCGCCCATACAGATCCTCCTTTTACTTGTTAATATGCTGTTTACATTGTTTTTAGTTTTCATAGTGTCACAATGTTTCGCAACTCAAAACAGATCGTAGTATGTTATAACATTATTTTGGACAGAAAGACCCTGGAGTAGAGCGTCCAAATGGTCCAAAACAAAGTCACCACCAAAATATGCCACCACAGGTGTGAAAGCAAAGGTTTTGGAGATTATTTACGCATGGAATAAAACGTTACGAGAGGTGAAAGGCAGGGATGTAGACGGTCTAAAGAATTTATTACCGTGCTATATATGATACAAAAAGTGAAATTTGTATTGTTTTACCAAACTTTGTATATGGAGTCATAAGAGAAAGGTACGTCATATATGCTGTGCATTGTGAGGTTCTGGTCCATGTGTAACTGTTGGGAGGTAGTGTGGGATAGGGTTTAGTGGTGGTGGAGTTGATGTGGGGACTTGGGATAGCAAACCATAGCAGTAGCACTAAGTCAAGTTGTTTTAAATCTGATTCAGACACAATTTCTAAAATGCGGGTATTTTGCGATAAGCTTGCCATAGCATTTCCTCCAGTTTAATTTTTAAAATGTTATTTGTTTTCCTTCTTATATATGAATCCCAAAGGGGATTAGGAAGCTATGAAATGATTAATATTTTGGACAACTATTTGTGGAATCGGAGCAGACTGACACAGTGCTGTTTGATATGACCAGACTTTGCAGCTGCTGATTATGACCTGAATTTGCTCCAAAGGCAATTCAGTGACCAAGACCTTTAATACTCGCGTCTGTGTGGAGCTCAAACGGCATGGAAAAATCCACATACGCTAAAATGTGTGGGGACGACAATGACTCTTTTAAGTGGTTAAAGGCTCTCTATCGTTCTTTTTCCCATTGCCAGACTACGTCATGACAGGCTTGCTTTCCTTTCTTTCTTGTAGCATTCGTCTGAGCCACTGGCATTATGTCCAAAAGGTGATTTAGCTCTGAAACCGACGGTCATGTCCAGCAAAACCTAGGAACTGTTGCACCTCATTTGCACGTGTGGATGTCAATCAATGTACATTTTTCGCAAATTTTCTCAAGGTTTGCTTGAATTCTATCAACTGCAACAATATGGCCGAAATAGTAGACTCTCTGTTGCAGGACACTACATTTGTTCGGTGCCAGTTGTATTTCACATTGCCGCAGGCGATCATATAGCATTCTGGACCGCTTCAAATGTTTGTCATACATAGATGAGAATCTGGTAATATCATCGAGATATATGGAAAATATTTTCATATATAAATCCAAAGACATTACTGGATAATTCGTTTGTAACTGGCCGGTGAAGTAGCTAAACCAAACCGAAGCCTATTAAATTAGCTAAGTACCAAGGTGTAAACTAGTGACCAGTTGTGTTCAAACACTTCCCCATACTGACCCTTGCACAACTCCATATAGTGCTGAAGTACATTTGTACCTAACAAAAGTTGGTACAGCTGCATTATCCCTGCTGTTGGGAATGACAAGCATTCAACAATTATGGACATGCTGGTCGGGTAGACCATGAAGGGCTATCGCCACTTCTGTGTAACCACAGTAGGGCCAAGATTGTCCCCCTGCACATTCATGTCAAGAATATTATTCAGGGGTTGAAGAGGTGAATCTGACAAATGTGTCTCATAATATTCTTGACTAATTGTGCTCACTGTAGAGCCATTATCAAGCAGAACTTTTGTCCGAATACCACTGCGTTTAATATCCACCTCATGGCCATGGCCCACTAACCAACCATGTAAATTCTTGTTAGTGTCATCTTCATAAACATTTTTGAAGTAACCTTTGTGCACATCAAAGCCTATGGGTGGCCCACTCCTATAGACTGCTTGTCGTTCAAAGTTTGAGAGTGATCAAGACGGACATAGCAGTCATAATGAAAGATGACCTATTTGACCACAACGACAGCAAACAGGCTATTGTTCTTTACTTATTTGGCCACCGCCTCTAGGTTTGTTCAAACAGATTTAGGCTGCCTGGGAATATCTGGGTTTTTCTTCTGTGTTTCAGTCAGCTGAGTTTTCAGTATTTTGAATCTTCAGCTGACAGTTGGGCAATCATTCCCTTATCTCCAACATCTCACTATTTGATTTAATTATTATCCTTTTGGGTGATTCTGGCTTCGTCAATGACCGCTCTTGCTTTCGCAAATGTCGTCGTGCTTAAATGTCACCAAAATCGTTACCAAATCTTGCTGTCTTTTATGGAGACGATATAAGAGACCTTTTCAAAGAGAACAAGATTACTGTATTCTGATAGGTTTTCAGATTAGGAACACAAATGGACCTGCAAATAAATTAACACTGGGGGTCTTCTATTACCTTTCCTTCATTCCTTTCTTTCCATCTTTCCATCTAAGTTTCTTCCGTCCACTAAGGGTTTATGTATTAAAATGATAAGTAAAAAGAAAGTAATAAAAAAGGAAAAAGACAAAATTTTGAATATGTATCCAACAAGATAAATACATTTTTTTTAAAGGACGGCGACAGCTAGTAGCGATTTTTGCAATAGTTAAGTAACGCGACATCAGTAGCGCTGTTGGCAATAATTTAAGCACGGTAACATTCAGAATCGTCCCAGTATTAAAATTTTTGAGACATTTATAAACCGACAACAAAAAAGCACCAACAAAAGTCAGTAAATCAATCAATCAGTCGCTCAGAAAATCAATCAATCAACCAATTCTCAACTAACCATTCCTTCATATCACTACACACTTGTATGATGTTAGTTTTACCTCTCACCTCTCTTATCAGGCTACATTGTTTCAATTTTTTATTTTTATTTTATTTTATTTTATTTTTTTGGAAAGGGGTTGGGGGTTATGCGACAAGAGGAACAATCTTTGTCTTTAAATTTAATAATTGCAACAAGCAAAATTAATTGGACTAAAGTTCTTTTGTTTGCACAAGAATGTTAGGTTTCGGGATCTTGGAGGAGGCAATAGTGTTTGCATTAACACGTTGTGACTTCCCATCTGGCATGGTTGATAAGGTGCATCCGAATCAGTCACTGTCGTGAGTCACGGGAGACAATCCGGCACGCATCTTTATCACCCGTGGCTGCCTGTGCGGGAATTTCCTCTCTTTTATAATTAGTTTGTATAAACAAAAATACGTCATCCAGAAAACAATGAAACGGTCTCTTACATAAAACTGAAAGTGCCCGTTTTATCGATCGTGTTTGAAAGAGAAACTTTGATTGGCTCATTCAAATAGCGTGAAAGGTCATGTTGGGTAACGATGGCGAGAATATTTTACTCGTGCTCCTACTGACTGGTTAGGCAGGTTTATGCATATTCCTGTGAAATAAGAAAATCTCGCCACAGGCAGCCACGTGTGATAAAGGAGCGTAGCGGGCTGTGTTCTGTGGCTTGTGACTATGCCCAGTCAGAATACCAGATGAAGTATTTTTGATAAGGTGCACATATACAGAAAATTTATTTTGTCGCTTATCACACACGGAGAATTAAGTAATGCAGAATTACAATAAATGAAATAAAAACAGGCACAACGATGTTTTGAGGTAAAATTATCTATAAAAAAAGCTCCCTACCATTCTTTCCTCTGTTTCTGTGTCTAAACAGAAACTTCATTTATTCATTCATTCATTAGTACATTCTTTCAAGAGCGAAATTTGATAAAGGTCTATCAACAAACCAACTTATCTCGTTATTTCTTTCATTTTATCTTCTTCTTTTTCTTCTTCCTATTCCTCTTCTTATTTCTTTATTTATTTATTTATTTATTTATTTATTTATTTATTTATTTATTTATTTATTCAGATACAAAATAAAACATTAGTCAACGACTTTGAACTTATAATATTGAGAATATCAACTCAACCTAAAAATGAAAATTATTCGTAATTACAGAGAACATCACATCAGTAGTAACAGAATAAATAAATAAATAAATAAATAAAAACTTACTTTTACTACAACTGGCACTACTGCAATTATTATTAAGATTTCGTGAAAATAACTTTTTATGTTCTCTCAGAGAAGTTTTATTTATGATGCAATATAAACTAGCATCAATTGTACCGAAGATATTAGATTGGCTAATCAATCGTGTTATATATCTCAACCGACATCATCATGTCCAAGTGGGAGTAAAAAAAATAAAATGAACTAAACATAATTATAATAATAAATATGGCATTTTTGTGTGAATTAACCACTTCATACTTCGACTATTGTCAGCTCAGAAGCAAACTTCCTCAGATTCATGCAATTGGAGGCATTTGTGCGCTCAGATTATACTATATACGAGCAAGGTATAAACAAATTTAAAATTTTAAAAAAAAAGACACTAAAGTCACTGTTTGTCACAATTGAGTTACACAACCAACGATAAAACAACGCTTCTAGACAGACCACATTTGGTTATCAGGACCCATTTTCGATAAAATGCAAGAGCATCTATTGTTAATTGTACAGAAAATCTCTGATTGTCTAAAAAGTATACTTATATATCTGAACTTACGACCTAAACTTGTTAGAAGCCGAAGCGAAATTGTGGAAAAAGACTAAATACAAACGCTTGACATAATCAGTGGAGCATAACAAATATGTCACTCAAGTTTCATGATTGTATATACTACAGTGTCAGAGAAACTGAGCTAATACAATAACATAAGCTAATCACTGGAGGGTGAAATATAGGTCACTGTGACCTACGTTTTCCCATGGCGATTAGTGTTCTCCAAAATGAATAGTTCCTTAATCTTCATTACTGTTAAAAAAAAATGTCAGAGAAACTGAGGTAAAACAATTAAAAAAACCCACGCCGTCGGAAAAGTGATACAGAGGTCCACCCTATCCTTCGCAGGCGATTCTTTAAAAACTGCGAATAGTACTAAAACTGGCACTACCACTACTATTACAAAGACTTATTGGAAATCATTTTTACGTTTTCTCATAAAAGTGCAAATATCAACTTTTGTCACATAAGAAGTGCTAAGATCCTCAGATTCATGGAATTTTTGGCGCGAGTGCGCTCATTTTGTTCTCTACAGAAGTAAGGCATCAAAGCATTTTAAAGTCAGAAAAATTTCGATAATAACATTATTTGCAAATTTAACGTGAACAGAAAAGGCCTTATGTGAGCTCATAATCGGTAAGTTCTGAGGATTAATGCAATTTATGTGTTTATATTTTATTATCTATTTCAACCGTCACCCTGTAGTTGACAGGTACCCCCCCCCCCCGAAAAAAAACATTATGTTAAAACTAAGTCTGTATTTATTATGTGCACAAAGCACTTCCTAATAGAAATAATTAATTGATATAAGACGAGTAGTATATACATATATACAAAAACATACCTTAAAACTGCAAGTAGCACTGTCAGTTTTACGTTATGAATCTAATCAAAATCTATCATTATGGGAATTCATAATACTGATTATTCATAAGTATGAGGAGTAGGAAATCGATAAATAAATAAAGAAATAAATAAAGGCACATACATCCATACATACATACTTACTTAAAACTGCCACTTATACTACAAATGCCATTACCATCACTACTGCAACTACTACTAACATTTCATGAAAATAATTTTTACATTCACTCTGAAAAGGGAAATTTCAAGTTTTCACAGCAAAGAAGCTCTATGTTCCTAAGATTCATGCAAGTTTAGGGGTTTGTGTACACTTCTTCTGTTTTACAAAAAAAAGGTATCAAAATAAAAATGCTGAGACTTCTTTTTGTAAAACAAAAAAGATACCTAGCTTAGCATTTAGTATTTGGTTACTTACCAATGACCAAAAGGCAAGATGAAAAAGCATAAATTGTACCCAAGATCTTTGATAGTCTACTAAATCTAATACTTTATCCAAACTGATATTAGAGGACAATAGTTGTTCCAGAGGTCCAATCGCAGGGGCGAAGGCCCCCCCCCCCCCTCAGCTGTCTTTGACACAAGTCTCTCTCTCTCTCTCTCTCTCTCTCTCTCTCTCTCTCTCTCTCTCTCTCTCTCTCTCTCTCTCTCAGGTGACCATTCGTCCGGTTCATACCGGATAGTCCGTTTTCAGCTGGTCTGTCCCCTGCTTAAAGTTCTCATCTTTGCGTGTGTGCAAAGGAGTGTCCTCTATTCTTGATGTGTGTGTGTGTATGTGTGTGTGTGAAAGAAGATATATTTTAAGCATACTCCTCATTATTCCCATTACTGGTGCAACTTTGATTTTAGTAACACTATCCCTTTTCATATTTTTTTCCTTGTCTTTCTTAACTTTTAGAATATTTTCATACAATCCATTATTATAAATCAATGTATCACATCTAAAAGTATCCCTCAAACATATCACAGCCTAGAGCAACGAATAAAGTGGGTTTTTTTTTTTTTTCATTACGCCTGTAAATCGCGTGATGCCTCACACCTTTCCCAGTGGTAGTCTTTGTCAGCAGTCCATTGGTATCAGTGTGTTTATCGTTTAACTGACCCTCGGCGAAATTGTTAATCATGTGTTGAAAGTGCCGTTACCCCCAGCCCCTACCCCAGCCCCCACCCCACCCCACTCCCTACCCAACAACAACATAAACGTAACCTTATCAAGTGATCCTAATATCTATTTAAATGTGGCGGATTTGGGGTTAGTGACGTTTTGTCAGACACATTTTCAAAATGAAAATAAAATTGCATTGCTACAATTAAACTTCGACTTCCTCTTAGGGACTTCAGGAAGCCCCAAATAATATTCATCCTGCACTTGATTATCACATGGATAAACAAAGTTTTTAGATTTATCTATTCAGAATAATATGAGGAGAAATAATAACGGACAGACATAGGGTATCATTATTCCTGATGTTTCTTAAAGATGCATTGGAATTATGACATATTGTCGAGCAACTTGATTTTGTGAGAAAAAACTAATAATAAGTTTGAACCACATGGGACATAAATCCTTATCTTACTTGTAATGATAGGAAGTCAGACAGATATATACATATCGATGATTTGAAATGTCTACCTCTTCCATTCACTACGCACCACAAGACTCTATCATTAGATAGTAATTGGTAAAACTGTTTTGTGGGCACCTTATGGTATACTCATTGTTGTAACTTTGCCACCTACAAAGCCTCAACTAATTAGCGTCTACTTGATTGGTAAACAAGCAAAGTTCTGAAAAAAGGGATACAGTAGTATCATTTAGGGAAGGCCCTTAATCTGAGTGTGATCATTTGAAAACAAAATAATCGGTGGCACTGCTGGACGGGGGTGGTGTGTTGCGTGACCTTTCGACCTACCCTTGTAGGCTGCAGAAGGGAAAATTGTGAAAAATGAAAACGTCAATAACAAAAAAATCCCCCCTCAAAACATTCAATTAAACATTAAAGTCAAACTTTCACCATTATGTGAATGTTATGATAAAAATCAACACCACTTCATCATAGTGATTGTTCATAAGTTTGAAAGGTAATAACAAACTAACTGACAAAATAAATTAATTAAAGAAGGACGTAAGGTGCATGGGTCTGTTTGAGCTAATTGTATTTGTTTATTTATTGATTGATTCAAAATCGATTTTGCAAAAAGATCTATAAAAATATTTCCTGGATTTTTTTTCTTACCTGAATTATTCTTTTCTTATTTTTGATGTTTGTCATATCAATGAACCGACGAACTTTTAATTATAACTATCACAAACACCACGAGTAAACTAAATAAATAAACGAGCTAAAGATAAATATTGAAACTCTAATTACTATTGATCATTATCACCATCTTTACGAAAAGTTGTATTTGAGGTTCCCTCAGACAAGGACTAGAACAGACAGGAACTTTCGGGAAGGATTCCGAAAATAAATATTGGAAAAAGTTACGGACATGAAGAAAATTTAGATTCAGCAGAATCTTATCTAATGGAATATATCACCTTTTTTTCTCTTTTTTACATCTGATGCGATTTGAGACTGTACCAGACAAAATATTTCAGCGCGGGATATCGACGGGAAAAAAATGCAACCGCTGTCATTGATTGTGGCAAGGGCAAAAGCAAAAAGACAACAACAAAAAACTCTTACCGAAAAGTATTAACAGCAAATTCAAATCTAAAACAAGGTAGATAATATTAGCAGTTATGCAGGAAGGTGTGGGGGAAGCGAAGAATGTGACGAAATGGGAGCAATGGAAAAATCAACTCTCCAGCCATCTTGGATTAGGACGGTATAAAGAAAATGGGAATTTAAAGTTGAAAGCGTCTATTAGTTTGACATTGTGGGACGGTATGGGGGTCTATCCGAATTTAATATTGTGCGTGACGGTATAGCGGTCTATGGGAATTTAACATTGTGGAACGGTATGGGCGTCTATGAGAATTTAAACATGGGCTGACCAAATTCCATCCTTACTGGCCACCACTCACGCATACTGACCAATACAAAGTCTTACTGACCAGAACCCACACACTCTGACAAAATGGTGGCTATCTGAGGGTCACGAACATCCAGTATCACTGACTTGCACCCACACATATGAACCAAGACCTACATCTACTAACAAAAACCCACAGATGCTGACCAATACATAATCTTGTTGATCCTTTTAAACTCCAATATGGCGGCCATTAGAACGAAGCTAATAAGTAAGACACGTACAAAAATTTAAAAAATTAAAGGATATTTAGCACAGATTCCAAAAGAACCGGAACATTTTATTAAAATGGCCGAGATTAGAAGTAATGATAAAATTCAGAAAATGACACGTTAGTGGAGACCACCCCCACCCCGACCCCACCCCCCAAAAAAATCTAACAAAATTAAAAATAAACAGACAAGAAACAATGAACAGTTTTCTTGAAATTGAAAACATTACCATAGAATATTTAAAAAATGATGCCATATGTGTTGGTCAGTAAGGATATGGGTTGTTCAGTATGTGTGGGTGTTGTTCAGTATGTATGGGTGTTGTTCAGTACGTGTAGGTTTTGGTCAGTAAGACTGTGTTATTTCTCTCAGCTATTCCCCCATTTCTTCAGCGTGTGTGGGTTCTAGTCTGTAAGACCCTGTCGGTCAGTATGTGTGGGTGTTGGTCAGTACGTTTGAGTGTTGGTCAGTAAGGGTGGATCTTAGTCAGTAGAAGCTAAAATTCTCATAGACCCCTATACCGTCCAAGAGAGTTAACTTTCCATTAACCCAATACTGTCCAACAATGTCAAATTCCAATAGACCTGCATACCGTCCCCAGTACCTATGAACGTTAACGTGTTTTTTGCATGGTCGCAATTGGATGACTATCTCACCACATCCCCTGGACAAATTTTATCAGTGCCACTCTGGTATAATAAATATATTAAAATAAATGAAAATACAATCTTTCTGAAGAAATGGTGCGAAAAGTCTCTAGTTTTTATTAATGAAATACTAAAGGAAGATCGCATGTTCCTTGCATACACAAATGTAATAACCAATTTAATTTAGTAAAATTCTGTGGAGTTCTTGACGCAATACCAGGAACTTGGAGAATTAAAAAAAAAAAAAAAAAAAAAAAAAAAAAAACATTATTAGAAATATTATAAAATTAGAATCTCCACTATATGAAAATATAAATCTTCTCAGGAAGCAGGGCAAAATTGCAAAATCTTTTTATACGTTATATATGAGGAAAATAAAACGACTTCCAGTTCAAATGGAAACTAAATGGAACACTATTTTAAATTAGAATTATTTACACGAAAATTGGGAATAAATATTTTTTCCTCAGTTCAGTATTATTTGAGGATACAAGACTTCTCTATCCTAATAGTAGATTTTTTACAATGAAAATCTCTGAACCATTATGTACTTTTTGTAATGAAACTAAATAAACTCCTTTATTTGTTTGGGGGGTGGGGTGGGGTGTCATTTTGTGAAAACATTATTAATAAAGTTTATGTCAGTTCTTAGAAACAAATGTCATACTGAGTTAAATTTAACAGAAGATATCATATTATTTGGAATTAGAAATTCACCAGAATTTAAGTTCATTAATGTATGTTTAATTTTGATTTTAAAAAAAAGTATAGAAATACTTGTAAAATTAAAAATTGTGGGTTGCATAGAAAAAATAAAATTTTATAAAGTTCTAGAATTATATTCTGCATACATCGGTAAGGGCAGAAAAAATAAGAAGACGGCGGATAAAGATTAAAGCAGGACTGACAGCTATTAGATCCGGCATCAGTATATAACTCCAGAAATTAATATAACTTGAGTAGTAATATCTCGCTGTAACTTGTAGAGCTTCTTTCCATTTATTTAGTAAATTGTTTAAAATTATTTATTTTTTTAGTAAGCATATATGTAGACAACTTTACATGTGAGAACGATGGATTGATATTTAACTTCTTTTATAAGTGCCGCCATTATCTATATCCATGAGCGTGTGTTGTCACGATATATTTTCTAATAACAGCAATTGAATAGGATTCGTGATTATAATTATACTATAAGAAGGGCAACCGTATACTAAGGGGGCTTTATCTTGAGAGATCACTGTAACTCTCGTCCACATTTAAATTCCAATATCTCAGGTGGTTGATTGATATACTACTCTGTTATTAGCTCTTTTACATTATTTCCAAGTTATGCACCTCATTGCATATTTATGAACTTTAGATTGACCACTTTTGTCTACTTTCTGTTTGATTCCATGCATAAATTTTAGTTTTGTCTGTATGTCAGAGTAATCCAATGTCTGTCTGTCTGTATGTATGTATGCATGCATGCATGCATGCATCCATGCATGTATGTATGTATGTATGTATGTATGTATGTATGTATGTATGTATGTATGTATGTATGTATGTATGTATGTATGTATGTATGTATGTATGTATGTATGTGTGAATGTATGTATGTATGCATTGATCTGTGTGTTTCTCTTTGACCCAATAAGGAGAGGCCGTTACTCTCAAAACTGTGAAAAATCAGGTCGGGCCTTTCCTTTTTTAAAAGTGCTATGTAAATACCAACAGGATACTTCACTGGACTATCAGTTTTAAAATCATGAGAAAAAGTATGTATGTATGTATGTATGTTTGTATGTATGTATGTATGTATTTATATATGTATGTATGTATGTATGTATGTATGTATGTATGTATGTATGTATGTATGTATGTATCTATGTATCTATGTATGTATGTATGTATGTATGTATGTATGTATGTATGTATGTATGTATGTATGTATGTATTGATCTGTGTGTTTCTCTTTGACCCAATAAGGAGAGGCCGTTACTCTCAAAACTGTGAAAAATCAGGTCGGGCCTTTCCTTTTTTAAAAGTGCTATGTAAATACCAACAGGATACTTCACTGGACTATCAGTTTTAAAATCATGAGAAAAAGTATGTATGTATGCATGTATGTTTGTATGTATGTATGTATGTATTTATATATGTATGTATGTATGTATGTATGTATGTATCTATGTATCTATGTATGTATCTATGTATGTATCTATGTATGTATCTATGTATATATTATGTAAATATTTATGCGTATGTCATTATCATATTCTTTTCAAAATAACATGTTAAATGCCTGTAGATACACACACACAGATATATATATATATATATATATATATATATATATATATATATATATATATATATATATATATATATATATATATATCACTTTATGGCCATGTCTCTATGCTTCATATGTGATGTGTATACGTCTTTATGCATGTAATACTCCTGTTACTCTGTGTACATGTTTCGATGATCGATTACGTTTTCTAACCATCTGAGAAACTGGAAATATCCATATTTAGCCTATAGGAGTTGTATATGAATAATTCAGTTCCAACCATCACTTTGATAAAAGCATGAAGACAAAATACTCTATGAAAAACCACTGCAAGCTGTGTCAAGGAAAGATTAAACTGTACAAATGATTTGTTTTAATATTCATTGTTATTTCCACCTAACTGAAAGCAACACGTATAAGTTTGCTTGAAATATTTGCCCACATAATGTAGTTTAGAATATACAAATGGCTAAAGTTAAACTGAAGTATTTCTATTTCAAAACAAATATTATTGCAGAAATATTGACTGTATATCCCCTTGTACCATGTGTCATATATATGTGTGTGTGAATGTTTGTGTCTGTTTATGCTTATGTGTGTAGTAGCGTATTTGGGATTTAAAGAAAAACAAAAGCTAACAAGAAATACACGCGACAAATAATTAAGGAATAAGTTATCGTTTATGACTGCTGGGTATTTAATACAAGGTCTTTAAATTTTACGTCTAGACTGATATTGAATTGTACTAAGTCTTACTGTTCAATTAACATTGAAATGGTGGAAATTTATACTGGTTTACGAATATAAATATAATGTAAAGCTAAGTGTCTTTTATCATTAATTTTGCAAATCATTCGTGCCAATCAGTGTATGATAAATATTTTTTGTTATAAAATATGTTGGTACATTGTGGCTGTAAATTACAGGATGAGTGCACAAACGCCTTAAATTCCATGAATCTGAGGATACCATCGCTTCTGATCAGACAAAATTCGAAATTGGAACTTTTCTGGGAGAAAGTAAAAATAATTTTGCAACTGAGCCCTGACAAATTGTGGCATTACCGAATTTTCTTTTCTTATTTGAAAACCTTTTTTGTATACCTCATCTCTTTATAGTACAAGATCAGCGCACAAATGCCTAAACTTGCACCAATCTGCAGTAAGCATTTCTGATCTGACAAAAATCGAAATTAGGACTTATTGGAGAGAAAGTAAAAAAACAAAATTTGTTTTTATTGATTTGAACTGCTCTTACTTATGTATAATCTTCTTTTTTTCTTATTATGATGAAAGGTCGATTATTATCATAATATTTTGTTCGTTATTTGCCTTTTTCACAATTTCGCTTCGGCTACGCTCAGTTTTAGGTAATAAGGTGAGCTATATACGTATACTGATTATACAATCAAAGATATTATGAACAATCAATAATATTTAATTTTGCATTTTTCTCAGAAATATGTATGAACCAAATGCAAACTAGGTGGTCAGTCAACAACCTTTCTTTTATATCGTTAGTTTTGCAACATAGAACAAGTGGCATAAGCATAACGTATTTTCTTTTCTTATTATAAACTTTTCTTCACACCTCGCTTCTGTATAGTACAAGATGAGAGCACAAATGCCTAAATGCACCAATCTGAGCAAGTTAGCGTTTCTGTGTTGACAAATCACGAAATTGGAACTTGTCAGAGAGAACGTAACAAATATTTTTTTAAAAGTTATAATAGTAGTTGTGTCAATTGTAGTATTACTAGTTGGCAGAGCTTCAGACTTGTAATCCTATGATCACGAGTTCGATATGCGTGTAGGCCAGCCCGGGTCAACTGCCTCTGTGTGTCATTATGAAAGGCACTTAATCTCCCTTTTCCTTGGCATGATATAGTTAAATAAAATGCTGAGATTGCCGCTAAATGCAAATCAACCAATCAACCATTCCCATCAATCGCCACTTCTTCTGTTCCAGGTTGTGGTTCAACCGTTCATCTGCAAGTGACGTCAGTCGTTCACAAGGTTGAAGTCTAGATCTCAGCTGTTTGGGAAGACTAGTCTGACATATGGTTTCGATGTAATAAAGACAAAAGTAAAAACGACAACGGTAAAAAGACCAATGTAAATAAGACAAACGGGTTTAAGACAAATTTAAAAAAAGACAAAACAAATTTCACAAAAGTTGGTAAAAAAAACACAAAATCAAAATCAACTAGCTTTAGCACTATTGTCCTGGATATACAAAGGTAAAAAAAGACAGAGGCGATGCATGGAGTAAATCAAGATCGGAGCAGACCGACCAAAGCCGACTAAATTGTTTCAGCCACCTTGTCTGAAACCATCAAAATGAAAAACTGCCACGTGTGTTTGAATTGAGACATCCGCCAGCTGCTCTGAGGCGGTGGATGGATCAATATCCACTGGCTTCAACACTTTTGTCATATATATATATATATATATATATATATATATATATATATATATATATATATATATATATATATATATATATATATAAAGTTTAGAACATTATCTTTACTTCACAAATAATCACAACGTTACTGCAAGTGTTTCGAAGAAATGATCGCATATTTTCATCGCAACCGTCATCCCTTGCCACGATGGAGGTGATAGCAAATAATGGACAAAAGCTATCTTTCAACGGTTACATGCACAATAAACAAACAACAACTGGAACAGCCATATATTGGAGGTGATCAAATTTCAACTCAGGCTGCAAAGGCGGACTGAAAGCGTCTCTTAACATGGAAGACGTATTATTAGTGCATGAACAAAAAACCATGACGCAGAACAAAGGAAAAGCAAAGTTACGAAAGCCATGGCAGAGATGAAGCAATTGACTGCATTAATAGAAGAGAAACCATCACATATCATCATCAGAGTAACAGCGAGACTAGATAATGATGCTCAAACCCTTTTGCCACACACTGATATATGTAAACGAACTATACGCAATAAACGGTCACGTCGTGTGCCCAAGAATCCAGATAATATAGTCGATCTTATTATAGACGGTGATCGGAAATCGACCATTGACCAACCTCAACGTGATTTTCTGCTTATCGAGACTCAGGAACAAAACAACCGCATTATCTGCTTTTGTTCTCATGAACAATTACAAATGCTTGCAAAAGCGGAAGTATGGTTCCTGGATGGCATTTTTCCATGGCGCCTAAGAACGTTTTACAACTCTAAATCATACGGGTACCGATTGCTACTGCATATGTTTTAACATGAAGTGCCTTTCTCCAGAAGAAAACTATGGACACATATACAGAATGTTTAGAACAATACTTGAAAAGTGTGAACCACGCATCATTATAGTTGACATTGAGTTGGCCGCAATCAATTCCCTGCGAAGTATCCTGAAAGGGGCGACTGAGATTAAGGGCTGCTTCTTCCATTTGACACAATCGACCTGGCACAAGGTTCAAGACTTGTCAACCACTACAAAAAAGAACAATTCCGAATGTTTTGTGGAATGTTAGATGGAAGAGGATTTCTTCCACTGGACCACGTACAGAATGGCATGGATTTTGTGCGGCGGACAGCGCCTTTGAGGGCACAGACTTAGTTGACTATGTTGACACTAACTATGTGTCCGGCATGCATGTATGTATGTATGTATGTATGTATGTATGTATGTATGTATGTATGTATGTATGTATGTATGTATGTATGTATGTATGTATGTATGTATGTATGTATGTATGTATGTATGTATGTATGTATGTATGTATGCATGTATGTATGTATGTATGTGTGTATGTATCTATGTATGTATGTATCTATGTATGTATGTATGTATGTATGTATGTATGTATGTATGTATGTATGTATGTATGTATGTATGTATGTACACAAGCACACAACCATATGGATATGCATTACAGATTTGCAGTTTGAAGAAGCTGGTGTCAGGACCATACTCGTCTAAGATGCAATCAGTAACCAACACAGAAAGATAATTCGCCGAGAAGTGGTCGAGCATCAACAACGCCTAAAAAGTCTATGTTCAGATTATGCTGAATGCCGAAAAACAATGGAGCAGTTCATCCGAATAGCCACATATGACTGAACCCATTTAATGAAGTTATTTGTGTAAAATTCAATATCGTATTTGTGTAAAATTTGTCATTATTGCAGTTTCATGGTAACTTGCTTCATAAATGTGTTGCTTTCTATGATGAAATGTGAACAAAGTATTATTTAAAACATAAATTTGCGTCTCAAAGACATAACCAATAATAAAATATTCATTCTTGCTCAACCCGGTAAAATTTAATTTTGTATTACCCCAAAGAAGAAAACATCCCCTGATCCATAATCCTGTACCATAACCTACTACTACTGACGTAGATAGTTTAGTGATCAAAATCGACCACTTTCCTAACGTTATATAATATTTTCACATAAAATTCTCTAATTGGTTTGTATAGACCAAGTTCATCAAGTATGTCAAACACACATGTTGGTTTTTTTTCTGACTATTTTTTTTTTTTTTAGTTCCATAACCATAAGCAACTGTGTTAATTCCATCACAACTGAATCTTTTGTCATTAAAGTTACATAGACCTTTTTGCCAACGACAGTTGTTTCCAACTTGTGGCAATTTGATCTTAATACTGTCATCTCAACGTCCTGTTGCTCGTCTTATAGTGCAGCCCGGTAATCTTCCATCGTAATATTTTTGTCCACAACTAGTTTTTTAATGCCTTTGGCTCTTTTTTTATTTTCTTTTTGTCCAATTTTATTGCATACATTTTAGACCTTAACCCAATAAACTCTACTATTGGAATATAATTTGTTTCATTTTTAAATGGGTGATGAGTAGTACCAAACAGGATCCAATTTGTAGTTTGCTAAACACACACGTCTAAATTCTGAGAAAACGTCAGCAAGCAACAAAACTTCTGTTGTAAGGTACAATTCATGATAATCACCTAGCGTCTTGCACTAGAACATTTGCCAGAATGTTTGCGCATAGGAATATTCTTCATCGCTTATACTTTCCAAGTTCAATGATGAGTAAAACGTTTCCTTAACTGGTAAACTTGTCTCATCGAATCTATCCCAACTGTTTATGTGTTCGTACGGGTAGACTCCTTTTTGTTTTAAATCATCTGCATTATCACCAAAATGACCAATTAAATTATTAAAACAGCTGCAGCTCTTAACCAACTCGTCAAGCTACGCTTCCATACATTGATAACTATCAATATACCGAATTTTATCAAGCGAGAACGACATGTACTTCTCCATGTTGTTTGGTATGCACTTGATTTTGTCGTATCCTGTGCTTATTTTTGTTGCGTCAATTACTTCTTGATCACCAATTGAATGAACAATTATATGTGAATCGTATCCTCTTAAATTATGAAAAAAAACTGATATGAAATTTGGTTGTTTAAAGTGCAGGTTACATTGATCATGAGCTGCTCCTCGATACCCACTTGTTATATGGCAATGGTCTCATACGTTGTCAACACATAATTTTTTGCCACAAATAGAACAATCAAATACTGTGTCAAAGTCCTTTGCTTCTTCAGGTGACAACTCTTTTTTTTTTTTTTTTTTAGTATTCTTTTGATTTCATTTGCTTCTTTTATAAGGTTTTTCAAAAGCCATTTTGCAGTGGTTTTTACCGCTGTACATTTGTATTGGTTTAGTAAATTTTTCGGATACTTCTTTTTCATTAACCGAACAAACAATTTTGTAAGCGACACCGCAAGGTATGTGATTGTGTACTTTGTTTGTTGAGGAAGTGTTAGGATTACCAGCTAGTCCTTCAACTGTTTCGAGAAAAGCCTCAAAGTCAGCGTAGATTATGAAAAGTACTTGCATTTGTTTTTAAACTGAAGGATCTTCTCTTTTTCACATGGTAATGATAATTTATTTACGTTTTTGCAGTATTATAGTGCTTTTTTAATATTTCTTGTGACTTACAACCGTGAAGACATTTGTAACAGAAGTATTATTTTTTTGGCCTCGTTTTATTATATTGCCCGCCAGCCAGCCCATTAAAATGTTTAATCCAAACGTAGTGTTCTTTGTACAGCAGCAGTTTAATTGTGCGTTTTTGCTGATAATCTCCCGGGTCAATGTTTTCTGTTGTTTCAACAACACCAAACACATTTATTGTGACATTATTTAATCGCTCAAATTTTGGCATGTCTTTTTCTGCAACAGGAAATGAAATACCTGTAAAATTTAGTTTGTTAATGTGGATTTGGAAGTTTGAAACACGATCAACATTTATTGCTGCAGGATACATCGCGGAAAACACAGACCACATGAAACATTTGTTGTCATCAGTTTTAACATTAATACAACATTTTGTGTTTTTTTATTCTGCTTGGTAAATCAACATAAAACTTTCCTCACATTGGATTGTATTTCATCGTGCTAAATAAAACAGCACTAATTCCCTGATACTTCCAACCAGAACCTGCTTCATCTATCTTTTTCCAGATTGCATCATGTACTTTCTCTAGTACGCTTCTTATAACGGTTCCACGAAGAATTATCCTGGATTTAACCGTTATGTACGGTTCAGCTAGTTCTTCGTCAAAATTCTCTTTGTCAACATGTATTTTAATAAATAAGACTTTGTATTGCACAATCAGTTTTATTCCACTAAACTTTATCAGCTCATTTTGCACAACAGGTGAAATTATTTGAACTAATTTTGCTGGTGCTAGTCCAAGAATAAGCTCGTTGTAGTTTTCAAAGATCCAGCTTTTATCAAAACCATTATATCATCAGGGTATACTGTTTTCAGGTACATTCCATATAATAATATGGTTTTTCTACTTGTATTGACAATGAGTAAACGGCGTCATAAAAAATAGCAGATTGCCAACTGCAAAAAGTTATGTGATGCCTAATTAGATAAAGCATATAAAATAACAATGACACCTGAAACAAGTAACACTAGTATCTTTGGATATCATCATCTCGAAGTGTTTTACAGACATCCAAAGTATGATTATTATGCTGCTAATAAGCTTGGTGTGATAAAGAATATGCAAACAAACTAATGTATTGGTAAGTTGACCCCAGTAGGCTTAAAGATCAGAGTAATAGGATCAAATTTACCAAATTTTATTGAGATGTTTTCTCATGAGTTTGTATGGCCAATTTTGTATGGCGAAATACCAGGTGGAATGAGAATAGATCACATAAATGGAGAAAATATTGATAATAACTTGACAAACCTAGAGCGTGAACCTGAGTTTAAAAAGCATCCTGTATTTGTTAATTATGAAGCAAATGACAGAGGAATAATTAGAAAAACCAGAACAAAAAAAATGTTGTTGGCAGAATGAATAACATGGGGTATCTAATTTTTAAAGTTCAAGGTCAAAATACACACTTTACAAATTACAAGTCACATAGATTTATTTACGAAGCATTTCACGGTGTGATACCAGATGATTCTGTAATGGACCATCTTAATAATATTAAAACTGACAACCGTTTGGAAAATCTTGTTGCGGTTACATATCAAGTAAATAGGCAGCGCGGAAAAACAGCTGGAAAAAGATTACCAAAGCCAGTTCTTTCAATTAATTTAGAGACTACCGAAGAGATCGAATGGTTTTCAATTTATGCTGCTGTAAAATACTTTGAAATAAATCTAGCGTCTATCAAACATGTTGATGATGGTCTTTACAAATCAGCCATTTCGCAGAGATTTAACATCAAACTAGATTTTCTTTATCTTGATTGAGTATTTTTGGAGTTTTTCTTTTGTCAAACAACAGCAAATGTGATCAATAAAGAGCTGCTTATCGAAGCAGATTTTCATTTTTTTATGTCATAAAAATAAACATTTTGGTAGTGTGTTAAGATTACAGTGTCAACATCACCTTCTACAATTTTAAGCAACAAACATAAATTTTTGTTTAGCTCTGAAAACGCCAAGCGCATGCCATCGATAAACAGCTTTTTGTTTACTATTTTGCATCTAGTTAAATATATTGCTTTTTCCATCTTAATTATATAAAAGTATTTTAGGAAATGTAAACATTATTGATGTCGTTTTACTAAATTTAGTAAAAGCAAAATCAGTTAATAGCAGAGTGTAAAAATATAGCGAAGTATGCAGATGATATGTAATATCCTTAGCAGTTTCATTTATTATGTTGTCCATTATTTTTACAATTAGACAGAAGTATAGAGATGTCATCCTTGATTCTATTACTTGATGAGATGTACAACACACACACGTATTACCTTGTGAAAAATATTCAATTTCATCTTTTAATTCTTTGACCTCACAACCAGAAAACAAAGAAACAAATTTCTTTTCTTATAAAAGAGGTGAGGGAGAAATATGTGAATAAGACAACCAATATAATTATGTTGATTCTGCAAGTGCAAAACACTATGGTAAATCAACAACTGGTAGATACAATGTTAAGTATCACCTAGCCAAAAAGATTAAAAAATTAAACTTTATACATAATGAGAAAAATATCTTTCATGAAAAACTAATTTTGTTTTATGAACATCAATATACCAGGCAGGCAGAAACAAATCAAATTCGATTTATGTTTGTAAAACTATTTAATCTGATTGAGATTTTAGAGGACAAAAAAAATATGTGTATTTCACTCTGCAAACCAATCAAATGTCGATCGGTTTTAGCAAAAACACTAAATAATTTGTAATGAAATTATTAAGAATAGATAAAAAAGAGTTCTATTTTACTATTTTATTATACTCTCTGTTGGTATCCAACTGTTAAAAACATCGCTATATCCTCTCCATGTAATCAGGCTTTTCTTACTTTTCCTTTCTAATACCTTTTCAATTACAAAAACATCTTGCTTTTTTTTTAGTTCTTGTTCATAAAAAGAACCAACAATTGGCTGGCACCTAAGATCTTTCAGTGCGTATGTAACAGGTATGGTTAATAAAACTTTAACAATAACAAATGCTTCTTCTGACCAATTTGGCGTGTAGCCCTTTTAAAATGCATTTTTTTTTAAGTGAAATTCTTACTTTATCACATTTTTAAAGTGATGCCTATGGTAGAGATTTTCATTAGCAAGTACCGACCTCTCAACAGCTTCATTTGGTGTCATTTTGATTTAGCTATATGTCGTGCTATTATACTCAGAAACAATCTGTGGCAAAATATCAACGTAATTATTTGTGTTATTTTTTGTAAAGCGCCTGTAGTTTTATCCTTTAGTGTTCTGTTGAACCGCTCAACAATTACACTTTTGCCCTCATTACCTGTCGTATATTGTTCTACATTATTCTGCTTTGGAAACTGATGAAACCCCTTATTAAAGAACTCACCGCCATGATCTGCCATATCTTATTTGGTCGTCGTTCGCTTGTTGAAATAATATGATGAAAAGCGTCTGTTATTGTATTGCCCATTTTGTCTTTTATTGGTATACTCAACACAAACTTATTGAGCACGTCAACTACATTAAGCAGGTATTTATTGTATCCATTATCATCTGCAACAGCTGACAGGTCTGCAATATCCACCGCCCAAATGTCGTCTAGAACATTTGCAACAACCTTCCTGCGAGAAATTTTTTATTTTTGGTTTGTGGAGTTCATTTACTAGTGCGTCATATGTAACGCCAATACCTAACATGTACTTTGAACCGATAATACCCTGTACAAACCTTCTATCGATTCGTACTCTCTTATGTTTCGGTTGCATTGCGCTTAATTCATCTAACATCTATTTAACACAATCTCCATTATCACCCTGGCAATGTCCAACCTCCTTCTGGTCTTGGTAATTTGCCTATTATTTTATGAATATCGAAAGCTCCACCAGTTATCATTCGGTGATTGCACTTCTTGTAATATGTTACTATCTTATTTCCTTTTGCACAAAGATGTCTATCTTCATCACAATCGCACATTATTTATTTCTTTTTTACTAAAGTTTTCTGTTTGTTATGGTGTATGAGGCTCAACAAGAATTATTTAACTTAAAACCTCGCCTGTTTCCTCAGTATCAGTAGCATTAACAGGATCTAGAGGTTTTATTTCGTTCTTAAGGAACTTACATCTTTTCTTGCCTCACACTGCGCACGTTGCTTTCAGTATTCGTCTGCCTTTTATAGTAGTTACAATTGTTTCATCAGTATTTGCTGTTTTAGCTCTACACTTCAAGCAGTATGTGTCCATTATACTATCTCATTCACACTAAATTTACACATGTTGTGGCTATTATATCATTAGCTATTGTTGGTTTGAATTAAACGGTCTAATAAACTTTAAAAACGATTTGCCTCTTGACATTTGCTTAATAAACATAACACGGTAATAGCCACATGCTTTTTTTGTTGACATTTTTTTATTAGGCTGCATGGTGGAAAGCCAAAAGAGTCTAAGTAGTTTTTCTTATAAAGTTCTACCCAATGTGTCCCTTGGCCGTCATTAAAATCCTGGATGTTAATAACACAACAGGAACCTGCTAGCATTTTACGTGGTAATTGGTCCTTTTAATATAAACCTGTAAAGAGTTTTACATCTCTCAGCATGTCAATTATATAAAAATTACTTAACGGTGTGCCCCTAGCAATGTTAGGCCTTTGCCGTTGCCCGTGAACATACCGATCAGATTTGGCAGCATACTGCCTGCTATCCCGGCTATCAGTGGGTTTAAAAACCCACCCTACTTTGTCTGGCAATTTCGTTTGGTTGTCTATGATTTTAATTTTGGTTATCGTTGCACGTTTCTTTGGTGGCATTATTAATTATTTTACACACATTTTTTATATTTAAAATGTCTGTTTGATTCCTTTGCCTCTTTGCAATTTACCCTTTACTGATATCGCTTTACTTGTCGCGCCTGATATCGCACCTGATGCCGCCGCAAGAACCAATGTACCTAACACAGGCAGAACCTTAGGTAAAACGGTTGCTAATAAAGTTTATATTGCTAGACCAAACCCCCCACCATCACCTGTCTTACTCATTTTAGTAATTTGTGCTGCTGAAATGTTTAAAACAAACAGTTGTCCTGTTGTTCTTTTCTTCACTTGAGTATTTGTCCGCATAAGCTAGTTGTCACCAGTTTTTCTCGGATCAATTTTCATTGAGACAGCTTCTTTTTTTAGGCAACTGATGCTAACGTTATTATTTGACCTGGTAATATATTTACTTCATATGTAGAATAGGTAAGTTTCTTACTCATTATTATACTTCTTTTTAGATAAAATTACACTTCTTTTCTATACTTGAATGGACATTTTTTCTTTTACAGCATCAAGTGTAAGGAAACTGTCAGATGAAATAAAAGCGAATGCATTATATGCATTGTTGGCATATCCAGGAGCATCTGCTGTGTAATTTGGATCAAGATTCCAATCCACGGTAATTTCTGCCGGTGATCCACTCAGTTTTTCAGGATGTTTGGTAACGTCAAAATAAAATATTTTATAAAGTGATATAAACTCATCGACAGAAATTTGTGATCCACTGTCAAGGTCCTGATATTTTTGCATGGCATCCATAAACGTCATATAAGTTCTTGATATATTTCGTGTTGTCGTTTTACTCGACTGCTTTATCAGGATACTGTGTTGAGTTAAGTCTAATACTTATTCTGTTTACATCTAAATTGTCAAATATCAGACTCTTTTCTGTGTGTGCAGTGGCATCCGTTCGTGTCCTTGCTTGCCTTTGAAACACTATAAAAATATGCAATTGTTCACTTGATGCGCTTGCTACTCTCCATGAGTAATTTGTTGTGCCACTGGTATATGTTGTCTGTAAAAAACATTATGTTCAAAATAAATTCTTCGTGTGTAAACCTGAAGAGCAGTATCAAGTTCAGGTTGTTTGGTTAGAGAAGGCACAACTTTTGGCATCCAAAGTGACAGTTGGGATATAACAAACTGACCGTCAGCAGCACCAGCTGATCTGATCATGCAATGTTCAGGAAGAGCTCTGTCAATGATGATGGTGTGCTTGATACCTCTAAACACTTTCTTCACATCACGACAAAATCCAAAGATTGAGCTCAGTGGAAGAAACATTGAAATAGTGTTTCCAGCATCTGTGTATGCTCGTCTCTTGGCGTAATCTTCATTATACCCATTTCTTCTTGGAAAGACTTTTGGACTAAATGAATAAATAGTCTGTCCTCTGCTACCTTCTGCTGTGTAAGAACCTTCAAAAGTACCTAATATAGATGGAGTTCTTTAGTGTAATCTTTGTTGTTAGAGTGTTATAATTTGATTCTAAGTTAAATTTGATTCTAAGTTAAAACTATCTGATTGAGTTCCTCGTGTTGGCAATATGGTTTTAATCACTGTGTTCAGATTAGTTAGGTTGCATGCTCCAGTTGGTACTTTAAAACTGTCAAATGCTGGTGCATTGTATGTAAAATCATCGTTTACATCTTTTTTATGTTAGAAATTGACATCCAAGCTTTTGCTGATATTAGCCCTATCTGACTGACATTGTCTAATTCAATTGGTTGTATATATATCACAGAAATATTCGCGCTGTTATTTATTGTTTATTTTGAATCAAGCAAAAGAGTTGTTGATTGCTTTTTTTTGTATTAATATGTTTAGACTAAATCGCTGTAAAGTATTGTGTACTCATCTGTAGTCAAGCTTCCATTTCATCTCAAATAATCAAGTATTTCAACTATTTCGTTCTCTATCTTAAGGCCTTTGTTACCTGCTTCCTTAGATGAAATCAATAACAAATCTGTCAATAAACTCAACCTGACTTTGGTAAAATGTAATGCCTGTTCCTGTTAGAGCTTTTTGTCCCTTTGTTCCAAGACTTTTGTAGATGTCGCGTAATTTTATTCTAAATGTCCATTCTTTATACTCCCTTTTTTAAACGCGTTGGATGCATCATAAGAAAGTGCTGCAATAAAACCATCACGAACTGTCTGTATTCGTTCATTTAAGTCATCACCAATTACATTATCTTCACGAAGAGTATTCTTCATTTCTTCAGCATCTGCACTCATCAACTCTTCCTTGTTCTGTTCTATCCCATTTTCTAAAGTCATATCAAGTTTGCCATCAAAATCATTTAGGTGATCTAATTCGAATTTGTCAAAAGTTTTATCGTCAACATATCTACGTGCTTTTATAAGCGCATGATATATTTGCGCTTCAACCGGATACAATTCAAATTGTCTCTCAACTATTTCTTTAATATCCTCTCGCCGTTCCTTTTGTTCCTGTATCTGTTTTTTTTAAGCATTTGTATTTGTTCAGCAACTGCCTCTTCTTGTCCCAAATGTTTTTCCTCTAAAACACCCTTAAGTCCTTTATTTTTTAGTTCCTCAAGCTCTTCTGGTGTGAGCGGTTTATCATCTGGTAATTTACCAAGTAGAGCTTCTGTAAAAGGCTTAACTCTAGCAGTTTGCTCTTCGGTTTGTTGTTTTCCAATTCTAGTTTCAGTATACGCTTCCTTCAGATTCTTTTTTGCCTCAATAAGCTTTTCTAATAGTTCTTGCTTATTCATTATACATCTTCTTTACACAAACATGTATCAAAGACAGATCAAACATGTGTTTTTCATTAGTTGAAAAGTTGCCAAACACGAAAGAGTCATGTTTTCCTTTTGTTGCTGTATGGTAGTACTTGATAAACGTTTCCTTGATTACACCTCCACAGTTTTCTCTAGATGTATTTCCTATGTCTGTGTTGTCCATTCCAGAAAACAAAATAAAACAACCTGTGTTTCTTCTGATAAATCTGTCTACGTTATAAAAGCCCTGAGCAAAGTAGATTGTATTGCATCGCTTATTTCTTGACAATGAAAAATAAGATTTTAATTTTTTGCATTTCATTGTGGTCAAGTGGAATATCATCAAAAACAACTATTTTTTTATCGGTTGCATCATCCATTTGAGCATTAGGTATAACGTCTTCTGATTCTGATGTGATGATGGTGTAATCGTCTTTATTTAACTCTTCCTTTAAACCATCATTATACTCATGTAAAAGCTGATACTTATCCTGCTGTGGGTTTATTGTGTAAATATAGGCCTTGTCATAGTTTAAAAAATTATTAAGAAGCATATTAGTAGCAAATTCGTTTTTCCAAATCCCGTTCTTCTAACTATGAGATAATGGCAGCTCGGTAAATTATGATTGTGATGTTGTTTAATTACATTCTAAGTATCAAAGTTAATTATGGTCATTATAATACAAGTAATACATCATATGAGCCATATTACAAAGTTCGGAACACTTGTAGGCGAAGGAGTCAGTACAAATATTACTAATGTTAGCGGTGATTACATAAAAGAAATCGGGTGATACAATGACATGTGATCTCAATATGACAGGTAAAAAGATTATCAACCTGGAAATAAAATATCCACTGGAATCTGGAAATCTATCAAAAGCTGCTAGTTTGCAGCAAATTAACACAATAAATAACAGCAAAGTAAGCAAGGCTGATGAAAATAATATCAGGTACTTTAACTTTTATTAATGGTGGAAAAATAACAGGCCTACCAACCAGGTTTCCTCCTGATGAAAGAGATGCAACGAGTTATGGTCAAGTATAGGCCGCACTAACAGCTTATACTCCGTTGGGTGGTTTTTCATTGAAAGGTTAAATCGACATGAGAAATCATGTGATAAAAGGATTAATTCGAGATGATCCTGGTGATTTAATTTACGCTGTTAGTTATAAACTGCTCAGAAATTATGCATTTGATCGATCAGGTGACACAATGCAAGGAGATATTGATATGATAGGTAATAAAATAAAACACCTACCATTACCTGCTAATTCTGGTGATGCTGTGCCCTATTTAAACTAAACCAACGCGTTAGCCGCAGTTGTTACAAAATCAGGTGACACAATGCCAGATTATCTTAATATGGCCACCAACAGAATAAAATCAACTGCTTTATCCAAGAAACAAACCCTACGTCGATTCTGTTTCAGGTAGTGGAACAAAACTTGTAAAAAAAAACAAAAAAAAAACAAAACAAACAAACAAAACAAAAAACAACGTAGGACTAATTTCTCCTCTTCATGCAGACTCAAACAACCGATACAATTTTATTGCCAGTGCATCATTGTATTATCCTGGGTATCTACCGTCATATGCCTGTGCGTGGCATGTAACAGGAGCAAGCGGATGCATAGAATGGGCAACTAATGGCCAAACGGCAAATTTCTGAATGAAAATTGAGAGTCCAAGCGCCGATTCAATTTGGAAATTTATGCTTCATGGTAGAATTGTTGGTACAGAAAGAATATACAACTGGAGATTTGAAGGATCAACAGATAACATTGTTTTTACACCACTTTACACAGCAGCAAATGTTTACCTTGGAAACACAGCACAGTAGTTTACTCTTGGTACGCCTTTAGAAACAACAAAATACAAATGGTTCAGACTGCGTTGCAGCTGAATCAGCAAATCCTGGTTTAAGTTCTTTTCAGATTTTTACTCTTGATGATTTAGTATACGCAAATTAATAATGGCAGAGTTTATTGACGTTTGCAAAGAGTTTTGCTAAGTGGTTTTTGATAAAGACCACAGTTTTCAATTACACAGAAAATGTTTTCGGAAGAAAAGTATTAAATTTTATTAAGCACAATATAGAAAGCGAATATCATCCTATTTATAATAAAACAGATTTAATACCAAATTATAAATTTGTGTATGCTATGAGAACAGATGAAATGCTTGGTCTAATAAAAGAACATGAAATTATGGCAAACGTTTGCAATGGAAAGGAATAAAAATTGAAGAAAAAAACCCTAAAAGGAATACTTTCTTTTACAATTAAAGAATTAGACCCCAAAACTGTAAATGCAATTACAGATGCTAATTCAATCAGAAAAATGTATAGACCACGTAAAGAAGACATTGAAAAATGTTTTATGATTATTTAGAAGAAAGAAAATTTACGATTTATGGTCGTAACAGATTTATAAAAAAACCCGCTAAACCTTTATATTTTACGATAGGTTTAGAATATGATGATTATGAATCAATAAATGAAATAAATAACACAGAAAAATATACAGATGCTCTTGCTACATCTTTTTTGATAATTATGACTTATATTAGTAATAACACAAGTTTTTAGTTTAATTGAAAAAATTAATGAAAGAGCATTAAAAAAAAACAATTTCAAAATTACTAACAGGTTCAAAGAAAGTAATTAATAAAAAAAATAACTTGGCAATTTGACATGTCAGTAAAAGATATTACAGTAAACCTACTGGCAAGACCTACAAATCAAGAAAAGGCAGGTACAATTTTTAATGCTTATGAGTTATTCAATTTTTTAAATTAGGTGAAAATAATGCAAATATTAAAAACATTGGCATATTTGCGCCGCCAAGTGATCCCCAAAATAATTTAGTGTGAAGAAGAGATATAATAATTGATTTTTATAACTTAGTCTTTAACAAAGATAATAAAAATGTTGCGCCTGATCCATCAAAACAACACCAGGTACAAGCAAGTAACATACTAAACGATCTAAAGCAGTTGGCACGTGATGGTGTTTACGATGACAACACAATGGAAAAAAAAAATTATGATTCGGATAGAGCAATGCGAGCAAATAAAATGCTTGAAAAAATAAATCAGCATGCTGTAATGACAAACTTTTGTAACACATCATCAATTGAAAAAAATCGAACAGGAAATAGAAAACCTGTTGCATTTAATAATATCCGAATTTAGACATGATATTGTTCAATATGTTATTCAATCAAAATTACCAAAAAAAAAAAAAAAAAGAAAAAGAAAAGAAAACTGGCAAATGAATCGAAACACAAAAAGGATCATGAGTGTCTGGATAATCATGCAGAAAAACGTAGGTTTATTCTAGGCAAAAAGGTTGATTTAAGATCAAAATTTGCAAAACGAAAAACCCATCGTGATATTGGTCTTAATTATGAGGACATTGACACAATAAAAGAAATACATAATGAAATTAATGATAATGATGCGCTGGCCACATCTTACCTTATAGCAGCAAATCATTCTGTCGAGACAAAAATCTATTCCGATTATGAGGTCTCATCTCCATGGGGCGCAATTGTCAAAATAGAAAAAAGCATAATGAAAGATGAACTCAATGCGTTTCATGAAGAATTGAAAATAAAAGAGATATAAATAAAAAAATTAATTGGCCAGTAGAAACGGAAATATCAGATGACAGATTTAAACAAATTAGACCAAAACGTTTTATGGGCGAGCGTAATAAAATTTTGTCTGGAGAGTATAAAACCTTATACGATTTGATAGCCACAAAAATAAAAATACCAAGTGATGACATCAACAACGCAACTGAAACAAACGGAAAGTTTGCAGTAGCATACGTTATCTTACACTAGTATTTCACAGATGGAGCGCCAGCCAAATTAGTGAGAGATGCTGCAACTTTTATAAACTGATACGAAAAATCACCAGATATCAATTATATTAATGATGTAACAAGAATAACGGACAAACTGGGCGATGTAGCACAATTTGTATTTACTGCAGAAGAAGAACGACAAATAACAGACAAAAAGTATAAAGATGTCTTAGCAAATCCGGAAAACGCAGATTTTTGTGCAGCTGTAAAAGAAGCAGCAAAAACGTTTAATGTTGTTGATTAGTAACAAAGTTTTATGTAATAAAAATAATACATGGCAAAAGAAAAGAAAAAGGTGCTTGATTTTAATCATATCTCAAAAAACATACCAATAGCTGACAGAAAAGAGCTTACTGCTTATTGCAACTACTATCACAAAAAATCGTACTGTACCGTAGAATCAAAAGGTTAATAGGATATGAACCAATGGTTTTAACAAGCGGTGATGTGGCATCTGGTGGTGTAACGTTAAACCTCTTTTTCCTAATTATCTCAGGTGCTGGTATTGCACTTGATGTTGCAGCAAAAAAGTTAGAACCAAGATTTGAAACAAAAAATCAGCGTGTAAACTGGGCTTTACAACGTATAACAAGCTGATGACTGAGATCAGGTCATACTTGAGAGGAACAAATTATGATATGAATGACTTAATAAAACATTTTAAAACAACAAATAACATGCTGGCAGATATCTTACCGCTTCGTTCTGCAAGATACGAAAAAGATTATGAAAAGGAGTATAAAGAATATTAACACAATCAAGTTCATCTTCTTCATCAGATGATACATCTTTTTTTCTGGTTCGTCTGGTAAATCGTATTCAAACGTCCAACGTTGGCCGTACTTTGTTGAGGTATCTTGTTTTTTCTCACATATTTGTTTGACGGTGCTTGAAACAATACCAGTAAATTTTGATGCTTCACTAATCGATGAAAAGCTTTTCCTAAGTTTCCTAAAGATTGAATACACATTTGTTGCGATAACAGGTATTGATGGTTTACCGTTGTAGCAATTGTAATTTGGTTGTGACTTTTGATAGAAATGGTTGTATCATCTGGGGTACATTATAATAAAAGAAACTGTCTAATTAGGCGTAACATGTGTTTTTTGCTAATGAACTTGGTCTATAAAAACCAATTAGAGAATTGTATGTGAAAATAATATATAACGTTAGGAAAGTGGTCGATTTTGATCACTACAATATCTACGTCAGTAGTAGTAGGTTATGGTACAGGATTATGGATCAAGGGATGTTTTCTTCTTTGGGGTAATATAAAATTAAATTTTACTGGGTTGAGCCAGGCGAACCCCGGTCAATTGATTTCATATTAGACCAAACGCGGAAAACAACCATAGAACCAGAATCTGTACCATAACCTAATACAATTGTCTTTCTTACTTTTATATATCTAGGACAAAGTGTTAAATCCAATGGATTTTGATTGTGTCTTTTTTTACTTACTTTTGTAATTTTCTTTGTCTTCTTTACCTTTGTCTTTTGTACCCTGTCTTTTTTACCATTGTCTTTTTTACTTTTGTCTTTATTGTATGTTACCGCTTGGCTGGGGGGTGGGGGTATATTTGCCGGGGGCTTATTGGCCAGAGGGTTATTATCCTAGAATCAGTGCTGGTGCTAACAACCCTACTCAGGATAGATTGTACTCAGTAAGGTCAGCATTACATGTAGGTAACATTAGGTTAGTGTTAGGCTAACAACCCACCTGTACGACTATTTTCAGCAAGGTTAGCGTTAGGTAAGGTTAGGCTAGACTAGGCCAACAACCCTAATATACAGGCTATAGGCTCACAACCATGCTCTACAGGTTGTGTTCAATAAATCCAGCATCATGTAACATTAGGCTATAGCGCTAGGCTAACAATCCTACTGAACAGGCTGCCAAATAATGGCACAACATGACAAAAGCTAAAAGTGGAGAGTGGAAGGTTTCCATGATCAATGCATGTATAGTCGATGTGGATTATATATATATATATATATATATATATATATATATATATATATATATATATATATATATAGAGAGAGAGAGAGAGAGAGAGAGAGAGAGAGAGAGAGAGAGATATTCTATAGGAAACAACGCTTATTTGTTAATTGTTAAAGTATTTCTCCTCCATGTCAAAAATTCCTACCAAATAATAGGCCATTCAGTAGCACCAAATTGTCTTCCACACCAAAGGTCATTACGTCATACTTACTGAATGCAGTCATGACGTGTTTGTGCATGATATAATGTCAGATCTGCATCTTCAGTGTTTGCAACCCTGTACACTTTATACAAAGTATTGTTTCCTGTGTCAAGTATGAAGTTCACATGATACCTGGTATGAGGGCAAGGTTGAAAGTCATAATAATAGATTGTAACAGTAAGTAATCCATCTGAAACTGTTAATTAGGGATAGTCTAAAGTCGTAATATTAATAATATTAGATTGTTATTGCATTGGAATTTATACAGAGGATAAAACTTTGGTCTCATTTCCACTTCGATTACTATACTGCCTGTTGGTTTGCAAACAAGCAACTTACGCTGTATTCCTTATGTCGACTCTGAAAAATATAAATCACTAATTAATCTATGGTACTTTTTAAGAAAATGTATTACAACACATGTGTATAATTTTCAATGAGAACCCATGCCGCAATACAAAATAGTTCACTTGACAAAATTTAAACACTGTGTCCAGCTAAGTTAAAATGTTATGTAGGGGTTCCAGACTCTAAAGTATTGATTGTGTCACCGATGATTGAAACTACATTTATATATTGATGACAACGCTATATTTAACTCCATTTTGTTCTGAGCTTCATTTTTACAATTATTATTATTATTATTATTATTATTATTATTATTATTATTATTATTATTATTATTATTATTATATTGGTGTAAATAAACCATAACCGAAGAATTACCTGTCGGTGGGTAGTAGGAGGTAGGTGGTAGGTGCTTTATTTTAAGAGCGATATCTGCTTATGAAATAAATTTAAGCTGTTTTCCCTTCAACAAGCCTCCGTTATCATATAATCAATTTCGGAAACATACCGATTTATTACAAACAGTCAGAGAAAAACAATATATAGACATTGATCAATCAAGGTAGAAAATTCTTCTTTAATGCTTTTCTAAACGCAAAATGTACAGGTGGGTTTTGGACACAAGTAAATAAAATAAAGTAAAAAAAAATTATTTTTTTGGGGGGGGGATGTTGATTTTTTTTTTAAAATTACATTTGCAAGATGTATAATTAAACTAATTAAATTTTTCATGTGAGCAGTGGTGTACTAGCCATCGGGCATACCGGGACAAATCCCGGTGGGCCGCCGCATCGGTGGGCCGGTGGGCCGTCAAAAAAATCCGTTTTACCGGTGTTTTACTGGTGTGAGCAAAACCCCGGGCCTGTCCCGGCAGATAAGTCCAGGGCCGAGTTGCTTAACCAGTACACCCCTGCATGTGAGTAGCAATAGACTCACTGACCTAAACACTGACACGTTGGCGCAACACATGGGTGAATCTTCAAAGGTATCAAAATATCAGTTAGTTCCAAAGCCAAAATAACTACGTTGAGAGAGTTCTGTCTTAAGATCAATCTTTTTCATTACTTGTTCATATGAATCCACACTATCAAGCTAATTATCAATCGAGCTATAAACGTTGTTGCTTGGGAAGGACATTATCTTGTTTGTCTAATAAAGTAAATACCTGTATCGGGATGTATATGTATGTAATCTCTAACTTTGATAATTTCAAATCACACTTCCTTGTTTGTATTAGTTACTATCCAGGTGCTGGACGTTTATCGAAATGGCTTCTGAGAAAATATTTTTAAACTACATTGTTCTACATTTATTAGGATATATGGCTTCCAATGAAAGGAAGAAACGTTTTCATTTGCATTTAAAGTATTCATAATTTAAAGTATTCATTTGCATTTAAAGTATTCATAATATGCAATATGTTACATAATATTACATTTTATAGTGGATAAGCATTTAGTGGATTCAACGTATGGATGACTACAAAGAGAAATTTAAAATTGTTTAAACAGACCCTTGCATGGAGATTAAAATCGTTTTATAATTAATGCGTATAAAAACTACAAGTTAATTTATTGGTAGTGCGTTGCTATCATTTTTTAATCAGTCATGCACTCAATGATTGATTACCTGCTTTGAATAAAGTTATGTTTGTAGTACATACTACTTTATTAGAATATTACCGCTTTTACCTCATATTTAATCGGAAATACAATATCATTATCGATCGTTTTGGAGATTTAGCAGTTACTAAATAATTTGACGTCACATACATACATACATAAATACACATACATACATGTGACACATATTGCAATAAAACATCCTGATAGCACCAGTTTGGTTTGGTTTGGTGCTTTACGGCACAGCAACACAAGTAGGTTATTTAGTGCTGGGGCAATTGGAGTAAAGTGCCTTGTCCAAGGGCACACCACGGTAGCTGACCTAGGCTGGTCCGATGGTAGGATTCGAACCCGCACCCTTTCGGACGTGCGTACGGCACGCTAACCACTGAGCCACCGCGGCTCCCTATAGCACCAGTAATACAATTTTGGATTATATAATTTTTGGACGGATTAAATCTCTCCAGCCGTTTGAAATACCTTTCCATCTATATATCCAATTCTTTTTCGGGAAGTCAGTCCATCAAAGTGGCATCGTTATGTTGTTAGATACGGTGAAGTCGATGATTTTATGAGTACCACTGCAAACATGAATGCGCTTACTGAAAAGTAAGGATCTAGATGTAAATTACCGATTATAAAGGATTTTAAGCACAGAGAACAGGCTATCATATATTTATTTATTTTACTGATGCTGCCTTTTGAACCTAACTTCTTGATGCCACACAAAAAGGGGAGTGGCGTTAAACTAGGCCAAAAGGGTATGTAAAAGGATGGAAATTGTCATGCAGAAAACTTTTCTGGCAAAGTATATCTGTTCTCTGGATCTTAACGGATAAAGAGTCAGATTTTCTGCATAAATTTACAAAGAGTCAGATTTTCTGCAGAAATAGGATTCCGGACTCAGTAGAATCGTCGAAGATGTGAGATTTCTGCCGAATATAAGATATAGGTTTCTTTGATCTAACATGTAAAAAAGAAATGAATTCAAAATGGAATAGTATCAGTGTATTCCCATTTATGTATGTTTTGCAACTATTAATTGGAAGTAATACCTTTTACATTATCATTAAATATCGTTTCACTCAGATTATCGAAACTGTCGTCGTTGTCTTCTTCTTCATCAACACCATTATAAATTGTACGTATATTAGAAGTTAACCATCACAACGCCATCATGTTTTGATCTTCAAAGCTATCGTAAGTTTACATAGCTTCTAAGCCATACTTTTGATCGAGGGGTGAGATTGGAAGCAATATAAATGTATGATTTTTAGAAGTTCCGAAAATATAAAATTAATAGTGTTTGTTTTTCTTTGGTATATATTAATTTTTAAAATATCACGTCAAACAACTGCCCCCGCCAAGATTGTATGGTTTAAATCACCACCATTGCATTTTCCCGCAACAGAAATCATTCATGGAAAAAAAAAGACCTAATATGAGTTTAGGAACGTGACTGCAATGTATCATTTCTTTTTTTTTGTTATACAGCTACTGCTTATAAGCCAGATATCGCAGTTTTTAATATATGAATTAGTACAGCTAAACTGGTTCGAATGGTGTAAATCATTAAAATAGGTAAGCCAGCCAGACCGATGAGTCATTTTCTAGAACTATCTAGAGAAAGGAAGATTGATATACATATTAGCCACTGTGCATTACACTGATATTATTCAACTAAAATAAATTATTTCAGAGATATTTATATAATCAATTTGTAAGAACAACATAATTCACTTATCATCTGTGTGTTAGCTAAATCGTGCTTGTTGAAAATTGTATAAAGTTCAAGCTAAGTTTAATCACAGTTTAGTGATGACCTATACTTGGAAATGAAACCAGCAAAAATGCGTAGATGTATCGCGTAAACTGATCAAGTGGTATAATAATACTTATGATAGATTCATAGATATGACTCCAGTTGCAGAAAAGAGAGAAAAAAAATCTTAAAAACAATAAAATGAAGACAAAAATATGTATTTGTGAAATGGAAATGCTTTTATTCTTTTTAACAATTGGGAACCATCTGAAAATAACGTGTTGTTAAAATTAATGGAAAAAGAAAGACATAAAATTCCGTCACACCAAAAAGTTTAAAGAACCACCTCTAAACTAATTAGAATCAATCAACATCAAATACAAAATATTTTAATATATTTTACGATGAAGATATATTCTTAAATCAATGTATATTTTTAAAAAAATATTTCTTTTTATATTTTTTAAATTTTGTTTTTATTCTGTATTATAACCAAGTCCTGTATAACAATAAAATTTGCATCATCACCAATAATGGATATTTGTAAATATATAATGAGAGATTTTTGATTAAAGGGTGGAAATATTGTTGAACAAAGAGATTTGAATCTGTGCCCTTTTCTATTTTCCTAACGAATCTGAAAAAGTGCTATAATTGATGGCTATAAAGAAATAAAAAATGTTCATGGTACAACAATTTAATAAGGTATGTCGAATGTTAGAGTCATTTATAAAAAATACAAGTTAGATAAATGAGTACTGTTGGTGCTAGAAATGTAACATAAACAACCAATTGATCAAACGGAAAAACGAAACACAAAGTACCAGTGATGCAAAGGGTGTCAACGTGAGGAAATCAAGCTGGTAGTATTGTGGATAAAAAAAATAAACCATAGTACAAAGTTTTTAATTTTCCAAAGATTTTACATGTTTTACATACTAACAACACAGAGAATATATAGTTATAATAGAGCAAAACGTAAGCACATATTTCATAACAAGAAATGCCTCGGTATTGTTAACTAAAAAAAATCTAAGTTCTGTCACAAAGTTCTAATTGACATAAAAGCTGAAAAATCCTACTAACAAACATCGTGTCCCAAAACTCTCGAACTCTACGATATGAAATAATGTTGAGTTCATTGCCTTTTTGAAATTTAGTATACGAGAGACTCACATATAAACTAGTAAGTCAAGGCAGAAATTTGTATTCCTTTCTTTTGAAATTTCCAAGGATTTGCAAAATAATTATAGTGATACAGAAATGTAATATATCACCATTTGCTTAAGTATCTTTGACATGAACACACATCTTCTCGAAAAATTAACCGACAGGGTTGACTTCAGAAAGCATAAAGGATGCATACATTCTGAGATGGCAGAGAAATATTTTTGAAAACTCTTTTGTAAAAGTTATTTCAAACGTTTGAATAAATAATTTACTTCTTTTGGTTTACTTTAGGGTTCAAATGTTGAAAAATGATATATTCAGTTTGCCATTATCTGTCCCATTAGAAAATATATTAGTTTGAGATAATTGTTAATAAGTTTGAACGATACTAGTCAGCCTTCTTGCTTTAAAGTGTTAATATTCTTCAAAATATGCAAATTGCGTGTATTTTGAAATCCACGTAGGTGTAAAACTGTAAATGTGAAGAAACTCAACACTCAACCTTCCAATACAGGAGCGATTTGTTTGGGACTATACTGGTACTTATCAATTTTTAACACGCAACTCAACACTCAACCTTCCAATACAGGAGCGATTTGTTTGGGACTATACTGGTACTTATCAATTTTTAACACGCAACATTAAAAACCATATTACGCATATTAATTAAAATGTTGTTCGGTTTATCCGAGCTGCAATGTTAGGGAAAATATTTAACTGAGAAACGGAAACGGTTGCAAAAAAATATAAAACATACACTTTCTTGTCGATTAGCATATGTTTCTGTTGATATATCCACATATACATACGTACGTACATCAATATTTTCATACATACACACATACATACATGCACACATCCTAGCTAATTTAAAAACATTTTAGTATCGCAAGAACAAATTTATTTGAAAACAAGTTACAATAGATTATCAGTTACCCCCACCCATAATAATATTAATTGTAATGTATTACACAAAAGAATAACCATCCATATTGAAATGATTAGATATGAAAAAGAGAGACGTACAGACATATAGAGGAAGACGACTTGGGACGGAATCTATATCAGACTTGATACGATCAAAAAGTAAAGCGATTGGTACATAATACAAAACATGCATCCATAAATGTATCCATACATACATATATACACAGACAAAATACGCTCATAGAGTAGTTCACTTGTGTTGATGTTGTTGTCACTTAATTACACACCACATTACAGTGTAACATCCAGGCGTTACAGGTGAAATCAACTGTGTGCTCCACTGTGGTGTGGATATGAACTTGTGATGGATTTTGATCAAGATGAGTTATCACCTGCTGTGAGACCTATAAAGATTGATTCAAATGCACCAGGTGATCCATTAACTAGCCAATTAGACATGAAATTGGGTCTGTACTATCCTGTGGAATTAGCACCTATGGAGAGACGTACAATGATTGCCCGAATTACACCAGTATATGTCACTAAACTACACTCAACAGCATTCTACACCAGCACAAGTTTAGCATGGTAAGTACACTTTGTATTTTGCACATACAGGATTTATGTAATGAAGTTCATGTTTGTTCAATATTTATGTAAAACAAACACACACAAATTTATGTCGTGTTCTTAATTCAATGATCCCCTAAAAGCTTAAACAGTAGCAATGTTTATAAGGTGAAAGGTCTACCAAACGTGTTATACTTCTAATTGTTTTCTATTCTTTGTTTAATTGTTGTTGCTTTTTATTTTCTTTTTTTTTTAATGTGCACACATCATCCACTTGCTTTAAATGTTATTATCACAAATTTACCAAACCATAGCACCCGTTGTTCCAGAAACAACTCTCACCTAAAATATTACACACATATATATATGAAATGTTGTCCAAATTTCTCACTATTTGCTTAAGTATCTATGACATGAACACACAAATTTATCTACACAAATTTGGACAACATTGCAATTATTTCATTTGATATTATTGTTACGAAATTGTGAATTCTAAAATACATGCGTATAGTATATGAACGAACATGTACATGGGTTTCGTTGACACCAACAACGTTACCCGGGGCTGTATAGTCTCAACCTTAGCTGTTTCAAAATACTAAGTTCGGTTATAGCTGAACAGACAAGTTGAATTCAATTATATGTTGCATGCATTCAAGGATGAGTAGTTTTCGAATTCTTATAACCCAGTGCCATTATTCTAGCCAGAGACAGATTCATATACGAACGTGGTTATTATAATAATAATCTAGTACAGTCGTTCTTATGAAATAATTTAATGCATAACGAAGTAAATTCATGTGTTTATATGTATATCGTTGCATTCGTACTTAACTGCGCATCATGTATTACACGACTCAGCCGTTTTATTTTTAGCTGTTTACGGGGGATTATTGAACTCTGTTTTTTTTTTTTTTATTGTGCAATCAGGATGCTGCGGTTCATGGTGACGTTGGTTCGAAGGACGGATCTAGTCTACTCAGTGTGAGGGGCCGAAATGTTCTGGACCAATGGGTCTGCGGGATAAGGAGGCTCTCGAGGGGCTGGGAGGAGCGGATGTCACTATATGAATGAAAATCAATTATACACTTGTTTATAAATTTCATACAGTGATCATATCATGTTGATAGATCTACCTGTCAACCATACTTGTCAATAATTCCATATATTAATCACATTTGGTGATAGTATCATACGTTGATCATATCCGTTCATATACGGGACCAATCCGTTCATATACGGGACCATTCGTGTTTTGTTTTGTTGAGATACTATGTTTTGATCGGTTCCATTTAGGAACGATATCATTTTACATCCATTGTTGAACTTTGTGCGTGTCATTTAGTTATATCCATTGTTGAACTTTATGCGCATAAATAAGGTGTCAAATTCATTCATAATTCATATGCATTATAAAGAAACATATCATTCACGTAATTGTGTTTTGCGTTTTCGCTAGATCCAATCCCACCCGGCTTCAAATCTGTTACACTGGTGTCAGAAGTGGAATCGGATTAGGTGTAGCGCTAACATAAGTTTACATAGGTATGGACTCTAGTAGTATTTTTCACTTATCTGTTTCAGACTGTGACCTTCCTGACAAGGGATAACGCAGGTGGGTTTGTAAATATCTCGCTCACATTATATGGTTCATTTGTTAATTATATATACATATTATTATTATTTTATTACCCGCTGAGAAGGAAGATAAGGTTGATTTGTGTGATAATCGCATAACTATACGCGCACACAGGGTTGTGCACTTGGGATGGGTGATTTTATCAGTAGTATTAATCATGTCGTCACTTAAAGATCTTGCGGAGATGGGCAAGGTTAAAGATAGAGCGGTAGGCAGAGCGGGAAAGAAGGGAATTTGAAAAGCAAAGGTTTCGGAAGAAGTTTAAATACTGTAAACCAGAGAGAGGGGAAACATTCACTTAGAACGGGTAATTCTCTACAACGACTGGTTGAAAGTGGTAAGGTGGCAAAAATTTCGAGGGTCTGGCAGATTGTTTACTCAGAGACAAGCTGTTAACCACTTGTTGTAATGCGTTGTACCTCTTTCTGCGGGAACAATCCTTTACAAATATATTTAAATACCTACACAAGCAGACTATTTCGACGAAGCTCGGGGAGGTACCCAGAATGTGGTCTCGCAAGACAACAAGTCAGGTAATCAGTCTGAAGACCAGAGTCCCAGAGAACCCGAGAAAACTGGTGCTAAGAAAGGTTTAAGTTTTCAGTCCAGAAAGGGTGCGAATCGTAGGGATAAAGAATGTTATACGTGTAAGGAGTGGGTTCACGTCTCTCCTGATTGTCCGAAACGAAAGGGGCTTGTCCAAAGAGTGGCGGTTGCTATTGAAAGCAGGGGGTGATCTGGAGGTAACAAGCGCGATGATTTTCCGCTAGATAATTCGGCAACGAATAACGCGAGTACCGTGCACAAGTCCGCAGCGCGTGCGCATGTCAGTCGGGATGTTGTGCTGATTTTTAACCTCGACCCCATGCATTGTAATTAATTTGCCTAACTTTTCTTCTAACTTCTCAAACTTGTGGAATAAACAGTTTTTTTCCCCTCTGTGTAGGTTTAATTCGCTTGCATGTAGACTCATGCCTCTGCTGTAGTAATTATTGTTCGGCTTTAGGAAGACTTTCCTCAACAATATTCATCAACTCTTGTTGTTGGATACCTATTTTTGTCGTTACTCTGCATGTGTATTCCCAGAAATGGACTTTGCTTTTTATAGTGCGTTTAATTCATTTATTTTGCTAAGATGTTTCTTTTTTACTTCTTCAGAGTCTAAATATCTCTTGATGAGTGAGGACAATACGGGCTATATTTAGACATTCTACCTATTTAGGTAGGGAAAGAGTAAATAACTAAAGTTCGCTAAGAAAAATTCACTTAAAAGTTATTAATAGACACCCTAAGTCGCTTACTAATGTCAGTTATAGGCAGTAAATATTTGTTATTAAAAAATCAATACATTTAGTTAGAAAAATTCTTATTTCAGTGATTTAATAACAAACAAATACGTCAGTCAAAATGATTGTGGATACAAAGATAGTTTTCAACGATAATGAACTATTGTGCAAAATTATCAAATTATTTTGCTAGATGTGTAATACAATTTGCTGGTGAATTCTAGAAAAGTAAAAACGGATATCTAGAAAATATGAAAAGTGCGTAAATATTCAGAAAATTAAATGGGAAAGCAAAGTTAGAACACCAAGAGGACAAAACGCAATAGTAAAATGTAAATGTTGAAAATCATTAAAACTATTTTCATCGAGATCACAATTAAAATAGTTAAAGATTTTTCATTCCAAATAAATAAATATTGAATTCTTTAATGATAGATAAATTAATCTCTTCCAGTGTGAAAAATACACTAAATGATATCATGCTAAATAAATCTTCTAGTTTGAAAAAGCCTTGATATGTCTTGGTGCAGCTGTTGAACCTATGCATCTATAGGCAAACTCTGGACGACGTAGTTTGACAAAGGATGAATTTATTCATGGATAGATCCTCACTTAATAGTAAGCCAACAAGAAAGGACAACACTGATGTCATTATTCCTGACTGGTGTTAGATGGAAAGGTGAAGGTGAGAAAAAGCGAAGCAGTGTTCAACAAAACGGCAGAACAAAACAACCAAATAGCAATGGCAAGAAAATGCCAACGCCGACCAAAAAAATATGAACTGAAAAAACCGAATGTCAGATCATATTCAGATCATAACAGTAGAAACAATGAAGATCCCGGAGTCGAAGCCTCAAAAGGCAGTCGAAGGTAAATCTGCCAGCTCCCCCCCCCCCCCTGCACCGCATAATTAAAAACAATAAAGGAAACCAACAACCTCAAAGTGCAGTTATGACTGGAAGGAAACGATCATTGAGGAACAAAATTAGCGAATATAAATCTATAGTGGTAATGATCAAGACCCTGTGCTTGTTCTTTAGTCAAATAAAACCATATGTAAAGAGTATAGTCGTCAAAAAACTAAAATACATTGATTTGGTACATTTTCAACTAATACTAAAATCAGACTACGACAATTATCCTCACCAGAAGAGGGCAATGCATTCAACAAACTGTAAGGCTTTCTTAAATCAAATTCAGATTAATGTTATCTTGGGCGCTCTGTTCGATGGTATTCAAATCCAGTTTGATCAAATGGATGTTTGACAGAATTTAATGCTTCACTATGAAAATGAATAAGTATAGACAGCTTAAACGAATCTCTTATATAATCCTGCTTAACTGGATCCAAAAAAGAGGCACACATAAATGTAAGACACATCGACTATTTATTGTATGGAATCCAGTCGATTTTAAATAAGGTCGAAAGACCATCAAAATGCAGTTTTGACATATGTAGTCACTGGTTTGATGTACGCTAAACATTGAGGATAATAATACATTTGAAGATGAATTTGGTATATATGTTAATATGTGTAAAAAAAATAAAAGAAAGATACACTAGATCTAAGATGATAATAAAGTAAGTTTTCACATGTTAATAGTGTTTAATCCAAACAGTAACGGATTCAACGATGACTACAAAGAGGGAAAGTTAGCATAAAATATATGCCGAAAAACCCCATAAAAGCAATGAATGTATTTATGCAAAAACTGCTTAAATTATTGTTCTGTTCACAAGGACAATTAACCGAACGAAAATGAGTATATTATAACAAAACAATACGCATTTTGCTATAAAAGGTTATGTTGTACAATTCAAAAACTTTCAGCATCAGCTAAATGTGCTATGCATTATTTACCCCTTCTTTAAAGAATAATGATTAAAGATACAGATGACGAAGACATTTTAATGGAAAATGTACATGACCTAGTAAACACATTCTATCTTGCTTTGTATGTAGCTCAAACCAATCAGCATGATATATAAACCCATTGTTTATAGAGGAACATATTTATACAAATATTTTACAATGCTTCGGGTGCAGCATGTACCGGAGGTACAATAACGTGTAATACAGTTCGTGATGGAGACGCACACTTTTAAAAGGTTCACAATTATAATCCTTTAAAGGATAAGTACAGAGGTCCAGTTGATAACGGATGCAATGTAAATTGCATATCTCCAAACTGCATCCCAATATTATTTTATGACAGTCACCTCTTAATCAAGAAGTTAGTTAGACATGATCCTGATCAGGAGATAACGATCATACCGAACAATGATGAAACATATATTTAATTCGGCAAATATCGCATAGTAGATAGGTTCATGAAAATGGGAGAAAAAATAATAGTAAAAAGGAGATTTAGGTTTGCGAACTGTTTCCGTTTATAGGACAATCGTTGGAACCTCTAATGAAGAGTTTGAGTGAGAAAAAGATTAAGGAAACGATGAGATGGTTACAAACGTTACAACCTTATTATTTAAGGAAAGACCTGTACCCATACGAATACATGGGAGCGTTTGAAAGGTTTAATGAAACATCTATACCATCAATAGAGACCTTCTACTCGTTTGAAGAAAAAAAAATCGAATATATCATACGATCATTAAGAGTATGTTGAGTATGTAATGCATGATTTTAAACTGAATACACTTGGTGATCTTCAGGACTAGTACGTCATGAAAGATACATTGATATTGTGTGATATATTCGGAATGTCTGTATGAAAAACTATAAACTTGAATCAGCGCATTATGACACAGTTACCCGCTTTAAAATGAGACAAGTCCAATTTTATCATTCCTGAGTATACGCCTACAACATAGGAAATTTAAACATGCTCTATACAAGTGAAATGACAATTGATGTCAACCGATTAGCTAATAGTCATTTAGCTAATATGAGTGAAATATGATAAAACTGATTCAGGTTGTTGCTCATTTTATTTCGATATAGCGCTAACACATGCTACAACGTCCCGAACAGGAAATGACCGTGAAAAGTTCTATAAACTAATGAAAATCGCCTATAAATGTTTATGTTATTGATACAAGTTTCTGATGAATTTAGTGTCAATTTTACTGTGAAGACTGGCCAATTTCTTCTTTCACGCATAGCCATCAGAATATTATTACTTCGAGAAACGGATGACAAAAGAAACACTTAAACTTGTTACAACTAGAATTAAATGTTTGCATCGAATGCTTGAAAATTGTTGATAATATGACTTTATATGTACAATTATAGGCAATTTAAGATTGCCATGTCGTGGCAAATCAAAACTCCATCATAAACGAGTAATATCTTTCTTTTTACTCTTCCGTGATGTTGAAAGGACCCGGATTGTACAGTTATTATTAACGGACATTCTTGATAGTTTATATTTCATACAATAATATCTCTGGGAAATATCAATTTTGAAAACTTTAGACTTGTTTTCTTCACATATATTGTTCTATATTAAGTCATATAGTTTCTTCTGAAGCATATTTATGTGCTACACGCACACATACACACACACATCTATAAGATAGAAATAAACAGAATATGACTCTCTTCTGCTATTTTGTAAACATGTAAGCAACATGTTCTAAGTTTGCAAAACCTTCTCTGCCGGTTCACACACATTTTGACATTTTGTCATTTTTCAAGACAGATCAAACACAAATGGTTGCTATATGCAAGACATATAAAAAAGTAATAATTTGAAAAAGAAAGTATTTAAGGTTCACAGAAATAATCAACGTGTGTACAAGTATAGCCTCAACAATCTATACAACAAATATATTAATCGTACGCATTTGCGCATTTCATGACAGTGAATTTTTTGCAACAGTTAAAACTAAAAGATTGGTGCAATAGCCACAAGGAGCTACTGTCAGATGTTCTTACGTGTGTCATAAGAAACTTATTGTGAAACAGTAGCACATCTTAAATGATGCGATTTACTGATACACTGTCACACGAACGTTCTTTTGCTTTTTACATTTCATGACATGGGGTATACGTACACACACATGCTTTAAGCTTACGTAAGTCATCGCACCAGTCTAAAGTCCAAGCTACACAATTTGTCATTTTATGAAAGTAGATGAAACAAACACCATACACAAAAATTAGTTTTCAAAAAATAAATTTTGATCTATACCATATTTTAGCCAACGCGTGTATAAGTATCACATAAACAATATTTGCCAAACAATTTTTCGAGTCGTTCTTATTTGGAAACTTCGTAAAAGTAAACATTGCGTAACTGTAAAATATTTATAAAATATGAGCTTTTGCAAGATTTTCGTTAAGTTTATGACATAAAGCATATTATTTGGAAACAGCATTATATTTTCGACATATTCAATTATGCAACTGACAGATACATTGTCGCGTGAATGTCACTTTACTTTTGTCACGAGGCATTTCATGATATACGCTGTATATATACATGTCAAGATCCATTTAAACAGAGAGAGAGAGAGAGAGAGAGAGAGAGAGAGAATATGTAATGACAAAAAATGATTATTAAACAAAATGCTGAACGTAATATATTGGTTAAGGGTATTTTATTTACAAATCGCTCCTTATTACTATACAACCATCTCTTATGTATTTACTCTTAAAGGCCCCAGCTTGGGTGAACAAGCAGTAGCTTTACAAATAAGTGAATTCTACGTGAACGAAAAGTATGAAGATGAGGAAACGACAACGTAGGAAATCATTTACTATCTGCCATAAATTAACTCATAGGCCTCGCTTCATGTTCCAAAATTCCAAGGAAACGCCATGTGTAGCGCGAACACTGCACACCAGCACATGCACATAACATCTATGTAGTTTTAATTGCCTGGACCCTTGAAACTGTAACAAAAACTTTTCTTTTTTTTAAAAAAGGTCAAATATATTAAAATGTCACGAAAACGAACATTCGAAATAAATTTTGTACCTTGATTTTGGAACAGAGAGTAAAAATTAGACGAAAATGTTTTATTAGAGCCCTTATGTTTAGTGGTAGCTTTGTTTCCGTAGCAGGTCAGTGCACCTAATGATCTGCAGTAGGCTCCTAGAAATTGCGCGTGCTTAACATTGTACACACCGTTCACTTCGACCTTGTATTAATTGAGAGTAATTGCGCAGCTCTTAGAAATTATTTACATTTTATTCAGTTTGAAGGAATTACATCATTAGAGCTACTCTTTTGGTTTGAAGGGTAACTGGTTTTCGAAATGGATACTCAATACGAATCGGATACAGACTATAGAACACGATTGCTTTACAATTAAATATATTCGATATTACCTTTAGCTATGATCAGAAGAGTATGCTTGTGTTTAAATCATCAATGTTATCACATTGTAAATGTTGCTAAAGTAAAATCTGACTATCATATGTCGTCCGTCTGTCTGTGAGTTGTCAATTTTATTTCAGAATTTTAAAATATTTTTATGGTGGGGGTGTGCTCTCCGTTTGTCAGTACAATATCATCAAAACAGTCTCCATATCTGCTCTCTCTCTCTCTCTCTCTCTCTCTCTCTCTCTCTCTCTCTCTCTCTCTCTCTCTTTCTCTCTCTCTCTCTCTCTGCCTTTCACTTCCCCCCATTCTGCATTTTTTAGCCGAAACGTGCTTTTGTTGTGTTTTCTTTGGTTCACTTTATTTCCCCTCTCATTCACGTACACGCTCTTGCATGTTGTATGAGGTTATTATATATGTCATGTACTACCTGCCTGTCGCTATTATCTTACTTTATAAGGTGTACAAAAAGGTCAAATCTACGGGTACCGTTTCAACTGCTATCCAGCTATCAATGCAACGATAAATTGCGTTGGTGCGACGAAACTTTAAGCCGCTGCAACGAAAATATTTACCGTTGCAACAGTAATTAAGACTGGTGTCGTTGCAACGGTACCCATATACCGTTTCAACGATATTCACGGAAAGTTTCAACGGTATTGAAATACCGATGTGACGGTAGTCTTTTCGTTGTTACAAAAGTTCATTTTACTGCTGAAGCGGTATTTTTGTCGCTCCAATTGTTTATTTTATCATTCCATAGGTACAATATAATTTTAGCGTTGCAATAGTGATGTTACTGTTGGAAGAATAAAATATACCGTTGCAACAACATAAAATACCGTCGCACCGGTATTTAAATATCATTGTAGGGGTATACATGTGTACCGTTTGCAACGAGACTAGTATTAAAAATACATTGCAACGGTAAATTGTATTATTGCAACAGCAAGAATTATCGTTGCATCAATAAAAAAGTTAGCATTTCAACAATAACTTGATACCGTTGCAACTCTATTTGAATACCGCTGAAAAGATATAGGTAGTTTAGACCCTTTTCTGTCACCATACCTCCTATCTAGTCAGGCGAATACCGGTGCATCCCCTGTTAGCAAAGTATGAAAGGTTGCTAGCTACCGGTATAAACGCGCTGAGATTTAATCTTCCTGATACACTGATACATACTGAAAACTAAGAAATGTTCAACCTAATAATGCCATGGAAGGACATGTCTGACTTGTGGATAATTTGTTGTGTCTTGTGCTGTTTTTCTCCGATTAAATGTAAGTAACACTTAATGTTCAGATATAACACGTTTACCACATGGATTAAAGATGAAGGGGCTGATGGCTCAAGTCCAGCTGATGTCACAGTTCGTTTTGTGCGTTTAAACAAGTTCTAACACTTCTACGTTAATATTGTCGCTCTAGAAGTATTGGCTTTTAAAGGGTACAGTCGTTTGCTTTGGGGTGAAGTAGACGGGTAGAAAAGATAATTCTGAGATGAGAACGAGCGTCCCATGATGAGGAAATAATTTACTACTAGCCTTTTTACGTCATATTAGCCCCAATAAGCTCCGGCCCTAATGATCCAAAAATGCAAAGTAATGTTTCTCATTTATACAAATGTTCAGTGGTTTCAATTTTGCAAGCCCCAATTTAACACAACTGACTGAAAACACCTAATAAATGTTGAGTACTTTGAAATATGGGCATGTATTGTCTTCCATATTTAATGTACACTGAAGTTTAATTATAACTTGCATTCTTTATTATTCACCTCTGATGCGTGTTTAAAACTCTTTGAATGAGACTAGTCATATAAATTACATCCATAAGTTGTTTTTATTACAATAAGTTCAAGATATGACTGTAGTAAGCACGCCAAAGTGAAAAGTAGCGGGTTATCTAGGTAGTTTTGTCACTATATGTATTATTTAAATATGAGCATCTCAATGAGTTTAAATAAGATTCAACGGGATTTTGTCCAGAATGAGACACACACACTCACATAGCCATGTACCCACCCACCCACGCCCACACGCACAATACGGTGCCAAGGTTTGGTGCCTTGGACTCACCGTTAACAACTTATGAATCAAGATAAATAGGAAATATATATATAATAGTAAATTAACATTACCTGGTATATCAACTCTATATAGACGTTTTGGGATTTTTTGGGAGAGGGATCGAGAGCGATAGAATTATAAAGGGGGAAGGGTTAATAATAATAATAATAATAATAATAATAATACGTAATGTTTTGGAAGAGCGGCAATGCATGGGGAAATTGTACCCAATAGTAGGTTTAAGCGTTAAACCATTTTAATTTTATATATGTCGTCCCAGAGGTACTACTGGATGTAAAAGGGGAGGTCTCACCGGCCAGGATTTTTATAGCGAGCACCTACAAGGGCATTTTATCATTTGTATCGTTTAAAAATATTTCTCTTGAATAGATAGCTCATAGGATGTGAGGGTGTTTTGCCGATCTTACCAATAAAGAATAGTAATTTGGCCAAATATTAACATTAGTTTATGGGAACTGAAATAGTTGTATGTTCCCTTTTCGTCTAAAAATATTCTATTCACTTGTATTACAAATACATATAATAAGGATTACGTTTTGTATTTTCATATTCTTACTTTTTTGCTTATATGGATTTACAGTAATCTGTCTTTTCATCCTTGTATGCATACATACCTTTGTCCATAATTTTACTATAATATCTTCAATGGCATTTCACCAATCAGAAACCGCTAGCTGACTCATTCGAGTAGATAACTGCCTCTGTTTTTTTTTTTATCTCTTATGGCCTTTGAATTTTATTGTAAACAACATCCTTCTTGACACCCACTTTTATTTTAGAACAAAATTTTTATTGCCAATATCATTTTGTAATTTATTCTCAAATTAATTTTGAGAAATTTTATGATAAGATACTTTGAGAATTTTAAGGCAAGATGAAAAGCGTACGACACGAGTCAAACAAATGTTTTCTCCAACCGTAAGCAGGGATCTACCCTCTTGAAGACTATGTATAACAATTATGGATCCATACAATCCATGCAAATATATAGTTCATACATACATACATACATACATACATACATACATACATACATACATACATACATACATACATACATACATACATACATACATACATACTCAGTCAGAAAACAAACGCACATTATTATTTATTTTCTAGGCCACCACCATCTAGTTTTTCACCATTGCAAGTCATATATAATTGTAGTTAGATCAAATAATGTCTAAGTCATATTTACGACCGACCAAAGTGTGCTTCGTAACATAACTGAAATATTTACTTTAACAGAATGAAAGTGTAACTTTGTTTACACTGTCTTATTATATCGCAAATATTCTAAGCTACGGCTAAACGGAGAGTAAAAAAATCAATATGTGCATAGTTACTTAATCATCTGGAATGTGTTTTGACCTAAAGATTCTGCCTGACTCATGTGTAGTTTACTTGGTTTATCAGGCGTTGCCTATGGTTATTTCAGATTATATCTTTGTTAAAGGTAAGTGGTTAGTCCGATTGTATACTTCTCTGCTAAGTTAATATTTATCTCCCTTGGTCTATCTCTGGTTTCATGAATTTGTAAATTGTAACCGTAGCTCAATCTATGTATATTTTATCAGAGGCATCTATCTATTTTAACTCAAAAGAATATCAATTTTAATGTTACAAATAGGTAAGATGATGATTTCATTCTCTCTCACGTTAATGTTTAAGACTACCCTGTTGTACCATACTTTACACCAGCTAAATTAAAAGGTTTAAAACATCAACAACAACATTACATTCATATATAGACATTGCTGCTTTCCTGTTATAATTGAATGAAGAAAAAAAAAAAAAATATAACAAAAATATTACTATTGCAAACACAGCAGAATTTTTCACAACTGAATCCACCTCACATCATAAAAGCTTGGGAGAAAAATATTTCCGTACAAAAGGTTTTATGTTAGTAACATTGGTTCTTAGTGGCAGGCATATATAGTCGATTTGCAAGTATAGAAGAAGTATCCTAACAGTTATACATTTTGCCTGTCATGGAAATGTTCTTCAAATATGCATGGATTGAGGAAAGAGTGAAGTTAAAAAAGTGTTAACGATGTGTGTCTTCACTAAACCAAAACAACAACGTTACAGTTTGATGATGGGGAAAAATGTAACAGAAAGGTTAAAGAGTTGCTTGAAAAAGATATTACTGATGTTACGGAATTATGTATTATTTCGTTTTTAAATAATGGTATAGGTTTATGACCTCTGCATAATAGTCTAACAGCTGTCGTCTTGCCTTGAGTACACATACGGTAAAATTGGATCAATATTTCACTGAAGCATTAGTCCTGTCACGTGGTCCCGCGCGTGAGAGGGTGAACTTCTGACCTAGATTATATGATTCATTCTAAAGTCAATACTTTATTTTCTGTTCAAAATGTTAGGGCACCAGCACTTTGGCGATGTCACGCATAACCTAGTTTCTGATTGGTTCGGAGAGGGTCGCAATATTTCGAAATGCCCAGTTGTTTATCAAAGACGTAATGGGTTTTATTTTGTTTCTGCGTAGTGGGAGACTATATTATAGGATTAATAGCAGCATTCTAGCATTCTTCATAGCTACAATGGACTGAGAGGTCATAAACGAATTTGGTTCATTTTGTGTGTGGGATATGCTACTTTTGTGATATATCAGTCTACAGTACATTCTGGATTAGTACTGTTTCTTAAACTTTAGTAATTATACAGCTCCGCGGAATTATCGGAAACATTTTTAGAACTTGTGATATTCCATTCACAGGGATTATTTGGAATTTATAACACTTGGATATATTGATTCTTATTAACACATCAGTACAGCAAAGGTTTCATTCGGAACATACTTCATTCTGAATATTTGGATTAACTTCAGGATCAATGAACTTTAGAACAATTTAGGACTTTTAAGGATATTCTATACTGTAAGTTATTTTTAATTCTTTCACCTTGATTGTTTATTGAAATATTTTAATATTTTAGGAAATTGAACATTTGTATTTTAAATCTTGAAATCTTGTTTGAGTCTTTTCTTTTGTTACATTACCCCTAGTCGTAACACTGAATATTGCACTATCTATTGTGATACAATAACATTTATAATAGAAAGGTTTATATAATATATGGAACTAGAATGTGGAAGAATTTCACTCAAAATGAAACCAGAAAATTGGTGGATATATTGCTTAATCTGATCGAGGGATATAATAACACTTATCATAGATGAATAAATATGACCCCAGTCAAAGGTAGCAAAGAACACAAGCTATATATAAAGTATGGATTAATTTACTTGATTATCTAACAACTGATACATTTGAAAAGCCCAAATTGAAAATAGGTAAAACAAAAATTCGAAATATAAACCTATCTCTTCACATGGGTATCTCCTTAATTGTACAGAAAAGATGTATACCGTGAGAAAAGAGTTATTATGTTTAATTGGCGATTCATTTTGTATGGAAATTGGAGGATTTTAAAGGGAGAATATATGTTCTGTCGAAATGGTTATGATGATTCCTTTAATAGCTGTGAACCAGCTGATAATATTGTGTTTTAGAACATAGAAAACATACAATTTATCACTCCAAAGTTTAAAGCACCATCTCAAAACAAAGTGGAACCAATCATCATAAAATATAAGTATTTTAATATTGTGTACGCCGAAAATAACTCCTTAAACCAATCTATAAAGATTTAAAGAAATGTCATAAAGTGTTAAAGAAAATAGGTCTAACATTTTCCATTTGTATATTTTTAGCGAGTCGCAACAAGAAAGCATAGCGAATTTATTGATGACTTTTAACATGTAACTGATGTATATGGAATGACCCTTTTAGAATGTAATTCTAATATATTAGATACATTTGCAAACAAAAAATACAAGCAACATAGATGTATATCGTCCGATGGATACACGTGTAACATCAAAAAAACAAAAGATAAATTTATCAACTGGAAAAGTGAAACACAAAATACAAGCGATGTAAAAGTTATACAAAACATAATGAAATCCATCAGATATTTTTGTACAAGAAATATTAGTATAAGAGAATAGAATCAAATGAAAATCGCACGTGAATGAGCAACCCCCCCCCCCCAAGAAAAATCTAAAAACAAACTATAACTAAAATATCATTGCATACTCACGAAGAAACAAATTTTCATAATAATTATTTAATTCCAAACAACAGTATTATGATAAATGAAAACATTATTAAATGCATATATATCAAAATCTGAAAGAAGTAAATTAGATAAACCATAAAAACATCTTCCAACCAAAAAAAGAGATTAAGAATGATTCAAGGAAATCAGAAAGTACCATACACAACAAAAGCTTCTAGATTCATTTCGTAGGAAATTCAATGAGTATAGATTTTATACGAAGGAAATACGACCTGATTTTTGTCAATGTTTTAATGAAATAGAACCATACGTAAGAAAGCATAATAATTACAAGGATGAGAGCAGGAGTGTACTGGGTAAGCAACTCGGCCCTGGCCTTATCTGCCGGGAGAGGCCCGGGGTTTTGCTCACACCAGTAAAACACCGGTAAAAACGGATTTTTTTGCGGCGGCCCACCGGGATTTGTCCCGGTATGCCCAATGGCCAGTACACCACTGGATGAGAGATTTTTGTTCCTTAAAGTTCAACATTAGATAAATACTAACCTATAATAGAAGGGTCATACGTAGAATTAACATAATATATACAAGCAAAACAAGCATATGTTGACGTTGAAAATAAATGTTTTATTTGTTTTAGTATTTTTTAAAAAATCATGTTTGGTTAATATACACAACAGTAGGTATAGATACATCAGTGTGATTAGAATAATAGAGATCAAAAGCATGATCCATACTATTTAAATACTGGGTAAGCAAACATTATTTTCTCAAACTTTCAATCAGGCAGTTAAGTGTCTTTGTTATGTCCTTGTGATACCCTGAGGTTTTCATTAGTAATTAATCCATGGCTTTAATTATTCTTGCTGATACGATCTTCTTTTTAATTGTAACAATTTTTTATACTGCTTCCAGTTTTTAATTGCATGCCCTTTGTAATTTCTTGTCCAATTATTACAACACTGTTTTCTCATAGATAGAAAGAACGCTTTTCTTTACACTGTATACATCATATCCTTCTTTGTGTTCTGATGAGTTAGCAAAACGTTGATTGTTTACATCCAACCCAGCGAAATAGTCGATGAAAGAGCTTGCAAAGAATACTAAAGGTCCACGTTGCCAAAAATATTCTGTATAAACCTGACCTTTTATTCGTACGACGAACTGCTGTGAAGTATCGATTGTGTATAAAAAAAAATCAGCAACACGTGATGAAGCATAGATAAATCCATAACTGTTAACACATTGTAGTTCCAGCTTGTAAAATATCTAACAACCCTTTTTTATTTGTTCCCCTATACTAGTTTCTGCTTTTATTCAATTATTATAATAAAGTATTCAATACTCATTAAACTGATTAAAATCAAGGCAACAATTTACTTTGATCATCGAATTTGTTATTTTGTTTTCTATTTTTTTTCTTTTAGTCAATTCCTCTTTCAATGTTTTAAATATATTAATCAATGCAATACTATTTACATAGATTTCCGTGTTTATTTCAACTTTAACTCTATCAATTCTATCCGTTATTAAAATAGTCTTTTTTATAAATTTAAGTTTTGAATACATCTGTGGCCTTTGTAAAAATTTATTGTAAGCGATTTAAATATTTTCTTGTTTGTTTTAACCTGTTACATATTTCATCAATGGTTTCTTGTACCATACCGATATTGTTAACGAATTTTCGACCAACATATTCGGATCTGTTTTCTTATTACCCTGTTCAAGTAGTAATCTTGGATTAGTAAAGTCTGATCGTTTAATGTTCTGATTTTGCTGTTATAGCATCAATATATCAACTGTAAATAGTTTCTTTCCATTTGTTGTTAAAGTTATTTTGTAGCTGTTCTTATTGCGCTTGTAAAGGACCGTAGTTTTCCAGAGATTTCTCGATATTTTCCATATCACTCTCTAATGCATCTATCTTTAAGGTTATCTTTTATTCAATTGGTCGCAATTATTATTGAATGCTTGGTATTTCTTCTGAACTTCATCTTACACTTTGCAGTGATTGCATAACATAAGATAAGGTATCAACTTTATCTTTGAACAAGTTCTGTACATTTAACAGTATTTTGTACTTTTTGTAAATCCTGAATTTTAGTAACTCTTTCGTTACCACACTATTTAATATAAGATATTTTATTGCTTACTTGTTCTCTCCATATCTTAATATATTTCAAATTAGTATCCTCCAAAGTCGTTTGTATTTGAGTATCAAAACGTGTGTTTGCAAACTGGTTAGTAGCAGCAGCATTTAATGTCACTGGATTATTTTGTTAAGCAATGGATGTTAAATTGTATTAATGTTCCATCTATAATTTTTCAGCTGTTTTTCTTCCAATGATTTATGTTCTATTTCTCTTTGAGATCTTAATGATATATCAGTCTTTGCGTGAACCTATTTCCTTAGCGTGAAAAACATATGTTATAGGCATTCCGCGAAAGCCTAAAACATTTCTATCCTCATCATTAATATTCACATTTAATATGTTTCTTGAGCCCTTATGCAATTTCTGGCAATTGCCTTAACCAACATATGAAATAAGTTGTCACAAAAATCATTTCAATAGGTAGATACTCCAGCGTACACGAGTTGTAAATATTATAATAATTGCTTGTGTAATTTATCTGGTCAGCACAATGTATACATTTTTAAGTTATATAAACCCACAAATGGAATCCTATTTACAATATGTTTGCAAAGTTTTCGGACTATTTAATCTTAAGAAGTTTAAGTTGTAATTGGCTGTGTACGCACCGGTAATTATTTGTTTGCATGACTATATATGTTTTGAATTGTATTTCAAACACCCAATTTCAATACTATTTTCTTTACCGTTATTTTCTGCTATACATTATTTGGCTTTATGGTGTACATTTCAAGCTTGTGAACATCATCAGGCATTAAAACAATCTGTGTTTTAAGTTTGTGGTTGATGTAATACAATATATTGCTTTCCAACGCTGTAATAACAAAGAACAAAATATATTATCTGTCATGATATGGATATATTACCGTATATAGTATCAATTGGACTGGTAAAATATAGTTCTTCCTGAGGTTGTCCTTTTACGGTAATATAATCTTTCATTTATAGATGATAAGTTAATGTTTTAATATTTACTTCCATTTTGTTGTGAGCTTCTCCTCCAAAAAAATGTCTTTTTCAACTCTTGACTGTATTGTCTCTCTGCGGTTACACATTGCCCCTGATCCCATTCTTTATCTAAATGAATCTGATATACTAGTTAACTAAGAAATTTACACATCGTGGCTAACTTCATTATCATGTTATGGCATTGCTTGCTTTGTCATCAATACTATATAACTTAATAATTTCAGAAGTTGCAATTTCATCATCTTTTTAAACCTTTCTATACATAAAAATTTATTTGAAAAAGTTTGCAACGAATTCCAGGAACAAAGGGTTTGCAACAAATCCTAGGAAACTAGCACCAACCCAGTAAAAGCCAGCGAGATAATAAATTGCGTAACTATTCCTGAAACTCCTAAACCTGCAGATACAACACGGTTCCCACATAAAACAGTCCATTCCAAAATCGTATACGTTGCTTTGCATTTCTTTCTAACATCTCTATATTGTTCAATCTCTCTGTAACTTTTAACCTCATTATGTTTGTGCTATTTGCAACTAAGACCATTGTGAGCTATTCTTAGCTCAGTAATCATTTGGATTAGTTAATTATTGATTAACACTTTGTTAGACAAGAATCCATGTGCTATTAGATAGTCACTTGTGAACTGGCAAATATAAATGGAATAATCAGCTTAACAATTGTTTTCAATATTCATATTTTATGGTGGACCAAACGTTAACCTCGGGAGAGTGTTAATAATAAAATATTGTTATCGTAAGAACAAAGTATAGTGTTGAATGCTAAATTGTTTTGACACTTTGTTTTTTTTTTTTTGCTTTACTAGAAAGCTATTAGCCAAAACAAGACGTAAGCATTTAGCACTATGATTTTGAGTTGTCATTTGCTCCTAGAGTGGCAATAGCGTTAACAATGTCATACAGCAAAAGTTGTAGTCATATTAGATTGTAGAATGTGAACTAAGTGAAAATTCAATAACTAGGATTCAAATTTCTGCACTATTCAATGGTGGACCTATTGGTACATCAAATAACTTCTTGAAATGCATGATATTGACAAGTGTGAGAGAATATTTAAGTGCTGCATAGTTAATATTATTTTTGTTAAACTAAACTCTTATTACAGTGAAATGTCACAATTCTATTTAATTTTCCTCACAACATTTCTGGAATTGTATTTATTTGTTCTTTAGGTATTCTTGAGGTATTTTTTCATGTTTAAAATTATAAGCAACTGTGCTATTTTACATATCAAACACGAAAACTAAAACAACAATACCACCACCTATCCAATAATATTTCCATTTGCTTGAATTAACTTTTGTTCGTTTTTAGCTGGTGTTGATTTGTCTTGTTCTGTCTTACGTCTTTCTGCTTTTGTTCTGTCGACTTATTTTGAATTTAATCCAATCCAAGTTGTCTTCCAACATCAAATCTACGTGGATTTGTGTTTATTTTTGAAGTTACTTTTCAGCATTTCATTTATACTATTTTCATTTCCATCTACACTTTGGTCACTTTCCATTTAATTTGCAACAAACTTAAAAGTCAAAGCAAGCATCATCTTATGTCATTTCAGAATATGGTATTTTAGCTAATCATTGAAAAAAAATTGTTGTTGGATCCATTATTTAATTGTCACACATTTCTACACTTAAATTCTCTTCAAGTAAATATTTTAATCGCGTTGCTAAGCTCGTTTTAATCGTCTGTATATAAAGAGTTTCGAAACTATTTTAACTAATTGTATTTATTTGTGAATGATGATGAATGTAGTAGTGGTGGCCAAGAAAATGAATACTAACTCTGCCTTTTTATATTTATTTGACATAACATTTTGATAATTTAAAACTTTTAGTAGATAGTCGTTGTGTTTGAACTTATAAAAATATCATAAATGTATAGCGCTTTGTAACATATGCGTCGGAAATTATTTAGTACCAAATAGAACGATGCATTTAGAATGTTTCTTGAAGTATTTTGCTTTGTTCTTCTGTATACAACTTCTATAAATGTCATACACATGTCATTATTTTATTATAGACATATATATTAATACAATTAAACCTCCTGGAACCTGGCTCATCAGGTATATATATATATATATATATATATATATATATATATATATATATATATATATATATATATATATATATAAAATGAACATATCAATGCATATATACACATGAGCACATGCATCGCTTCAGATAGTGGCATCGAGAGATACATTAATATTAGAAAAAAAGACTTAATGTTGTTTTAAGGTATCTAAATTTTCCCATGTACATTTTCTGTACATTATTGAATTCTGCTAAAAATTAGAGATTAATTTCCTTCGTAAAATGAGGAACATTTCTTAATTTATTACTAAATCTACATTATAAACTGAAATTTCAACTGTAATAAAATATGCTAATCACATTATCATCTTTTCTTTTATATGTTGTACCTAGCAGAAATGGTCTTTCAAACACCAAAAATATTGTACAAATGACTGCACTATTATTTGTCAACTCCGTAAAGCTAGACAAGATAGATTCTGTTTTTGGAAACTCCCTCAAAAAATAAGAAACAGTTTCTGTACACTTTTTGCAAATATATAAAATTATTTGATTGGTTTTCTATTTTTTTAGAAAAGTATTTATCTGAGAAATTCTGTGAAAACTCTTAGTCTTGAACGACCCAAGTCTAGAACATATGGGTACATTGTGAGACAAGAACATTAGAAACCTGTTCCATTCATTTTCCTTTAAAGTATCAAACTGTGTATTTCATCTCACAAGTGAGGCAGATTGGATATGAGTCTCTACGTCCCAGTTTATCCTTATTATAAGTTTCGATGGGTCTATACATGGGTCTTGTATATTAGAGACAATGATGACATACAATTTATTTTTGTAGATTTTGATGCCATTTATAACCCCTTTAAATTATAATCATATTTGCATACTGTGAACGAGGATTCCATGATTCATAATGATGACCAAATTATGATACTCTATGTGAACACTGTAATTGACTTGCTTCCCTTTACTCAGTATAATCAAAAGGCGGTAGCCATTTTTGATGTTTTCAAAGCGCATCGCAGAGAAAGGCTGATGTCTCACTTAAAGGAAAATGGGATTATACCAATGTTTATGCCAGCCGCATGTACGGATACGTTGCAACACCTAGATTTAACTGTTAACAACTTTTCCAATGGAGAAACTCGAATCGCGGTTTCATGAGCGGTATTCAACACATGTAATTGATCAGTTAAATGAACTGGAGGACCAGGTCCCGGTTGACATGAAAACATTTTAAACAGCTACCCTTAAGCCAATTCACGCAAAGTGGTTTTTCTGCACACATGGCAAAGTAGCACTTCGGAGAGACCTGATTGAAATGGGCTTTGAGAAAGCGGGTCTGATCTACTGATTGTTTATTTAGCAGTTAGTTGATATGTGCAAATATGTATTTATAAATGGAATTAATATGTGCTTTGGGAAATAACACAGAAGGACACAGAGAGTGAGTAAATCTGCATTTATTACTATATATCAGGTAAAGTCATTACAATCTTACATGAGTTTTCATGTTCATGACATTTTGCATTCGAATTAAATTGTAATCAATCAGTTGCAGTGTTCCTCGTCATGCATGTACTTATCCTAATGTATATTTCACAATCTCAGCACTATATATAGCCGTGGTATTAAGACAAAGAAAGAAACAGGTGATGCCTTTCCATTGCATATTACGGAGGGGGGGGGGGGAGGGGGAATGTCGGCTGCGCTTGATATTTCGTTGCCACTTGAAATTTGTCGCCTAGCTCACCCAGGAAAACCACGAAAACCACGAAAATTGGAACCCCACGAATTTAAACTGTTTCACGGTATTAGAATCAATGTTGACATTCAATTTAATTTTGCAGATTTTGATGGCATTTATAAGCCCTTGAAATTATAATTATATTTGCATGCTGTGAAATAAGATATTTTATATTCTTTATGTATCTTTCTTCGATATTTGGTCTATCCATTATCATGTGGGGTAATAAAATTGCACAAATAAGGCAAAAACGTGTCTGCAGCCCCTTTTAATGTCAAACTAACACGAATATTGTCCAAATTATAATAATGCATAATTTAATGTTTTCGTAAAATAGATGATTTTTGTTTGAAAACCCTTCCGAAATGTGAAATTTCCAATACTGTATCAATACAATGCTACGTAACAAAATTAAAACCTTTCAAATATAAATTAAAAGAAGAAGTATATCATTTGTGATTGTTATAACATTTGTATAGAACACAAGGTCATACAGGGTATGAATATTTTCCACTATATATATTTTATTAATGAAGCCAGTTTGATCATTATTAATAATAGCTGGAATAACATGCTTTTGTCTATTTGCGATACATACTTATCCAATTTTGTAAGCTTCCTTGTGTAAAGAAGTGGGTCTACAATTCTTCAAGTGCTATTTTGTTTTATACCCTTTTGAAATTTAAGTTATTACGCTGTCTTCTTGACTGATTTCTAACGTGTAACTCCTCAACATTCTATGCAAATATCACTGCACTGACATAATATGGACAAATATCTCTTGAAATGAACTTAGAAAAATAAAAAACCAACAAACTCGCCTGTAAACTCATCTGATTCTAGATTTTTTTTTATTTGGCTTGTATTTTTTGACATGCAGTTGATTCATATACATACACAGAACGATCCAAGGCTTCTTTATGTGCACTGTCTAGGTCTAGTTTATGGATATACTATAATTGATACCAGCTGTATCAAATTGATTATAAGAATATAGCTTCTGATTTAGAGTTTTTTCTTCCGAAATGTATGACTGAATGCTGCTTTATATCACGTCTGCTTTTGATACATTAGAAACCAATTTACCAATACACTTTTTAGTTTCAAAGTTACAGTAATATCTTGAACCTTTTCTTGTCATTTTGGTCTTGATCTTATTCTCACGCCTTCCATTTTTTGTCCCTGCGAATGTCATCGAACTGATTCTTCTTGCTCTTTAAGATTGTATTTGATTCGTTTCTTTAATTTGTTAAAAATACTTAATTTACCTAAGACGTTGTGTCTTCAATGGAAGCTGTAATTCTTTACGGACAAGAAAAGGTTTTTCCAAATATTTCTAACAATATCATTGCAAATAAAAAATAGTTGATTAATTAGTAAAAACAATCTCAGAAGTTGTAATTAGTCTCTCAAAATATTTTGAAGATATATTCTTATTGATATAAGCTTTTGAGCAAAAAAAGAAACTTCATAAGTGACAGTGCTCGAAATAAACGTGCACCAAAATTTATGTTCAGAACCTTGAACGATAGTATATTGAGCATCGAGGAGGTACAAAAAAAACTGATAATAATAACGTTGTCTTAATTTTGCTAGATAAAGGTGGCAGAATGAGTCCTTTTTCTCTTCCAACATGAAGCAGATATGTAGACAAATTGAAACATTTGCTTCAATCTAATTGCTTGTCGCCAAACGTGTGTGTCAAAATAAAAACTAGTCTGAAAGCAGTATTCTTTTTAGACTGGTCTATGATATATTGTAAATAACTTGCTGAAGCTAAATTTACGTTACATAGAGACAATTGTGTCAAAATTGTATTGGTTTCAGAATGTGGTAGATGTTGTCAGCTACGCTAAGGTTAACAAATTAATTTTGGTATTTTATCCGATAATGTAGTACCTGTAGCGAACCGATCTTCATTTTTTAAAAAGTATAATAATTCCTTAAGGCAATAAAAAGAGTGTATTTAAATTATTGACGTCGTGTCTGGTTTCTCATAGGCAGGACACATGTTTCATTTATTCCAGTGGTGGGCATTATAGTCAACAATTTGTCAAGAGTTCTGGTTAACATTTGCTCTATGGTTAAAAGTCTAAAACTGTCTATATTTTTCTAATTTCTTCTAGTCGATATAGTTGTTCGAACAATATAAGTCTCGAGGAAGTAGTTAGTTGATTGCAAAAGACTGCCTAATGACATTAGGTCCTTCTAGTGCTGCAGTCTCCTTGTTCTGCAATCATAATTGTATTCCAAGATGACCTCAGCACCATATATTGGTCTTTGCTGACGGAAAACAATTGGTGAGAAATTTGGAAATATGACAGACTCATTAAAGAATCAATTCAGCTATATATTCGTGTAATATATAATAAAGAAATAAATGCACAGTTGGCAGTCGACACGGTACAAAGAATGACAAAACTGTACATATCCCATGTACTAGGTACGGCATGGAATGAATGGGGACCATTGAAAACATTACAATATCTCAGAATGGTAAAATATAACAGACTTTCGTCAGTAACACTGTTCAATGGAGTGCCTTTGTAACTTAGAATCAGCATAGACTATTACAGTTAACGGACTATATGTAACAAGGTATAATACAATAATATGCCAAATATAAGTCGTTATTCAATGAGAAGGAAATGGGGGTGGGTGCGTAAAACTGTAATAATTTCAACTGGATCAAATGTGACAGACAGTCATCAGAGATATGTTCAGAAATGTTATGCTTAACTTTTAGATCATGTTTAATGGCTTGTTCACTTTTTGTCTGCAAGTAAGTATGAACAGAGTCCTCCATCTAAGTGGTTAGCACTTTTGATTCAGGATCGAGGGTTCTTGAGTTAGAGTTGAGCTTGGGCCTGAGTTGTTATACCCCTAGGCAAAGTTTGTATATCTAGATGGGTAGACTCCACGGATTAGTTCCAACTAGCTGTAAAACGATAAACTAAAACCAGGGTTATGTAGAGTGTAAACCAAATTTCTTCAGACCATGATAATCGGAATATGACCAAGTCACTATTAAGTTAAGGTTAATATTAAAACTTTGGTATTGTTATATATTTTATCACACGTAGATGCATGATGTTTATTAACAAGTACGTATTCTTTCAAAAATGTTGAGATGGATCACACTTTCTGGGATTCAGAAATGAAGCTAGTAATGCATTTGAAGCCACAAGAAGACGTAATGAACGTGAAACTGCTGTTTATTTGCATGCAGAGACATGACAGTATTATGCTTGAAATATTTTAGAATCAAATGTGTGAAGTTAGTCTATGTTTATAATGTGTGTACTTCATATAGAAACGTGAATTCGTTAACATCTACTATTTATTTTAGCCAAAACTGTTTCTACATTAGAAAACAAAAAAGAACGGTTTACTATAAACATGTATTCAGTAACATCTATTTCTTCTTTGTTTTCAGGCCAAACTGTTTCTATACTAGAAAACACAACGAACTGGTTTACAGCCTTCCAGACCTGTAAAATGCAACACGGAAGATTACCAGCTGTAAATATTTCTAATGACCAGCTAGACCTTAAAGATCGCAGTGTTACTAAGAACATTTCCTCTCCTTTCTGGATTGGAGCAACATATGACTTCTTGGATATTAACAGAGTTCAGCCAAGTTACGGTAGGTTAATGTTTTCTCAATGTCTGAATTTATCATTCATGGAATAAAATTTGTCATATTCATATGACAAAAAACTCTTACCGATTTATAACTATTATTTTTCTTTTGTGTCGGTCTGGTTGTCTTTGGTCGGTTGTCTGGGATCCAGTTGCTATATCTTGCTTAAGATTGATGACATCTTAAATACGACTTTCCTGTGTTTAACAGAGAAATAATAACGTGTTTTATTCTCACTGAATATCAATGAGGAAAAATAGTGTAGATGGTTAACATCATGATATTTATCTCCCAGCCCTGCAGAAGACATATAATGAAATATTTAGGGTGGGATTTGTATGGCATCGTGCAATTTCAAGACTGGGTCTTCCTTGTCCTGGAGAAAGCCCTAATCTAGATTGCATTAGTCCAGAAGTGGTCAATGGAAGTTACATTTTCGATGCAGATTTAATAATGAATAAATGGGATCCAAGAAAAAGTCATGTATGGGATCACGATAAAAATGATACTGAAGGAAAACTTCAAATAGGGTCAAGATTAGTGTATATTTGCCCAAGAAAAAAAAAAACTTTACGACTGGTTACATAAAGTCATTTTTATATCCTAAATCAACAACAATATCTTCTAAATTTTCTTAAAGTTTACTATTTGCATAGAAACATTTATAGTACCTGTATCGTACTTAGACCTTTTTTTGTTTTGACTGCAATTGTAAAGAAAAGACCTATTTTGTCTATACTGCAATGCATATAAGTAACTTGACACGTACAACAAATACTCCATAGCACATACAATGCACTGCTACAGTCCATTTTTTGCGACATTACTCCGTATACGCGAAACGTTGTTACTCTGTCAAACAAGGCCAGACTTTGGCGTAAAATAAGGTTTTCGTGTACTTTAAGGTTGTTACAACATACATTGTTCTGCTGCTGGAGACTGATTTATCAAGAGAGCAAAACACCGTTGTTCTACACTTTGTTCTGGACTGAATTATCTAGAGAACAAATGGTGATAAAAGACCGCGAAACTTTGTTACATTCTCAAACATGGCCAGGCGTTGGAGTAAGATAAGGTTTTCGTGTACTTTAAGAGAGTTTCATTTTCGGTTTCTTTTAGAAAACAGCAAACAACACATTGCTTTTGTACAGACTTTACCACAGAGCAAATCATGTGGGTTCTTCACTTTGTTGCACATGTACTGGAGTGTTTTTACTTGCCAAGAATACGAACAAAAGAAAAAATAATAGAGTTTAAAACTAATGAAAAAGTAGTAGGAGAGAGAGAGAGAGAGAGAGAGAGAGAGAGAAAATGAAATAGTCATTAGTGAAAGTCGCACTGTACACTTTAGAATTATTTCATATCTAATCTGCGAGCAAGTATACTTATATTGTCAGATTTAAGAATTCAAAGTCAAGATTGAGGTCGCGTGTACAAAGTAGCAGTGAATAAATCGATGCTGGACTTAGGTTTAACTTGAAAAGTACTTAGAACCATAACAACGTCTGTGGAGAATAGAAATCTATGATACATTAAATTACACTTTTCGTATTTGCTCTAGATAGCTGTTATTGACTTATTGACCTACGAACTATTACAGCACATACGTTGTTCAACAAGATGGTTACATTGTGTCAAATCCACACACACACACACACCCACACACACACACACACACACACACACACACACAAAACTCACAAATGGTCGGTTTAAGGATTCATGTACTTTTAAATCTAAGTGGGGAGTTCCTTTTTTTCAAATCGCAAAGCAAAAAATACATCACTATTGCGTATCGTATAATGAGTGTCTGTGCTTGTTAAGAAAATAATTTGTTTTTGTCTGTAAAAATGCTGAGTGAATCTATTTAGGTGAAAAGAAAATGGAATGATGCATACAATCTGTTGTTGCAATATTTGTGACGTTTTACCTTTATAACACGTAAACTTAAAAAAATAAAGCAGAAACTTTTCTAGGACGAGCTTATAGAATTGTTTTGCTCAACCATACTTCCCATCCAATATATGCGGCTTCCATTTCTTAACTTAGAATATCTCTCTCTCTCTCTCTCTCTCTCTCTCTCTCTCTCTCTCTCTCTCTCTCTCTCTCTCTCTCTCTCTCTCTCACCGCCAGCTGAATCACCCACCACATCAGCAGCAACAGTGCGACTACGACGTGGAGAAGGTGTAAGACAGTTAAATCTGATGTTGAAAAATCCATTTTATTTTTGTTGAAACCCAACGGCCCTTTTCAAGACCACGCATTTCTCTCAGAAAAGAGACCCTACTCATTATTGCCAAACCAAAAAATTAAAAATATAAAATATAAATTCCCTTCACAATAACTGTGCGTGTGTCTCTATGTTATGAAAAGAAAAATAAAGACATGGATACTTTTACTTTTGATATATCCATACGAATAAAAATCACAACACAATTGCAACATTTAAGAAAAGTTCATGTTTTCTTTCTTGGAGTCAGTCACACAGGTCTTTGACTTTAATTCCATGCATCGAATCCAATACTTTTCCATTCAAGTACATCCTTCTAGTGTAAAGTTTGTTGGTGTACATCACTAACCACACACAATTCTTAGTAAAGAAGAATGGTAGATAAAGTGCGACGAATATCTTCTTCACACAAAGGTCGATTGGGATTCATCAAGAATCGCGGAACTTTTAACAGAATTACAAAGTTATGGTGGTCACGTCTTTGCATAAAATGGTCATAAATTTGTCAAGGAGAATCTGCCGGTAAAGGAAATCCAAGACATTCAGTTACTAGCACACACACGACACGTCTTCCCTGATTAAAAGGAGTCGTATCGTCTTGTGGAATGAGGTAATCTAAAAGCACTAGGTAATCATCTAAGTCTTGAATCTTTTCATTGACCTTTTCCTACGGAATTCGGTGCAACACTGATTGCAAAAGTCGTGGCATCAGAATGCTTGTACCCACGTTGAGTTTTGTGTTTGTCATAGGTTTTCCCGAGAATCAGTCTTCTTATCCTATTGAAATACCAACAGCTTAAAAATCGAGAATGTATTTTTAGCTTGCATTTAATTTAAATCTGTACAAATCACTGGTATTGGTATATACGTTCTCGCAGTTCCAAAGGTAGATTCTGAATGTGCCCTTCTAAACTGTCAATGATAAGAGCCCTTAGATAATATCGTCAGGACCGACCAAGGGAAGGTAGTGACAGCACGGAGACCATCTGGCATGTTCAAGGTTGACTGTATCTTTATACTCCCATTCGTGGTGTTTCACGCCACAAATCAAACATTGTCCTTTATCTTCTTCTCCAATGTACACAAATCTTGCTCTTGCTAAAGATTTTGGGGGGTGTCCTGCCAGATATTTGGGCCATTCCCCTTGAGCTGTTGAATCGACTGACAAAATCACAATAGCCAGGCAAAGACACGGGTAACATGTATTTGTCTCTTATGGATGTCAAGAGTAGTTTGTGGGTGTATGGATGATTATCATATACTGGCACACGAACGGCATCTCTTTCGATAGTGGAACGAGACCGTATTGCATCGCTCTTGTCGCTAGGTAGAGCAGCACTCTCGTCGCATGGCATGGCATCACATTCATCTTCATTCAACTTTGCGTTTTGGGAAGATGGGGGTGGGGGTACATTATATTGTTTCAGTGTAAAATTCATCTTTTTAGATGGAAGTCTCTGCTCAAAATGATCTTTTTTATTGGAACTCTCGCCTTTTTATACTGAAGGTCGGTACCCATACGGTACCGTGATGTAATTGGAAAGTCGCACTCGTTTCTCGTGGACGATGTGATACAGTTTTTGCAATGGTCGACTCACGACTTAGTGATCTGACAAACGTACAACCTTGTAGAGGACGTTTTCAATACATCAAAATTCACCTATTGACTTGAACGATAGTTCAATGTCAGTCCTTTAATTTTGCGTTTGGTATGAAGGTGTCTTTTCTTATGTTGGTACTGGTAGCCGCAAGTTTTAGGTTCACCACTGGCAAAACTCAGAATAGTATCTTCGGCATGTTCGTCACTCCATACTCCTAAACACTCGTCTCAGATGTGAAGGTGATAGCATCCAGGTCGATCGATATACATGCAACTATCGGTGTCAAAGTAAAGGACGTTGTCTCTTAAAGGTTCAAACACAGAGTACAAGTTGAAACGGGTATTGGTTGTCACGTGTTCCTGGTGGATGCCTTATAGGGATCTGTACCATTGTTTGAATTCGTCTTCTTCTTCGAAGGTGTGACGCCAGGAATGATAGGTTCTTGCTTCTTGTTTCAGTTTGAGAGCTCGTTGACGTAGCCTGAAAAAATCCCTTCCCTCTAGCTGTCGTTCTGTTGGTATTGTTATGTGGTACAAAAGTGCCAAAATTCGTAAACTTTTAACAATTGGTATCCGCGATCGAGAGCATGAAACAATTCTACACTCACCCACGTTCTTGTCAAGGCGCATTCTTGGTCATCGTCCCGACAAGGTTAGCGTTGATTACACGTTTCAGCGCACGTACGACATAATGGAAACATATTTTCCATTACATTAAACAGGCAACACGGTATGGTACAAGTTCGTTGGTGGAAGAACTTTACATTTGATCAGACCTAACTATTTGCAAATGTGTTCGACGTTCATGTGTTCTGTCAATACTTCAGGGTCACCGGTAGGAAATCGAGCATATTTACATACACAAAGGTAAAACAAACACACTTCGATATATTTTATCTGTTCTCCTTGGGATTCGTCTGCTTCGTACAGCAAGCTTGTGGCATTGGTCCGTCCTCCAAACAAGCTGTCGCGAGGATTAAAAGTTTCGATGTTCACCACATCATAGTCTTCCGCGATGCGTCGAAATATTGGATCTGTTTCAAATGTCGATCGTAGTAGTGTTCTCACATTTCTACGTCTAGGTATCCTTGAATTTCCAAACTCTGGCGTCGTTGACAAGTTGTATCGTACAAATCTTCCATGGTCGACTCTGAAAAGGAATTTTTCAGTTTTCGGTTAAAAAAACACGTGGGACATCCATAAAATAAACATCTGTGAAATTCATACACAACCTGTGGGTTTTCCAAATCCCAACCATCCACGGAATAAGATCCAATCTTCTTCTCTCCACAGTTTCTGGCATGTTGTATCCACTTGTTTTGAGTTTGGCACAAGTAATGCAACCAACGCTTTGGCCGAATATCGACGGCTCAAGGACTGATACATTTGAGGTGTTACAATCGCTAGTTTGTTCAAGGCAATTAACGTCTTTCGGTATACCAATCCTCAAGTTTTGGCAATGTTGATGCTTCCCTCGATCGATCGATACCTCCGTACTCGAGAAATAACTGCTGAAATGTTCAACAACAACGTCTCTGAATACCGACATTGGACCGACAACACTTAAGCATTTCTTCTTCTAAATCAAGAGGGTCTGAAGTGTGGTCTTGTTACAAGGCGTAGAAAGATTCCTGATCTTCTGTTTGCATTCCGTCAGGGTCGTAGTCGTGGGCTTCAGGGAAATGCTGAGCAGGACGTGTTGATTCTCTTTCTGTATTGAAAAGTGGGGAAAATATCCCTAAGCCATTTCCGTCATTCCAAACTTTTTAGACATTTTACTCAAGGGCATAGCCAAATAACTCATGGGATCTTTAAACTGCAAGTTTCCCACGTTCATCGAAATGATCTTGGCTCCATTCATGGTGACGTTTGGAAATTCGGTTCCTTGTTCTGAAAAATGTTCAAAAGAAACTGTCCGTCGTTTCCAGAGAAATTGTGAGCGATCACTGATGACAGTTCCCGTAACGAGCGACCTCATCTTCGTCCCAGTCGTCGTCAGTGGGGTCCACAAACCCACTAAGCACAATCAGAAAGAGTATTGGAGCCACGCAATATCTTTTCCCGTCCACCCGTGAGCACACTACAGTTCCGACTGTTATAAAGAATGATTCCAGAATACATTCGTGGCAAATGTACTGAGCAACACAAAAGTTATGAATGTGAATCCCAGTGTATTGAAAACATTCAAAGTAAAAAAAAAATTTAAAAAATAAAGTCTACGCGGTGATCTCGTTTCTGTTGGCTCTGATCATTCAATAATTCGTCTGGTTCGTTGACATATCTCTGAATAGAACACTGTTGATCCAACTAGGCCACTTGATGAAAAATAGGACTTTGTTTCTTTCCTGAACAACTGTGTGAGTCTTTGGAATTGGAACAAACATTCTGTCCACAAGTTGGACACGCTTTCAGTAATTCACGAGGACTGTTGTTGGAATTGTTTCATGTGATGTCGGTCGTAACACGTTTAATTCACAAATATTCGTCTGCAGATAGAGCACTGAATCATTTCTTGTCCTTCAGGAACACAAGGTCTCGACGCAGATCAACCACGACATCTTGCTCCACGATGAATATGTTCCTCCCGATTGCTGAATCCTTCGTCACATTTGTCACAATAGTAACTGTATCTGAGAAAACCTGCTAACATGATTTTGGTGATGATAGACGTGAATGTATTTTCCTGTTGGAAAATGGGGTCCTCGAAACAGGGGATCACCACAAATGACTTGAGGGTAAACGTTCAACATATAGCGAGTGGCTAACAATTCTTGAATTTTCTGCATTTCATGAGGTCTACACACGGTCTTTTTGAAAGTCTAGCTTGTTCCAAAAGAATTTCTGCTTCTCTCCCTTATTTGACTCTGTCCTATTTGTTAATGCCCGCCCATAATCGCTTCAATCCTGGTGTATATATTTTCTCTCATGAGCTCAAACCAACACAATGACACGGGCTAAACACATCTGGCCTTGGTCGCTGTTAATCTTGACGATACTTCGTTTAGTAAACGGGAGTTCATTCACAGATAAAACTTTGCATTTTCCGCTGGCTGGAAGATGTGAAATGTTTGTCATATGAAGGCTAGCTTTTCCATCGGTCATGTCAGATCCATTGTTAGATTGTTGAACATGTTGAATTATTGTCCAAGATTCTGGAAGATGTTCATTCAGCAGGTGTACTAAATTCGTTTCAGAAAGGAGTGAGTGATAGAAAGTTGCAAAACATCTTGATCTTCAGCTTGGCGCTGCCTTTCAACTCATCTAGCATAGACTCCAATGTGATAAACTCTTTAAATTTGACTGTGTAAGTGTAAGTGGAAGTTCGAAATTTTCTGGAAGTCATTCTGTGAGTAGCTTGAATGTGACAACAATCCTCACGATCCACCGAACGACTTTCTTTCTTATACCATGTTGACTCTCGGTCTTGGGGAGGAAGACGATGGTGTTGGATATGAAACAATCATTTCCTTTCAAAATTACAAGTATAAACTTCTACCAAAACTTCTATGAAGGCATTAGGTTACACAGAATGTGATCGCTTTGTGTCTGGTGTCTCCTTGGAATGGTGTGATCGTTTCATAACGGTGAACGATTCAAGATTGTATATAAATATATATATATATATATATATATATATATATATATATATATATATATATATATATATATATATGTATATATATATATAGTTTAATTCTTGAATCGTGCGCCATGTTTCTCGCGACCTAACACGCTTGTTTCGAGATAATGACGTCATCAAATGGGTCACCAGCGTTCTTCAAGAGTGACAGCAAGTATTTAACAAGTAAAATCAGACAAAATGAGATTTAAATATGTAATTTAAAAAAATCAGAATGAAAATCTATATTTTGACTAATACCTTATTTGTGACATATATTTTCGCCTTGAATGTTGTATTATATGCTAAAGATAGGTTCGCTGATCAAATGTTGGCTTTGTTTACATTTCTTGAACAGGAAAACCCACTTTGGGAATTTATACAAGGGCAAAACCAATGTAAATATTTGGTTTTAATCATGTGGGGTTCTTATACAACGTAAGAAAAATGTACACTGGAAATGTATATTAACTATGGACTTTTTCATTTCAGTATTATTTCATAATAAACATATGTTCTACATCAAAAGACATTGAATCTATTATAATAAAATGTGTATCCATTCACAAGTGTCTATTTTTAAATTTCTCTCTCCCTTTATCTCTCTGTCTCTCTCTGTCTCTGTCTCTCTCTCTCTCTTGATTCATATATTTATATGGTAAGGAATAAACAATCAGTAATGTAAGTGCACAAACTGCATATAGAATTGACGGAAAACAAATTTTATTTTTTGTATTTCATAAACACGGAGACGCTATAAACTAATGATATCCATACCTTGGCCTAACTGACACATTCCTGTCATATGCCACGTGACGTTTGAGTCACTGGCACGAACCATGGATGCTCTTCCGGAAATAAGTAAACTTACACATGCTCGGAAAAACGGTAATTTTGAACTAATGTACATGAATGCCAAAAAATTTTTAACGATGATTAAATGAAGTAGAACTATAGTTGAACACTTTCTATGGTTATTTAAATAGATACTCACAATATTATAACGAACGCGTTAAAAGTCACGTTAAGGGCACGAAATATAGAGGTTCGAGGAAAATTGTATTTATAACATTAACATAATAACATTAAATCCTTCCTTTTGAATTACTAGCTTCAATCCGTACATTTTTGGTTTGAGATTGATTGAAATCTCGGGCGTTTGTCAAGCGACAAATATAATTGTATATATGTGCTTGTTTTAAATAAATTCGATGAAAATCGTTACATATCTCGCAGAGAATTGAGCATATTGAACTCACTTTACGTATGTCTTATTAAACGACAACTTGTGCAAAATCCTGTATCCGTAAAATGGTTTAGCTGACTGAATAGCGTACTGATTATTAGTTTTGAATAAAACAACTCTTCTATACTTGTCTTTACAATTTCTTGAGATGTTATAACTTCTTTTTTCAATATTTTGTAGGATATGTGTACCCATACACCTGCTGTGAAAAGATTTGGAATATTGGCGGAAGTCATCAGGTCGAATGTTTATCTTGCTCAGGATGGAACGCATTTGTTTGTGCTACATGTACGTAATAATTTGGTGATAAACAGTGCTAATATTTTATTGTCATTTTGTTCAAAATCTTGGGATGGGACACGAGTTAACTAACTCAGGAATGCCCTTTCCCACAACATATAAAAATGCACCATGGAATTTATTTGAAAAATCTTGAGCATATCTGAAAGTTGGTCAAAATCGCATTTATTAGAAGCATTTCAAATATAACAATATAAACATACACATGTATAATTACGTAAGTGAACAATTCATAAATAAGAGAGAGAGAGAGAGTAGGAGAAGAGACAAGACATTTAACTGGTTACAGTCAATATTGTCGATTTCGTTTCTTTGAAAAATCAACTATTTAGAATATAATTGTAAGTATTTAAAACATCTAATTTCATGGAAACACAGTAGTTATGAACATTTAGGAATACTGAGTTTGGTCCGTTACGTGTGTTCATTGTAAGTCGTACCAGTGTCCATTAAAAGATCCGTTAATACTCAAACACTTCTTTTCATCTTATCTTTAATAGACTGTCGCTTCTTTTTCGTCTTTGATATATTGCTTATCAATGTATAAGACGATAATAATAATAATAATAATAATAATAATAATGTTTACCGGTACTTGGACGACTTTTCAAACATTTTGATTGCGTCCTAATTTTATGAATTTTTTCATGAAAGCAACTAACGCAATTTCTGCCGATTCGACCACCAACAGTTATCTTTCCTGGAACGACGCATTTCAGGAGTGCAAAAGAAGGCATCTAAGACTTCCAACAAGAGAGAATGCACAGTTTCTGGGCATTGTAGCAATTAATGTAGGAACTTTCTGGCTGGATGGCATAAGACAGATTAACTTTAATCCAGATAGAGGAATGCCAACTGTTTGTCATGTTGTATTTTAAGCTTGTGTATATACGTTCTTCATGATCATTATTCACGAGATTTTTTTCTGAATCCCATAAATTATGGAAACTTGGAAAAATGAATACAATTTATTTCCCGGCCTTTACGAGTTCTAGTTACTTTTGTTAAAACAAATATATTTTCTTGATCAGAATAAAGCATATGGATTCTTTGAACACCCAATATACAAACTGCAATTTTCAAGACTCTAAGCATGATACAGTCTAATTTCCTGACTGAAATAAAAAGAAAGGTAGCTTTATAACGTTTGAATTTATTCTGAGTGAATTGATTGGTTTTGGAAGGCAATTAACACTATCAGACATTTTTTGAAGAGTGGCATGATTAATAGCTGTTGTTTGGTATGCTTATTGCCAAAAAAAGCATCGTCGTTAATTAACCACAATATTCACTCCTAGGGAGGCACAACAGAAACTGCTTGCACAGTTTAATGGGAAACATCCATGAAGTGAACTGTTACAATACCTCGATGACTACTGTTTGTATATTTGGTAAGTTTAATAATATAATTGGATGCTCAACAGCACTAACACTCAGATCGTGTATAATTTATGTAAGGCTGAAGTTATTTTATTCTTGTACTTAAAGGGCCACAACTCAAATAAGTAAACATCGATAAAGTATAGAGTATTCATTTCAGATGGACGAATAACATATGATTTCGACACTTTGCGACTGTGTTGGAGTTCTTTTTTTATGGGGGGGGGGATTGCTTAATGTCATACAGCATCCTAATAATGTTTCCTTTATTTTGACTTAGATTTTTTAAGTATTTCTCGTTATATGTTGAAACAAATCTTTAAATAACTTTGTACAATTTAATTTCTGAAGGAGATATCATCAAAACCTAACCGAAAGAAACATAGTTTTACCACGTGACTGGAAATGTCTTAGAGCATGAATTATATTGAACTTATACTCGCAAAAACATACATCAAGAGTTAAAATAATAAAAGAGGAAGTACGTCCAGCAACATCTGATTTTACCCATTATTCAATCTAGTTCCATGTATCATGTTTAGGACGTGTACTTACCTGAGGCGTTTTGTTTTATTTTAAACCAAAAGAAAACAGTCCGTCCAAAATATGTTTACATCGGTAAATGATCCTTTATTTTTTTTAAACCCCAATCAGTTTTTGTTAAGCATGGATCGTAAAATAACGCAGGCCTTTGTTTCTTTATTTTTTTTTTCTTTCTAAATAACAACACTTCAAGCAGTGGACCGAACATATATACTCCTTCCGTATTTGCAGAAAGTCCAAGCAAAGCAGGATATTTGCAAACGAAGACAAGTGGTAATATTCTGAGAGTTGATGATGGACCTTGAAACAAATATCCGCTGCATATATAATGTAGTGTTTTATGCGCAGTATATATATATATATATATATATATATATATATATATATATATATATATATATATATATATATATATATATATATATATATATAGACACACAGAGAGAGGAAGAGAGAGAGGGGGGCTGGGGATCTTAACAATCTTCAGTTATGATTTAGGGGCTTAAAATAAAATAGGGTGTTAATATTAGCTGCATTGCTCAATTTGTCTTTCCACGCCTAATACACGTAAACACGGTTGTAGGGTGGGCATTATGGCACAGGTGATACACACGTACATGCCCCTAGGACATAATACATGGGTCACTTTCAAAACTCCTTCTAGTATATGTTGCAACTTCGGTCAATGGTCACATATACGAATTCTAAACCATGTACAAGTATCAACTCTGGAGTTATTTCAATTTATGCAAAACAACTCACATCCGAATTCCCATCCGATAGGGTGAGGGCAAATAAGTTCTAATTTTCATTCGTATCTGCAGACTGTTACAAATCATATTCCATGTCTTGGCCCACGTAGAAGGAGTTGTTCGACAAGCAACAAAGATTACATACTATTAATTTATTTTTGAACGGTGTGCAAGGAGTTATGCCATAATGTGAGCGCACGTGTGGACACATACACGCAGGTCCAAACAAGCAGCATCACATGATTTCCACCTTGTCTTCAAACAGTGCTGGGATAATAACTATAATAAACATTTGTTTTAGACATTTGCCTGTGCTGTTTATTTTTGAAGGATGATGGCGCTTTCGTGCAAACATATTTATGCATGTCATTGTATGATAACAAATTAAGTACATATATATATATATATATATATATATATATATATATATATATATATATATATATATACGATCATACATTATTTTATGCAAGTAGAATTAAATGTTGATCCCTCAGTTTAACTTCATTTACTGTATTTGTTACTTTAACAAGTAACGCAAATAAAATAGTACTTAATATTAATTTATTTTAAATGGTTAAATAAATACTATTTTTCATATAGGAACTAAAATGTTGATACATGAGATAATTATTAAAATTGATAAGAAAACATTTTTTTCTTCACAAAATTAAAGGTAACAAAACCATTTGTTGATGTATTCATTACAGAAGCCAAATACACCATAAGTATTAGTAAACCTACAGAATCGATGCAATTCCAAACGATTAAAAATGGAACAATTGCAACATCACCTAGTATACACGCAACTTTGACGAATTCAACAGATATGGCCACTGACGAGGAGAGAATGACTGGTAAGTATAATTTTCTTCCAATCGAAAGACGTATACTATAAATGAAATTTTCTAATTTCTTTCTTACAAATACGTAATATAAGGCATGAGTATTTGTATGTCAGGGTTTAAGTAGTTCTCCTTAATCTATTATAAATCTTTGCAAAACTGGTCAGGAAGAAACGATCAATTGTGATTTTATTTACCAATGCTTCAGCGATGATCATCATAAGGCCTACACGCTGATAGCAACGTTCGGTTCTTAATCTCGCGTTTAAATATTGATATAAGCTGACGATTTCCATGCCGAATATTTTTAAAAAATGCTTTTTATAAACATTTTTTTTTCGAATAAATTATAAGGAGTGGATATGAAAATCTTCATTTTACAGAAGCAGTGACCACTATTCGGTTTTAGGAAGATACAAATCTATAATCTTCATGAATAACATGCGAGAAGCGAGTTAATGAATGGTCAGTTTGTCCATCTTTACACATGTATTATATTCCAATGGTAATACCAGTATTATATTGATTATTATACTATTGTCATTAAAAGCTGATACTACCAGTTAATACCGGTCAATACCATTGACCAGTATAATATAAATGATCAGAATTAATTCAGTATTGTTCATCTACATCCATACACGTGACCGTGTGTGTGTGTGTTCACATTATTGCTCCGCTTCAAGGCGCGGAGTCCATTAATTTCGGATGGTATATCAGTTATATTGATCCAAATGTACTAGAAAACCATATGAGAAGGTACAATTTTTTTAGCAAAGTGGCAAACTGACACACCGACGCAATACTAAATTAATGTCTCATATCGATATAGGCGCGTATATTAATTTTAGAACGTATCTCAGCCATTTTGACGTAAATGTACCAGAATACCATATGAGAAGGTACACATTTTTGTGCAAACTGACTGCGGGCCCTTTTAATCAGTTTCAGTTGGAAAAGAAGGTCTCAATCACAGACGAGTACATAATTAAATTGGTATATGTGTATTTTGTATACATCAATTGGGCTTCCCTGCCGGCATGCATATTTTCCAGCGTTCCGAAATGTCACAAAGTCTTATATAGCACGATTCTTAGTATTACACACAAACACAAACATCACAATTGAAGAAATTAATTATTATTCATAAGGTATGCCTTTTTTTTCATTTCTTTATTTCTTTATTTATTTATTTGAAATCTGATATTTCAGTTGGAATTGTGCAGCTATATAATTAAGGTCAGTCGCTTCAGTACACTGCAAGCGACCAACCAGTCAAACGTCACCTCATTTCAATAAGCATGCTACTCTTTTGTAAAGGTCAAATAGTGTATCGATATGTAAAATTTGGCGGAATGTGTCTTTCAGAGTCTTTATTTTAAAGGAATACGTTTCGGTTTGTAGGAATAATTCTTTGTATTAGGTATTTGGGTCCTGTTTTGTGGTGCATGGCATGAAGTACTAATCTACGGCTTGGAAAGGCTTACTGATGTGAAACACAAAAAACCATAGTGAGATCCCTTGCTTGTTGCAGTGCGTGTGCGTGTTGGGGGGGAGCTTTGCCTCCCGTTTTTGTTTTCACTGCACAGTCAATAAAAAATCTGCATGGTTGTCCTTATGGACAGAGCAGAACTATCTCACCGTATAAAGGCATCATCGGCATACTGCCCTAATTTTAACTCCTTTTCGTTATAGAAAATACCTGCAATACTTGTATTCTTTTTAGTTCCAGAACAAGAAGTTAAATTGTAATAATAAATAAATAGGGTGCTATATGTTTCCATGCCAACAATCTCTCTCTACATGAAAAAATGGAAATACATGACCATTATTAATGAATCAATTTTTTTTATTTATTGCATAATACCAAGGAGCTGTGATAAACGGATTCTCCAAAGTTAAAAGATTTCAGAACATTTTCCAAAAAGTCATATTCAACAGATTCAAGAGCTTTTTTAAAGTTTATCAAGAAGGGAAGACCTGATTCCTTTTTCCTCAAGATAGTGCATCAGGTCATATGAAATTTTAATTTTATTTTCCACGAGCAAATTTCCCTTTCATAAAATCCTTTTGACTGTCACTATTTGAAAGGAGGACTTTCTTGGCCTTATTTGGAATAGACAGAAGTAATCTTGAAATCTACATGAGGAAGTGAAACCGTCTCGAAATATTTATTTTTTAAAAATATTGTTTTAAAAAAAATTTCTTTATAAATTTCCTGTCTTTATCTTCTTTTGGAATGCAAGTGATGATTCCCTGAGACTGAAATTCTGAAAATGTTTCATATCCAGCATTTAAAGACCTAAAGACAAAACACCATATGTATTTCTAAATGAATTTGTCAAATTCAACAGATAATCCATCAAAACCAGGACAAGTTTCATTGTTCGTATTTTTCAGCGCTAACCTGCATATCTCAAAATTTAGCATACCCTCATAACAGTTTCTTTCAAGCTCTGAAAGTTGTTTTGTTTTTGAGGTGGGGTGGTGGTGGTGGTCAAAAACGGTTATGCGTCTGCAAATTATTTTTGTTTTTGATTATGCATATTTTTTTAAAAAATCTTTCTGTTGATTCAATGCATATTTTCGATCTATTATCCTTATTCCTCTTCCATAATCAATTCTTGCATTGTTCTGTTTATGTAATTATAATTTCCAGATTGAGAAAATATTTTTTTTTAACAAACTCGAACCACTTGCCTTTTGATCTTAATAGTATACCTTTCACCTGTGTTTTCCTCTTTTTCTAGAGCTGCTTGTTTTTCGTTAAGTTCTTCCCTAATATTGGAGACATTATTTTGATTCACTAAAGCTTCAATTTTCCAGAAACTGTGTTCTCTTCTTTTGCATTAGCTTGTGAATACCGAATTTATTCTGATCTTATAATTATTTAACGAATTTCACAAAATAATTGATCATTACAAGTTATCTTCACCACAAATGGATTTCTTTTATCATCTTTAGAACAGTATTCTTCGAATGGGTTGGCTATACATTTTGTTTTACTAAACGAATCTATTCGTTTTGTTTTATTAACTTGGAATTGAATCTCGAGTACCCAGAACCTCTAGGTTATTCAGATGTAGAGAATTTTAGTGTTTTAACCGAATGATCTGTTTTATTGCCAGAAATAATAGATGAGTCTATACAATTTTAAAATATGTCTACAGAGATTAAAAAAAGAGTACAATCTAATATGCCTGTCGCCAAGTAAATAATCTACTATTAGGACTGACTGTTCTCCATCGATCTAGTAAATCGTATTAATTTTTGATATTCTGGACAGTTGCTTGGGACATAGAGTGTTTATCATGTAAACTAATATAAGAGTCAAGCTCCGTGTCCTGAGCTACATTCCAGTAACCAAAAATGATAATAAAAGAATTATCAAAATTCATAAGATCCTCTTTCAAACTTTTTAATAGGTCAGCATTATCATCATTATGGCCGTATAAACTGAGAAGTCTAGGAGAATGTGTCTGCCTTGGCAGTCACGTATGTTTCTTTGAATAACAAATTTTAAAAAATTACATTGTTTATGTTTTACCAAAATGTTTGAAGCCAATACATAGATGATATTTTCTATTCCTAAGTTAATACCAGATATATTTCATCGTGCTGTACAAAAACCGTAATAATTTAACCACAAGATGAAATATATCTGATATTAACGCAGAAAAAGAACATTTTATTTTTATTATATACCAAACTTGCTCCTAAATCGAAGCTTAGATGATTAAACTCACTCTTCAGTACACCACCTCAACCCCGCACCCCACCCCCGCCCACCTCCTTTTCGTAAAGTTACCTCACTTTTAACCCTATTCATATTTCATACGGAGATACTGAAATATATCAGTCAGAGAAGAATGCTATCGCCACAGTGGCGATATTATTTTTGGAACTACTTTCTTTTACCATTTATATATCTGCCCTTAAGTATGTTTTTCAAATATGTGTTTCCATATTTAGGCCTATTTCCTTTTTTTCGGCTCTTTCTCTCTCTCTCTCTCTCTCTCTCTCTCTCTCTCTCTCCATCAGGATGAACAGATCTTAAAATGTGTCAAGACTGTAGAACCCTAGTATACACTTTTTTAATCAATAAGGAGGCGCCATAAAAAATGCCTAAAAATGAACTCCAAAGAACAAAATGTATGCTTTAAGTATTAACTTTTTAAAATTAGTTTTCCACAAGAATTATGCAAATAATTACTGACTGAACTGGTATGAACTGTTGCTATTAAATATTATGTCACCCATACACTTTTATTATGTCACCTTGTACACTTTTACGACAAACGGTTACATTTTTAGGAAAAACTCTTGGTTAAATATAATTATAAAATTGTTTCAGTAGCGATTCTACCTCTCAACACAATAAAAATCATGTTTGAAAACGTTGGAGCATGACACAGATCTTCTTTATCACAGATCAAATCCTCAGATTGAGAGCTTGCATCGGACGTTGTTAGTGGCTTGATTCTCTCCTTTTTAGATCTCTGAACATTGGTATTTTCTTAGAACTGCACATATCGTTACACTTATTCTGACAAGTTAGGAGACTTTAGCACTTCTTATTGTAATCCTAAAGGTCTCAGTGAAATTATGGAGCAAGTAATGTAATTAGTGCAATTAAACTAACACAATTATGTTAATCATGTGGGATTTCTCAAAAAGTGTAAATGAACACCAGGATACAACATACAAAACTAGGAAATATTATTTAAAAATTCCAATAATAAATTTTGCAAGAAACAAATTATTCACAAATAAATTGAGATTATATATCAATGGGGAAAAAATGGAGACAAAAAAAATTCTTAAAGACAATAATCCAAAAGTGAATCACTACATTACACTGCATAATATGTAAATATCACCAATATCTGAGAGATATTTTGATAACTACTTACCCTAGCGGTTAACTTAAGCATTCTAATGACGTTTAAATATGACTGTATCATCGAACATACATTTCTGGTGGAACTATAGTAAATATCTGCCTCCTGTCGACAACAATATGTAGTCTTACTTAAGCAAACTCTCACAACTGCTCAACAATTATTAAAATATTCCTACCCTGAATATATTATCTGACCTACTGCTAATACCCCATTAATTTGTATTTGTTCCCTAACTAAACAGTGAATTAAATATAGCGGAGCCTTCAATCGTTTTGCAAAAGTTAACATTATGATACATTTGATTTATTTACTTCCTTATTGATCATAGAGTGAATGTGTCTTTGAGCAGAATATAAAGATAATGTTACGTAACAAAATAAATTCATATCGGATATATAACCCACTGCTAACTCCACAATCTTACTATAATGGATATCACTGGCTATAACGGCAAACAATGCTGTAGAACAGACACATTTGAAATGTTAATGAACGCTTATTTCTCAAACAAAGGTACGAAAACCAATATTTTCTGAGCAGCTAAATTCTTGCCAACTGAGGATTCATCAATATTGTTTAAAATACAATACTGGTAAATACTGGACATATTGACAATGCTAGTCAACTAGTATCATCTGTTCTGAAATGGAAGACAACATACATTGCAATACTAATGTATGAATATTGAAATTTATAAGTATTGTAAAAGCAACGATACTAGTTCACAAGTATCGTTGTCAAATAATACTAGATAAATACTAGTTTTTGCGATATGTTCCAGTATTCGTAAATTATAGGAAATACTGGAATAATACAAGTAGTGATAATGTACATCCGTTATCGCGACTGCGTTCATCAGGCGATCCTAAATTAAAATATTTTGTAAATAAGAAAAGCGTACATTGATTAAAATATTTGGGCAATACTGAAATAACCTTCACAAGGTGTATATGGTGGTCAATGACTGCTTGCCTCGATCTTTGGAGAATCTACACAGTATAGCATCAAGCATGATCATTCATCGCTTGATGTCACTCTATCACCACTGTTTGTCTTCGTCGAGTCAATGTAAATACATTTTGCCAACATTTGTACCGTCATAAACTTGCACAATAAGACAGGCAGCGATACATTTTACATTGTTGTTTCTATCAACAGCAAAAACTATTCTCTTTCTTGCATGGGGAAACTGTTGGTGTTTTGTATACCCCACTAGGAATAGTGTTTATATCGTGGATTCGATGTAATTGTCATTTAAACTAATGTGCACGGAATCTAATATTTTCAAAACACTGTAGAATATAATTTTATCCCCGAGAGGGGTAAATTAGTGTTTATGTTGTCTTGTACCTAATTCTTCTGGACACTTATGTTTTACTATAATTTTTCTTCTCCTAAACGTGAAAAAAGAAAACATCATATTCTGATATCTACATTGAAGTCTTGCTGTGAAAATCAGTAAACACACACACACACACACACACATACACTCACACACACACACACACACACACACATATATATATATATATATATATATATATATATATATATATATATATATATATATATATATATATATATATTAAATACCATGAATTTAGCATTAATGAACTCATTCATCAAGTACATTTTTTTTCTTCAAATTAATGATAGGGGAGCCATGTTTAATCCATTAAGATTCAGAAAGTAGTTTGGAATATGATAACATTAAACAACAATTGCAACAAATCAAACAAGACAAGAACAAGGTCAAATACAGTGAAGTGAAATAATGGTTGACTCAACAATCGACCTAGCAGACAGGTTTCTCTTCAAGAGGATTTGTCACACACACACACACACACAGACGACCAATACTAAGTACTAAGTTTCAATTCTTATCTTTGGTATTATTCCATGTCAGGGGAACTAAAGCCACTGACGTGAAAACCAATTGTTTCCCAAATTGTTTTTCATCTATTTAAATAGGGTGAAAATGGCAAAAGGCCGTGGAGACAATTTTTTCAGACATAATAAACAGGACTACAATTATGATGATTACGAAAAACAAATAATTAAGCGCAATGTTAAACTGAGTTTCAGGCGAAAGAGAAGGGAATGCTGCTGCTTCTTTTTTAACCTGAAGTGTATTATTCCATTGCCACAAATTTGCACACTTCAACAAAGTCGTAAACTATTACTTTTTATTCACATCTATCTTACTTGGTTTATTATCAGTTATTTCACTGACTTTTTGAGTACATTATTTTGTATATGTTCTCCACTATAATTCTTTTCAACAGATTTGCAATGTCTTCTGCAGTTTATATCTGTTAATCTTCGTGTGTCTCTGTCTCGCAATGTTTGAAACGTATATGAATATGATTGTCATGCCGCACAAAGAATCAGTGGTATAATTATCAATAATTTCTGGTATGTTAAAGCAAGTGAATTCCATCTAATTGCTTTTCAGAGACAAACTGCTTACAGCACCAATGTTTTTTTCCACAGCATCAGCTGTCTTGTCAGCATTGCATAGATAACATTCTGTTGTTGTTATTTATTATAATACTGTCATTTTAATACTGCAACAGTAGTTGTAATAGTTGTAAAATAGTCAGATAGATTATGATGTCCAGTCAACCAGCATCCTATTAACTAACTTTTAGATTTAAGATGGCAAAGTCAAAATAAATCATTACAGCAGTGGAAGATGAGTGGCTGGAGATCATTATCTGACTACTTTATTATTATTGCTCCTACTACTACAACTATTATTGTTATTATAGTTGTTTTTATTATTATTATTATTATTATTATTATTATTATTATTATTATTATTATATTTATTATTAGACAAAGGGGCTGTGATTGGAGGTGTGGTCGGCTCTGTAGTTGTGACTATTGTCATCACGTTTGTTATCGTCGTCCTCGTGCGAAAAAATCGGTGAGATCATATACACAATTTTATTCTTTTTACAGACACACAATTTAAAAAGTGTAACAAATCTTTAAGCTTCTAAAAGTAAATTGTTGTTTAATTTACTCCTCAAAATTCTGTAGTATTGAAATGCAGTTTTTATATATACAAGAGAAAGAGGTTGGACTTGCAAAATTCACCAGAGAAATTCAAATTCTATGTAGAAAGTTTCGTTTTACACATTTTTCAAAGTTATTACTTCTAATAAGTGAAAGATAGAAGGGCATCAAAGTAGAGCCTAAAAGTTATCATATCTGTTGTATTATATAATTTGTAGTGTAAGTTGCTTTAAGAAAGCGTATCAAATGTTCTGTTACAGGTTAAGTAAGGATGGCAACGATCAAACAGAACATCATGTTATAGCGCACAACCGAGAAATGTCAAGCATCTTTAATTCATGTTATGGAGTTCGTAGAAATGCTTCTTTGGAAAAGGGAAATACCGAAACACCTACTCAAACAGAAGTCTCTATCGATTTTCAGTCACAACCACAGAAACACAAGGTGAAGGAACAGTTATCCAGTCATAATGGTAAAACGGCAGAGAACACCAACGATCGTGTTGTTTCTGCTTTGTATAGCGTAGTGCGTAAAGATCTGAAGTCTAATAATTCACCAAACTCTGGTAAACAAATCAAAGGTTCTGAAGATAATGCTGAGGAATATGATAAACTGTCATACTGCAGCAAATCGAACCAGACTGAATCGTCCGGAAATGTATATGACAGGGCGAACTTCAAACACCATGATAATTCGGAATATGACACGACCTATAATATAAACATTTCGATTGATACTACATATGATCACGTGTAATAAATATGTTTCATACTGTAGAAATATGTATATGAGAATGTAAATCAAACAAGTATGATAGGTCATCCTCCTGAAACTGCCAGTGATAGGTGTAGCCAACACTTATTTATCAAATCACAAATGAAATTTAATTTTAATTATCTTAATCCTGTCACCATGACTGTAACTAAAATGTTCATAGACACTTCAAAACACAAAACATGTGATTTGTTCTTCACTTGTAACCACCATGTTTTAGGTTGTATTGTTTTTATTTATTTGTGTGCGCTGTGTGATGCGCGAAGAGAGAGAGAGAGAGAGAGAGAGACTGTACCCCAGAAGTAACTTTGCTCATATAATGACTAATGAAGGTCACTTTTTCCTAAGAAAAATAGTCAGGCAGGATAGAGAATCAAGCGAAATAAAAGATATTATTATATATTTCATAATGAGATTTTTTAAATATATCAGTGGAACTAAATGATATCGCCACAATGGCGATACCACTTTTATCACCACAGTGGCGATATAACATTTTGAACTACTTTTTTCCATTTAGGAAGTTTATCTGCCCTAATGTATGTTATTTAGATCTGTATTTCCATATTTAGGCTTATTTCATTTCTTCTTCTTCTTCTTCTTCTTCTTCTTCTTCTTCCTCTCTCTCTCTCTCTCTCTCTCTCTCTCTCTCTCTCTCTCAGGATGAATAGAGCTTGAAATGTATCAAGACTATTGACCCTCTAATATACATTCAAGTAATCAATGAGAAGGTGCCATCAAGAATGACTACAAATGAACCACATACAACAAAAAGTAAGCTTCAAGTATTAACTTTTTTATAATAAGTTTTCCACGTGAATCATGCAAATTGTCAATGACTGAAGTTACATGACCTGTTGCTATTCGGTATTCTGTGCCACCCATACAGTATCTTATGCCTGTTACACTCAATGATAAATGGTACACATTTTAAAGAAAACATTCTTGATTACATATATTAAATAATATTGCTTAAGCAGCGCTTTTAACTGTCATTACAATCATAATCATGTCTAAAAACGATGGAGAAATCAGGCATTGATTAGCGTCGATTGCAAACCGAAATTAAGTGAAAATCGAAATTTGGGTCCAGCGTTTGTAACCGAAATAGACTCCAAGCTTGCCAACACAAACAAATTCACATCTGAATGCAGAAATAAACACAAATTGATACAAAAATCCTTGCAAGTAAACCCCAATCATTAAAATCTTTTCTTTAATGATATTACGCTCTGAAGTCTGTTGGACCGTACTGTCATGTTTCTACCGTACAGCCACCCAAGCAATTTTCACTGTATCAATCCGCGCAAGAAATTTGTTCAGGAAAATAAAAATCTCTTCATTTTAGTATAGAAACATTCATTAATTTGACAAAGATTCACATATTGAAGCATTATATGTACAATCTAAATTTGCCAAAAAGTCGCCGCACTAAAATTCTTTTGCCTTTAAAAATATATAATAAAAAGAAAATTTACCTTTTTTGAGTCGATATAAGGAAATATTTCACTTGTGAAGTGGAAACATTTTGTATTGTTCACTCGTGAAATATTTCCTTATATCTACTAAAAAAGTAAACCGTAGATATTCTCTATTTACCTCAGACTACTGTATTTATGATTAATTGGGGGATTTTTTTGCTTAGTGAAATGGAATATTCATGCTCCTGAAAACACATGAAATGCTCTAATTAATAGTTCTCTGAGTGACGATATTTCAAAACAAGGTTTGATTTGAACTCATGTGCACACTTTTCTAATCAGATAAATTAGTAATAATGGCATATGAAAGCCGAATTATCATTAAAATGGAAATGTAAAACAATAGTTTGAAACAAAAACATACATTTCAAAACTTAATTAAAGCCGTGTGACACAGTTATTACGTGATTTTTTTTAACGCTTAAAGGAGCACAAATGCATAATATGAAAAAATATAAAATTCCAGAAAACTCTAAGGAATTGTAGTCTTTGTAAAAACACAATTTTCTGACCCATAAAGTGCTGTAAAACATTTGAGTTTACATAGATAGTCGACGTCATACTGTCAGATTGGAAAAGCGAAGACGTCGTTTTAGAGTTTTTATAAATAACGCACAGCAATAATGTATACATATTCGAACAACAGTGGCTGTTACCGTAGAAGCTAATGACTGCATGTAAACATGAGAGTGGTGAAGACCCACATCCCATAAGTAGAAATTTGTCTTGTGGAAAAACCGCCTGTACAGATGGGATAAGTTTCATCAAGGAGTTGGAGAAAGAAGAAATAACAGACAGTGCAACAGATACAACGGAGCTAGACGCTTCCAACCTATGGAAAATGACTTGAAGTAAGTCGATACGAGAGAAAGAGGTGCATATCAAAATAGTTAACTACAAACGCTTGATAATTAATGATGTTGTTGATAGCTGTAGCGTACTGAAATGGGGGGGGGGGAGAGGGCGGCGGACGGGACAGTTGCCCCGGGCGCCAGAGGTCTTTGGGCGCCAAAACAGCTGATGAAAATTCGGGCCTCGTATTCTGGCCCTTTGGACCATCATCGTCACCCCTGGCGCCATTTACCCTTATTACGCCACTGGTTGATAGCATGATTTCCTATCAATGCTTACAGCATATTTAAATCACAATGATTGTTTTACATAAATTAGTGATGGAAGAATGGATATGCATTCGATATAATGTATAAATCTATCGTTACTAGAAATTAAAGTGGAGAGTAAAAGCGTACATATATACTCACCCTTTTGACCTTTAATTGAGTACATGACTGCAGCGCATGCTACCCAGAAACTGTTTATAATGTCATTAATATTGTTTAATGCAGAAAACTGTTAATGTTAAACTACAGTTCAGTTGCTTTACTAAACATTTCTTCGTTGCGCATTTCTAATTATAAAACTTGAGGTAATAACAATAATAATAATCAACTGCAATATGCAGAGGTTGTTATTTGCAGTTTTCCTTTTCTCATTCACTACTTGTATGTACCTCACAACTATTCCTAGTCATGACAGTTGAATGGAAAATTTATATTTTATGAAAAATTGTAAGACAATTAAATATAGGGTAAATGGAAAAAATAATGTGTTGCTAGAGTTTCTGTTGTTTATAGTTGTATTGAAAGTATAATTAGTACTTAAAATTAAAACAAAGCCTTGTCAATATACTTAATATGTGCAGTTGTTAGTTCTGTCACTAAGTTCAGATATATATAAATTTGTATTGTGTTTCTCACGTCATGAAAAGTTGCTTCATGGAAGGTGTACTTTGTCAACCAAAGATGGTTCTCTAAGTATAGATATTATTTGAAATCGTTTCATAATTATCATTGACAATCACAATGTTTTAATAAGTAAAAAGAAATTATCATGCCTTTTACCCCCTTGCATCTTTTTAAAGAGGTGGGGATTATGTCTTCCTGTCTGTCTGTCCCTCCATTAGTAATGCAATGTATCTCCTACACCAGTAAAGACACAAATTTGAAACTTTGGGATATGATTGGGGATAGTCTTTAGATATGCATAGTGGTTTAAAAATTTTAATTATGATACTTGGGAATGGACCAATGTCTGTGGGTAGTTATTTTTTTTTATATAAAAAAATCTAAAGATTTGAAGTCTTGTACGTGGAGATTTGAAATCTGGTTTGTGTCATCTTCAAGGCCAGTGCTATAACATATGCATTGGACTTTTGGGTTACACTCTCTTGTCTTGCCCCAGAGATGGTCCCTGTGGGTAAGCTTCCCCTGGATCACAACTTGGAAACTGTTGAGTTCCCCACCCAATAATCATATATAGGTTTGAAGGACAAGAGACGGAACCTGACATACTAGTATATCCAATACAGACCTTGCGTCATGTCCCTTAGGTTTTGGACTTGCCCCTGGATCATAGCTTGGAAGCAGTTGAAATTCCCACCTTGTAGCCATATATTGGTTGAAGGATATAGGAAGAAATTATACACATTTCCAATACAGACTCTGAAGAAGGAGACTTGCTTTTGTATCATCACTTGGAAACTGTTGAGATCCCCAGCCTATAGCTATGTATAGGTTTGAAGGGCACGATGAGACAAAATTAGACATATATCCAGCACAGACCTTAGGTTGTGCCCCCATGATATGGAACTTGACCATGGTTCATAACTTGGAAACTGTTAAGATCTCCATCCTAGAACTATATATACACTTAATGGGCACAATACATGTATATGCACTTGTATATCCATCACGTGTCCTGGATCATGCCCTCAGAGTAGGGGACTTGCCCTAGGCTCGTAACTTGAAAATTGTAAAGATTCCCACCATATAACCATATATACATTGACTGGATATGAAAAGAGAAATACACATTTACAGTATTGAAAAATTTGCCCCTGGATCAGGCTATACCCTAGCCATAGAGATTGGAAGCGTGATGATATGCTATGCCATATCATTTACTCATTTCTAGGTATTTTCCTATTCCATTCATAAGCCACATGCTTCGGTTTGTACACAAAGTTTACATGCCATGAAGTACTAATCTACGGCTTGGAAAGGCTTACTGATGTGAAACACAAAAAACCATAGTGAGATCCCTTGCTTGTTGCAGTGCGTGTGCGTGTTGGGGGGGAGCTTTGCCTCCCGTTTTTGTTTTCACTGCAAAGTCAATAAAAAATCTGCATGGTTGTCCTTATGGACAGAGCAGAACTATCTCACCGTATAAAGGCATCATCGGCATACTGCCCTAATTTTAACTCCTTTTCGTTATAGAAAATACCTGCAATACTTGTATTCTTTTTAGTTCCAGAACAAGAAGTTAAATTGTAATAATAAATAAATAGGGTGCAATATGTTTCCATGCCAACAATCTCTCTCTACATGAAAAAATGGAAATACATGACCATTATTAATGAATCAATTTTTTTTATTTATTGCATAATACCAAGGAGCTGTGATAAACGGATTCTCCAAAGTTAAAAGATTTCAGAACATTTTCCAAAAAGTCATATTCAACAGATTCAAGAGCTTTTTTAAAGTTTATCAAGAAGGGAAGACCTGATTCCTTTTTCCTCAAGATAGTGCAACAGGTCATATGAAATTTTAATTTTATTTTCCACGAGCAAATTTCCCTTTCATAAAACCCTTTTGACTGTCACTATTTGAAAGGAGGACTTTCTTGGCCTTATTTGGAATAGACAGAAGTAATCTTGAAATCTACATGAGGAAGTGAAACTGTCTCGAAATATTTATTTTTTAAAAATATTGTTTTAAAAAAAATTTCTTTATAAATTTCCTGTCTTTATCTTCTTTTGGAATGCAAGTGATGATTCCCTGAGACTGAAATTCTGAAAATGTTTCATATCCAGCATTTAAAGACCTAAAGACAAAACACCATATGTATTTCTAAATGAATTTGTCAAATTCAACAGATAATCCATCAAAACCAGGACAAGTTTCATTGTTCGTATTTTTCAGCGCTAACCTGCATATCTCAAAATTTAGCATACCCTCATAACAGTTTCTTTCAAGCTCTGAAAGTTGTTTTGTTTTTGAGGTGGGGTGGTGGTGGTGGTCAAAAACGGTTATGCGTCTGCAAATTATTTTTGTTTTTGATTATGCATATTTTTTTAAAAAATCTTTCTGTTGATTCAATGCATATTTTCGATCTATTATCCTTATTCCTCTTCCATAATCAATTCTTGCATTGTTCTGTTTATGTAATTATAATTTCCAGATTGAGAAAATATTTTTTTTTTAACAAACTCGAACCACTTGCCTTTTGATCTTAATAGTATACCTTTCACCTGTGTTTTCCTCTTTTTCTAGAGCTGCTTGTTTTTCGTTAAGTTCTTCCCTAATATTGGAGACATTATTTTGATTCACTAAAGCTTCAATTTTCCAGAAACTGTGTTCTCTTCTTTTGCATTAGCTTGTGAATACCGAATTTATTCTGATCTTATAATTATTTAACGAATTTCACAAAATAATTGATCATTACAAGTTATCTTCACCACAAATGGATTTCTTTTATCATCTTTAGAACAGTATTCTTCGAATGGGTTGGCTATACATTTTGTTTTACTAAACGAATCTATTCGTTTTGTTTTATTAACTTGGAATTGAATCTCGAGTACCCAGAACCTCTAGGTTATTCAGATGTAGAGAATTTTAGTGTTTTAACCGAATGATCTGTTTTATTGCCAGAAATAATAGATGAGTCTATACAATTTTAAAATATGTCTACAGAGATTAAAAAAAGAGTACAATCTACTATGCCTGTCGCCAAGTAAATAATCTACTATTAGGACTGACTGTTCTCCATCGATCTAGTAAATCGTATTAATTTTTGATATTCTGGACAGTTGCTTGGGACATAGAGTGTTTATCATGTAAACTAATATAAGAGTCAAGCTCCGTGTCCTGAGCTACATTCCAGTAACCAAAAATGATAATAAAAGAATTATCAAAATTCATAAGATCCTCTTTCAAACTTTTTAATAGGTCAGCATTATCATCATTATGGCCGTATAAACTGAGAAGTCTAGGAGAATGTGTCTGCCTTGGCAGTCACGTATGTTTCTTTGAATAACAAATTTTAAAAAATTACATTGTTTATGTTTTACCAAAATGTTTGAAGCCAATACATAGATGATATTTTCTATTCCTAAGTTAATACCAGATATATTTCATCGTGCTGTACAAAAACCGTAATAATTTAACCACAAGATGAAATATATCTGATATTAACGCAGAAAAAGAACATTTTATTTTTATTATATACCAAACTTGCTCCTAAATCGAAGCTTAGATGATTAAACTCACTCTTCAGTACACCACCTCAACCCCGCACCCCACCCCCGCCCACCTCCTTTTCGTAAAGTTACCTCACTTTTAACCCTATTCATATTTCATACGGAGATACTGAAATATATCAGTCAGAGAAGAATGCTATCGCCACAGTGGCGATATTATTTTTGGAACTACTTTCTTTTACCATTTATATATCTGCCCTTAAGTATGTTTTTCAAATATGTGTTTCCATATTTAGGCCTATTTCCTTTTTTTCGGCTCTTTCTCTCTCTCTCTCTCTCTCTCTCTCTCTCTCTCTCTCTCTCTCTCTCTCTCTCTCTCTCTCTCTCTCTCTCTCTCTCTCTCTCCATCAGGATGAACAGATCTTAAAATGTGTCAAGACTGTAGAACCCTAGTATACACTTTTTTAATCAATAAGGAGGCGCCATAAAAAATGCCTAAAAATGAACTCCAAAGAACAAAATGTATGCTTTAAGTATTAACTTTTTAAAATTAGTTTTCCACAAGAATTATGCAAATAATTACTGACTGAACTGGTATGAACTGTTGCTATTAAATATTATGTCACCCATACACTTTTATTATGTCACCTTGTACACTTTTACGACAAACGGTTACATTTTTAGGAAAAACTCTTGGTTAAATATAATTATAAAATTGTTTCAGTAGCGATTCTACCTCTCAACACAATAAAAATCATGTTTGAAAACGTTGGAGCATGACACAGATCTTCTTTATCACAGATCAAATCCTCAGATTGAGAGCTTGCATCGGACGTTGTTAGTGGCTTGATTCTCTCCTTTTTAGATCTCTGAACATTGGTATTTTCTTAGAACTGCACATATCGTTACACTTATTCTGACAAGTTAGGAGACTTTAGCACTTCTTATTGTAATCCTAAAGGTCTCAGTGAAATTATGGAGCAAGTAATGTAATTAGTGCAATTAAACTAACACAATTATGTTAATCATGTGGGATTTCTCAAAAAGTGTAAATGAACACCAGGATACAACATACAAAACTAGGAAATATTATTTAAAAATTCCAATAATAAATTTTGCAAGAAACAAATTATTCACAAATAAATTGAGATTATATATCAATGGGGAAAAAATGGAGACAAAAAAAATTCTTAAAGACAATAATCCAAAAGTGAATCACTACATTACACTGCATAATATGTAAATATCACCAATATCTGAGAGATATTTTGATAACTACTTACCCTAGCGGTTAACTTAAGCATTCTAATGACGTTTAAATATGACTGTATCATCGAACATACATTTCTGGTGGAACTATAGTAAATATCTGCCTCCTGTCGACAACAATATGTAGTCTTACTTAAGCAAACTCTCACAACTGCTCAACAATTATTAAAATATTCCTACCCTGAATATATTATCTGACCTACTGCTAATACCCCATTAATTTGTATTTGTTCCCTAACTAAACAGTGAATTAAATATAGCGGAGCCTTCAATCGTTTTGCAAAAGTTAACATTATGATACATTTGATTTATTTACTTCCTTATTGATCATAGAGTGAATGTGTCTTTGAGCAGAATATAAAGATAATGTTACGTAACAAAATAAATTCATATCGGATATATAACCCCACTGCTAACTCCACAATCTTACTATAATGGATATCACTGGCTATAACGGCAAACAATGCTGTAGAACAGACACATTTGAAATGTTAATGAACGCTTATTTCTCAAACAAAGGTACGAAAACCAATATTTTCTGAGCAGCTAAATTCTTGCCAACTGAGGATTCATCAATATTGTTTAAAATACAATACTGGTAAATACTGGACATATTGACAATGCTAGTCAACTAGTATCATCTGTTCTGAAATGGAAGACAACATACATTGCAATACTAATGTATGAATATTGAAATTTATAAGTATTGTAAAAGCAACGATACTAGTTCACAAGTATCGTTGTCAAATAATACTAGATAAATACTAGTTTTTGCGATATGTTCCAGTATTCGTAAATTATAGGAAATACTGGAATAATACAAGTAGTGATAATGTACATCCGTTATCGCGACTGCGTTCATCAGGCGATCCTAAATTAAAATATTTTGTAAATAAGAAAAGCGTACATTGATTAAAATATTTGGGCAATACTGAAATAACCTTCACAAGGTGTATATGGTGGTCAATGACTGCTTGCCTCGATCTTTGGAGAATCTACACAGTATAGCATCAAGCATGATCATTCATCGCTTGATGTCACTCTATCACCACTGTTTGTCTTCGTCGAGTCAATGTAAATACATTTTGCCAACATTTGTACCGTCATAAACTTGCACAATAAGACAGGCAGCGATACATTTTACATTGTTGTTTCTATCAACAGCAAAAACTATTCTCTTTCTTGCATGGGGAAACTGTTGGTGTTTTGTATACCCCACTAGGAATAGTGTTTATATCGTGGATTCGATGTAATTGTCATTTAAACTAATGTGCACGGAATCTAATATTTTCAAAACACTGTAGAATATAATTTTATCCCCGAGAGGGGTAAATTAGTGTTTATGTTGTCTTGTACCTAATTCTTCTGGACACTTATGTTTTACTATAATTTTTCTTCTCCTAAACGTGAAAAAAGAAAACATCATATTCTGATATCTACATTGAAGTCTTGCTGTGAAAATCAGTAAACACACACACACACACACATACACTCACACACACACACACACACATATATATATATATATATATATATATATATATATATATATATATATTAAATACCATGAATTTAGCATTAATGAACTCATTCATCAAGTACATTTTTTTTCTTCAAATTAATGATAGGGGAGCAATGTTTAATCCATTAAGATTCAGAAAGTAGTTTGGAATATGATAACATTAAACAACAATTGCAACAAATCAAACAAGACAAGAACAAGGTCAAATACAGTGAAGTGAAATAATGGTTGACTCAACAATCGACCTAGCAGACAGGTTTCTCTTCAAGAGGATTTGTCACACACACACACACACACACAGACGACCAATACTAAGTACTAAGTTTCAATTCTTATCTTTGGTATTATTCCATGTCAGGGGAACTAAAGCCACTGACGTGAAAACCAATTGTTTCCCAAATTGTTTTTCATCTATTTAAATAGGGTGAAAATGGCAAAAGGCCGTGGAGACAATTTTTTCAGACATAATAAACAGGACTACAATTATGATGATTACGAAAAACAAATAATTAAGCGCAATGTTAAACTGAGTTTCAGGCGAAAGAGAAGGGAATGCTGCTGCTTCTTTTTTAACCTGAAGTGTATTATTCCATTGCCACAAATTTGCACACTTCAACAAAGTCGTAAACTATTACTTTTTATTCACATCTATCTTACTTGGTTTATTATCAGTTATTTCACTGACTTTTTGAGTACATTATTTTGTATATGTTCTCCACTATAATTCTTTTCAACAGATTTGCAATGTCTTCTGCAGTTTATATCTGTTAATCTTCGTGTGTCTCTGTCTCGCAATGTTTGAAACGGATATGAATATGATTGTCATGCCGCACAAAGAATCAGTGGTATAATTATCAATAATTTCTGGTATGTTAAAGCAAGTGAATTCCATCTAATTGCTTTTCAGAGACAAACTGCTTACAGCACCAATGTTTTTTTCCACAGCATCAGCTGTCTTGTCAGCATTGCATAGATAACATTCTGTTGTTGTTATTTATTATAATACTGTCATTTTAATACTGCAACAGTAGTTGTAATAGTTGTAAAATAGTCAGATAGATTATGATGTCCAGTCAACCAGCATCCTATTAACTAACTTTTAGATTTAAGATGGCAAAGTCAAAATAAATCATTACAGCAGTGGAAGATGAGTGGCTGGAGATCATTATCTGACTACTTTATTATTATTGCTCCTACTACTACAACTATTATTGTTATTATAGTTGTTTTTATTATTATTATTATTATTATTATTATTATTATTATTATTATTATTATTATTATATTTATTATTAGACAAAGGGGCTGTGATTGGAGGTGTGGTCGGCTCTGTAGTTGTGACTATTGTCATCACGTTTGTTATCGTCGTCCTCGTGCGAAAAAATCGGTGAGATCATATACACAATTTTATTCTTTTTACAGACACACAATTTAAAAAGTGTAACAAATCTTTAAGCTTCTAAAAGTAAATTGTTGTTTAATTTACTCCTCAAAATTCTGTAGTATTGAAATGCAGTTTTTATATATACAAGAGAAAGAGGTTGGACTTGCAAAATTCACCAGAGAAATTCAAATTCTATGTAGAAAGTTTCGTTTTACACATTTTTCAAAGTTATTACTTCTAATAAGTGAAAGATAGAAGGGCATCAAAGTAGAGCCTAAAAGTTATCATATCTGTTGTATTATATAATTTGTAGTGTAAGTTGCTTTAAGAAAGCGTCTCAAATGTTCTGTTACAGGTTAAGTAAGGATGGCAACGATCAAACAGAACATCATGTTATAGCGCACAACCGAGAAATGTCAAGCATCTTTAATTCATGTTATGGAGTTCGTAGAAATGCTTCTTTGGAAAAGGGAAATACCGAAACACCTACTCAAACAGAAGTCTCTATCGATTTCAGTCACAACCACAGAAACACAAGGTGAAGGAACAGTTATCCAGTCATAATGGTAAAACGGCAGAGAACACCAACGATCGTGTTGTTTCTGCTTTGTATAGCGTAGTGCGTAAAGATCTGAAGTCTAATAATTCACCAAACTCTGGTAAACAAATCAAAGGTTCTGAAGATAATGCTGAGGAATATGATAAACTGTCATACTGCAGCAAATCGAACCAGACTGAATCGTCCGGAAATGTATATGACAGGGCGAACTTCAAACACCATGATAATTCGGAATATGACACGACCTATAATATAAACATTTCGATTGATACTACATATGATCACGTGTAATAAATATGTTTCATACTGTAGAAATATGTATATGAGAATGTAAATCAAACAAGTATGATAGGTCATCCTCCTGAAACTGCCAGTGATAGGTGTAGCCAACACTTATTTATCAAATCACAAATGAAATTTAATTTTAATTATCTTAATCCTGTCACCATGACTGTAACTAAAATGTTCATAGACACTTCAAAACACAAAACATGTGATTTGTTCTTCACTTGTAACCACCATGTTTTAGGTTGTATTGTTTTTATTTATTTGTGTGCGCTGTGTGATGCGCGAAGAGAGAGAGAGAGAGAGAGAGAGAGAGAGAGAGAGAGAGAGAGAGAGAGAGAGAGAGAGAGACTGTACCCCAGAAGTAACTTTGCTCATATAATGACTAATGAAGGTCACTTTTTCCTAAGAAAAATAGTCAGGCAGGATAGAGAATCAAGCGAAATAAAAGATATTATTATATATTTCATAATGAGATTTTTTAAATATATCAGTGGAACTAAATGATATCGCCACAATGGCGATACCACTTTTATCACCACAGTGGCGATATAACATTTTGAACTACTTTTTTCCATTTAGGAAGTTTATCTGCCCTAATGTATGTTATTTAGATCTGTATTTCCATATTTAGGCTTATTTCATTTCTTCTTCTTCTTCTTCTTCTTCTTCTTCCTCTCTCTCTCTCTCTCTCTCTCTCTCTCTCTCTCTCTCAGGATGAATAGAGCTTGAAATGTATCAAGACTATTGACCCTCTAATATACATTCAAGTAATCAATGAGAAGGTGCCATCAAGAATGACTACAAATGAACCACATACAACAAAAAGTAAGCTTCAAGTATTAACTTTTTTATAATAAGTTTTCCACGTGAATCATGCAAATTGTCAATGACTGAAGTTACATGACCTGTTGCTATTCGGTATTCTGTGCCACCCATACAGTATCTTATGCCTGTTACACTCAATGATAAATGGTACACATTTTAAAGAAAACATTCTTGATTACATATATTAAATAATATTGCTTAAGCAGCGCTTTTAACTGTCATTACAATCATAATCATGTCTAAAAACGATGGAGAAATCAGGCATTGATTAGCGTCGATTGCAAACCGAAATTAAGTGAAAATCGAAATTTGGGTCCAGCGTTTGTAACCGAAATAGACTCCAAGCTTGCCAACACAAACAAATTCACATCTGAATGCAGAAATAAACACAAATTGATACAAAAATCCTTGCAAGTAAACCCCAATCATTAAAATCTTTTCTTTAATGATATTACGCTCTGAAGTCTGTTGGACCGTACTGTCATGTTTCTACCGTACAGCCACCCAAGCAATTTTCACTGTATCAATCCGCGCAAGAAATTTGTTCAGGAAAATAAAAATCTCTTCATTTTAGTATAGAAACATTCATTAATTTGACAAAGATTCACATATTGAAGCATTATATGTACAATCTAAATTTGCCAAAAAGTCGCCGCACTAAAATTCTTTTGCCTTTAAAAATATATAATAAAAAGAAAATTTACCTTTTTTGAGTCGATATAAGGAAATATTTCACTTGTGAAGTGGAAACATTTTGTATTGTTCACTCGTGAAATATTTCCTTATATCTACTAAAAAAGTAAACCTTAGCTATTCTCTATTTACCTCAGACTACTGTATTTATGATTAATTGGGGGATTTTTTTGCTTAGTGAAATGGAATATTCATGCTCCTGAAAACACATGAAATGCTCTAATTAATAGTTCTCTGAGTGACGATATTTCAAAACAAGGTTTGATTTGAACTCATGTGCACACTTTTCTAATCAGATAAATTAGTAATAATGGCATATGAAAGCCGAATTATCATTAAAATGGAAATGTAAAACAATAGTTTGAAACAAAAACATACATTTCAAAACTTAATTAAAGCCGTGTGACACAGTTATTACGTGATTTTTTTTAACGCTTAAAGGAGCACAAATGCATAATATGAAAAAATATAAAATTCCAGAAAACTCTAAGGAATTGTAGTCTTTGTAAAAACACAATTTTCTGACCCATAAAGTGCTGTAAAACATTTGAGTTTACATAGATAGTCGACGTCATACTGTCAGATTGGAAAAGCGAAGACGTCGTTTTAGAGTTTTTATAAATAACGCACAGCAATAATGTATACATATTCGAACAACAGTGGCTGTTACCGTAGAAGCTAATGACTGCATGTAAACATGAGAGTGGTGAAGACCCACATCCCATAAGTAGAAATTTGTCTTGTGGAAAAACCGCCTGTACAGATGGGATAAGTTTCATCAAGGAGTTGGAGAAAGAAGAAATAACAGACAGTGCAACAGATACAACGGAGCTAGACGCTTCCAACCTATGGAAAATGACTTGAAGTAAGTCGATACGAGAGAAAGAGGTGCATATCAAAATAGTTAACTACAAACGCTTGATAATTAATGATGTTGTTGATAGCTGTAGCGTACTGAAATGGGGGGGGGGGGAGAGGGCGGCGGACGGGACAGTTGCCCCGGGCGCCAGAGGTCTTTGGGCGCCAAAACAGCTGATGAAAATTCGGGCCTCGTATTCTGGCCCTTTGGACCATCATCGTCACCCCTGGCGCCATTTACCCTTATTACGCCACTGGTTGATAGCATGATTTCCTATCAATGCTTACAGCATATTTAAATCACAATGATTGTTTTACATAAATTAGTGATGGAAGAATGGATATGCATTCGATATAATGTATAAATCTATCGTTACTAGAAATTAAAGTGGAGAGTAAAAGCGTACATATATACTCACCCTTTTGACCTTTAATTGAGTACATGACTGCAGCGCATGCTACCCAGAAACTGTTTATAATGTCATTAATATTGTTTAATGCAGAAAACTGTTAATGTTAAACTACAGTTCAGTTGCTTTACTAAACATTTCTTCGTTGCGCATTTCTAATTATAAAACTTGAGGTAATAACAATAATAATAATCAACTGCAATATGCAGAGGTTGTTATTTGCAGTTTTCCTTTTCTCATTCACTACTTGTATGTACCTCACAACTATTCCTAGTCATGACAGTTGAATGGAAAATTTATATTTTATGAAAAATTGTAAGACAATTAAATATAGGGTAAATGGAAAAAATAATGTGTTGCTAGAGTTTCTGTTGTTTATAGTTGTATTGAAAGTATAATTAGTACTTAAAATTAAAACAAAGCCTTGTCAATATACTTAATATGTGCAGTTGTTAGTTCTGTCACTAAGTTCAGATATATATAAATTTGTATTGTGTTTCTCACGTCATGAAAAGTTGCTTCATGGAAGGTGTACTTTGTCAACCAAAGATGGTTCTCTAAGTATAGATATTATTTGAAATCGTTTCATAATTATCATTGACAATCACAATGTTTTAATAAGTAAAAAGAAATTATCATGCCTTTTACCCCCTTGCATCTTTTTAAAGAGGTGGGGATTATGTCTTCCTGTCTGTCTGTCCCTCCATTAGTAATGCAATGTATCTCCTACACCAGTAAAGACACAAATTTGAAACTTTGGGATATGATTGGGGATAGTCTTTAGATATGCATAGTGGTTTAAAAATTTTAATTATGATACTTGGGAATGGACCAATGTCTGTGGGTAGTTATTTTTTTTTATATAAAAAAATCTAAAGATTTGAAGTCTTGTACGTGGAGATTTGAAATCTGGTTTGTGTCATCTTCAAGGCCAGTGCTATAACATATGCATTGGACTTTTGGGTTACACTCTCTTGTCTTGCCCCAGAGATGGTCCCTGTGGGTAAGCTTCCCCTGGATCACAACTTGGAAACTGTTGAGTTCCCCACCCAATAATCATATATAGGTTTGAAGGACAAGAGACGGAACCTGACATACTAGTATATCCAATACAGACCTTGCGTCATGTCCCTTAGGTTTTGGACTTGCCCCTGGATCATAGCTTGGAAGCAGTTGAAATTCCCACCTTGTAGCCATATATTGGTTGAAGGATATAGGAAGAAATTATACACATTTCCAATACAGACTCTGAAGAAGGAGACTTGCTTTTGTATCATCACTTGGAAACTGTTGAGATCCCCAGCCTATAGCTATGTATAGGTTTGAAGGGCACGATGAGACAAAATTAGACATATATCCAGCACAGACCTTAGGTTGTGCCCCCATGATATGGAACTTGACCATGGTTCATAACTTGGAAACTGTTAAGATCTCCATCCTAGAACTATATATACACTTAATGGGCACAATACATGTATATGCACTTGTATATCCATCACGTGTCCTGGATCATGCCCTCAGAGTAGGGGACTTGCCCTAGGCTCGTAACTTGAAAATTGTAAAGATTCCCACCATATAACCATATATACATTGACTGGATATGAAAAGAGAAATACACATTTACAGTATTGAAAAATTTGCCCCTGGATCAGGCTATACCCTAGCCATAGAGATTGGAAGCGTGATGATATGCTATGCCATATCATTTACTCATTTCTAGGTATTTTCCTATTCCATTCATAAGCCACATGCTTCGGTTTGTACACAAAGTTTACATGCCATGAAGTACTAATCTACGGCTTGGAAAGGCTTACTGATGTGAAACACAAAAAACCATAGTGAGATCCCTTGCTTGTTGCAGTGCGTGTGCGTGTTGGGGGGGGGAGCTTTGCCTCCCGTTTTTGTTTTCACTGCAAAGTCAATAAAAAATCTGCATGGTTGTCCTTATGGACAGAGCAGAACTATCTCACCGTATAAAGGCATCATCGGCATACTGCCCTAATTTTAACTCCTTTTCGTTATAGAAAATACCTGCAATACTTGTATTCTTTTTAGTTCCAGAACAAGAAGTTAAATTGTAATAATAAATAAATAGGGTGCAATATGTTTCCATGCCAACAATCTCTCTCTACATGAAAAAATGGAAATACATGACCATTATTAATGAATCAATTTTTTTTATTTATTGCATAATACCAAGGAGCTGTGATAAACGGATTCTCCAAAGTTAAAAGATTTCAGAACATTTTCCAAAAAGTCATATTCAACAGATTCAAGAGCTTTTTTAAAGTTTATCAAGAAGGGAAGACCTGATTCCTTTTTCCTCAAGATAGTGCAACAGGTCATATGAAATTTTAATTTTATTTTCCACGAGCAAATTTCCCTTTCATAAAACCCTTTTGACTGTCACTATTTGAAAGGAGGACTTTCTTGGCCTTATTTGGAATAGACAGAAGTAATCTTGAAATCTACATGAGGAAGTGAAACTGTCTCGAAATATTTATTTTTTAAAAATATTGTTTTAAAAAAAATTTCTTTATAAATTTCCTGTCTTTATCTTCTTTTGGAATGCAAGTGATGATTCCCTGAGACTGAAATTCTGAAAATGTTTCATATCCAGCATTTAAAGACCTAAAGACAAAACACCATATGTATTTCTAAATGAATTTGTCAAATTCAACAGATAATCCATCAAAACCAGGACAAGTTTCATTGTTCGTATTTTTCAGCGCTAACCTGCATATCTCAAAATTTAGCATACCCTCATAACAGTTTCTTTCAAGCTCTGAAAGTTGTTTTGTTTTTGAGGTGGGGTGGTGGTGGTGGTCAAAAACGGTTATGCGTCTGCAAATTATTTTTGTTTTTGATTATGCATATTTTTTTAAAAAATCTTTCTGTTGATTCAATGCATATTTTCGATCTATTATCCTTATTCCTCTTCCATAATCAATTCTTGCATTGTTCTGTTTATGTAATTATAATTTCCAGATTGAGAAAATATTTTTTTTTTAACAAACTCGAACCACTTGCCTTTTGATCTTAATAGTATACCTTTCACCTGTGTTTTCCTCTTTTTCTAGAGCTGCTTGTTTTTCGTTAAGTTCTTCCCTAATATTGGAGATATTATTTTGATTCACTAAAGCTTCAATTTTCCAGAAACTGTGTTCTCTTCTTTTGCATTAGCTTGTGAATACCGAATTTATTCTGATCTTATAATTATTTAACGAATTTCACAAAATAATTGATCATTACAAGTTATCTTCACCACAAATGGATTTCTTTTATCGTCTTTAGAACAGTATTCTTCGAATGGGTTGGCTATACATTTTGTTTTACTAAACGAATCTATTCGTTTTGTTTTATTAACTTGGAATTGAATCTCGAGTACCCAGAACCTCTAGGTTATTCAGATGTAGAGAATTTTAGTGTTTTAACCGAATGATCTGTTTTATTGCCAGAAATAATAGATGAGTCTATACAATTTTAAAATATGTCTACAGAGATTAAAAAAAGAGTACAATCTACTATGCCTGTCGCCAAGTAAATAATCTACTATTAGGACTGACTGTTCTCCATCGATCTAGTAAATCGTATTAATTTTTGATATTCTGGACAGTTGCTTGGGACATAGAGTGTTTATCATGTAAACTAATATAAGAGTCAAGCTCCGTGTCCTGAGCTACATTCCAGTAACCAAAAATGATAATAGAAGAATTATCAAAATTCATAAGATCCTCTTTCAAACTTTTTAATAGGTCAGCATTATCATCATTATGGCCGTATAAACTGAGAAGTCTAGGAGAATGTGTCTGCCTTGGCAGTCACGTATGTTTCTTTGAATAACAAATTTTAAAAAATTACATTGTTTATGTTTTACCAAAATGTTTGAAGCCAATACATAGATGATATTTTCTATTCCTAAGTTAATACCAGATATATTTCATCGTGCTGTACAAAAACCGTAATAATTTAACCACAAGATGAAATATATCTGATATTAACGCAGAAAAAGAACATTTTATTTTTATTATATACCAAACTTGCTCCTAAATCGAAGCTTAGATGATTAAACTCACTCTTCAGTACACCACCTCAACCCCGCACCCCACCCCCGCCCACCTCCTTTTCGTAAAGTTACCTCACTTTTAACCCTATTCATATTTCATACGGAGATACTGAAATATATCAGTCAGAGAAGAATGCTATCGCCACAGTGGCGATATTATTTTTGGAACTACTTTCTTTTACCATTTATATATCTGCCCTTAAGTATGTTTTTCAAATATGTGTTTCCATATTTAGGCCTATTTCCTTTTTTTCGGCTCTTTCTCTCTCTCTCTCTCTCTCTCTCTCTCTCTCTCTCTCTCTCTCTCTCTCTCTCTCTCTCTCTCTCTCTCTCTCTCCCCCCATCAGGATGAACAGATCTTAAAATGTGTCAAGACTGTAGAACCCTAGTATACACTTTTTTAATCAATAAGGAGGCGCCATAAAAAATGCCTAAAAATGAACTCCAAAGAACAAAATGTATGCTTTAAGTATTAACTTTTTAAAATTAGTTTTCCACAAGAATTATGCAAATAATTACTGACTGAACTGGTATGAACTGTTGCTATTAAATATTATGTCACCCATACACTTTTATTATGTCACCTTGTACACTTTTACGACAAACGGTTACATTTTTAGGAAAAACTCTTGGTTAAATATAATTATAAAATTGTTTCAGTAGCGATTCTACCTCTCAACACAATAAAAATCATGTTTGAAAACGTTGGAGCATGACACAGATCTTCTTTATCACAGATCAAATCCTCAGATTGAGAGCTTGCATCGGACGTTGTTAGTGGCTTGATTCTCTCCTTTTTAGATCTCTGAACATTGGTATTTTCTTAGAACTGCACATATCGTTACACTTATTCTGACAAGTTAGGAGACTTTAGCACTTCTTATTGTAATCCTAAAGGTCTCAGTGAAATTATGGAGCAAGTAATGTAATTAGTGCAATTAAACTAACACAATTATGTTAATCATGTGGGATTTCTCAAAAAGTGTAAATGAACACCAGGATACAACATACAAAACTAGGAAATATTATTTAAAAATTCCAATAATAAATTTTGCAAGAAAACAAATTATTCACAAATAAATTGAGATTATATATCAATGGGGAAAAAATGGAGACAAAAAAAATTCTTAAAGACAATAATCCAAAAGTGAATCACTACATTACACTGCATAATATGTAAATATCACCAATATCTGAGAGATATTTTGATAACTACTTACCCTAGCGGTTAACTTAAGCATTCTAATGACGTTTAAATATGACTGTATCATCGAACATACATTTCTGGTGGAACTATAGTAAATATCTGCCTCCTGTCGACAACAATATGTAGTCTTACTTAAGCAAACTCTCACAACTGCTCCACAATTATTAAAATATTCCTACCCTGAATATATTATCTGACCTACTGCTAATACCCCATTAATTTGTATTTGTTCCCTAACTAAACAGTGAATTAAATATAGCGGAGCCTTCAATCGTTTTGCAAAAGTTAACATTATGATACATTTGATTTATTTACTTCCTTATTGATCATAGAGTGAATGTGTCTTTGAGCAGAATATAAAGATAATGTTACGTAACAAAATAAATTCATATCGGATATATAACCCACTGCTAACTCCACAATCTTACTATAATGGATATCACTGGCTATAACGGCAAACAATGCTGTAGAACAGACACATTTGAAATGTTAATGAACGCTTATTTCTCAAACAAAGGTACGAAAACCAATATTTTCTGAGCAGCTAAATTCTTGCCAACTGAGGATTCATCAATATTGTTTAAAATACAATACTGGTAAATACTGGACATATTGACAATGCTAGTCAACTAGTATCATCTGTTCTGAAATGGAAGACAACATACATTGCAATACTAATGTATGAATATTGAAATTTATAAGTATTGTAAAAGCAACGATACTAGTTCACAAGTATCGTTGTCAAATAATACTAGATAAATACTAGTTTTTGCGATATGTTCCAGTATTCGTAAATTATAGGAAATACTGGAATAATACAAGTAGTGATAATGTACATCCGTTATCGCGACTGCGTTCATCAGGCGATCCTAAATTAAAATATTTTGTAAATAAGAAAAGCGTACATTGATTAAAATATTTGGGCAATACTGAAATAACCTTCACAAGGTGTATATGGTGGTCAATGACTGCTTGCCTCGATCTTTGGAGAATCTACACAGTATAGCATCAAGCATGATCATTCATCGCTTGATGTCACTCTATCACCACTGTTTGTCTTCGTCGAGTCAATGTAAATACATTTTGCCAACATTTGTACCGTCATAAACTTGCACAATAAGACAGGCAGCGATACATTTTACATTGTTGTTTCTATCAACAGCAAAAACTATTCTCTTTCTTGCATGGGGAAACTGTTGGTGTTTTGTATACCCCACTAGGAATAGTGTTTATATCGTGGATTCGATGTAATTGTCATTTAAACTAATGTGCACGGAATCTAATATTTTCAAAACACTGTAGAATATAATTTTATCCCCGAGAGGGGTAAATTAGTGTTTATGTTGTCTTGTACCTAATTCTTCTGGACACTTATGTTTTACTATAATTTTTCTTCTCCTAAACGTGAAAAAAGAAAACATCATATTCTGATATCTACATTGATGTCTTGCTGTGAAAATCAGTAAACACACACACACACACACATACACTCACACACACACACACATATATATATATATATATATATATATATATATATATATATATATATATATTAAATACCATGAATTTAGCATTAATGAACTCATTCATCAAGTACATTTTTTTTCTTCAAATTAATGATAGGGGAGCAATGTTTAATCCATTAAGATTCAGAAAGTAGTTTGGAATATGATAACATTAAACAACAATTGCAACAAATCAAACAAGACAAGAACAAGGTCAAATACAGTGAAGTGAAATAATGGTTGACTCAACAATCGACCTAGCAGACAGGTTTCTCTTCAAGAGGATTTGTCACACACACACACACACACACACACACACACACACACACACACAGACGACCAATACTAAGTACTAAGTTTCAATTCTTATCCTTGGTATTATTCCATGTCAGGGGAACTAAAGCCACTGACGTGAAAACCAATTGTTTCCCAAATTGTTTTTCATCTATTTAAATAGGGTGAAAATGGCAAAAGGCCGTGGAGACAATTTTTTCAGACATAATAAACAGGACTACAATTATGATGATTACGAAAAACAAATAATTAAGCGCAATGTTAAACTGAGTTTCAGGCGAAAGAGAAGGGAATGCTGCTGCTTCTTTTTTAACCTGAAGTGTATTATTCCATTGCCACAAATTTGCACACTTCAACAAAGTCGTAAACTATTACTTTTTATTCACATCTATCTTACTTGGTTTATTATCAGTTATTTCACTGACTTTTTGAGTACATTATTTTGTATATGTTCTCCACTATAATTCTTTTCAACAGATTTGCAATGTCTTCTGCAGTTTATATCTGTTAATCTTCATGTGTCTCTGTCTCGCAATGTTTGAAACGTATATGAATATGATTGTCATGCCGCACAAAGAATCAGTGGTATAATTATCAATAATTTCTGGTATGTTAAAGCAAGTGAATTCCATCTAATTGCTTTTCAGAGACAAACTGCTTACAGCACCAATGTTTTTTTCCACAGCACCAGCTGTCTTGTCAGCATTGCATAGATAACATTCTGTTGTTGTTATTTATTATAATACTGTCATTTTAATACTGCAACAGTAGTTGTAATAGTTGTAAAATAGTCAGATAGATTATGATGTCCAGTCAACCAGCATCCTATTAACTAACTTTTAGATTTAAGATGGCAAAGTCAAAATAAATCATTACAGCAGTGGAAGATGAGTGGCTGGAGATCATTATCTGACTACTTTATTATTATTGCTCCTACTACTACAACTATTATTGTTATTATAGTTGTTTTTATTATTATTATTATTATTATTATTATTATTATTATTATTATTATTATTATTAGACAAAGGGGCTGTGATTGGAGGTGTGGTCGGCTCTGTAGTTGTGACTATTGTCATCACGTTTGTTATCGTCGTCCTCGTGCGAAAAAATCGGTGAGATCATATACACAATTTTATTCTTTTTACAGACACACAATTTAAAAAGTGTAACAAATCTTTAAGCTTCTAAAAGTAAATTGTTGTTTAATTTACTCCTCAAAATTCTGTAGTATTGAAATGCAGTTTTTATATATACAAGAGAAAAAGGTTGGACTTGCAAAATTCACCAGAGAAATTCAAATTCTATGTAGAAAGTTTCGTTTTACACATTTTTCAAAGTTATTACTTCTAATAAGTGAAAGATAGAAGGGCATCAAAGTAGAGCCTAAAAGTTATCATATCTGTTGTATTATATAATTTGTAGTGTAAGTTGCTTTAAGAAAGCGTCTCAAATGTTCTGTTACAGGTTAAGTAAGGATGGCAACGATCAAACAGAACATCATGTTAGAGCGCACAACCGAGAAATGTCAAGCATCTTTAATTCATGTTATGGAGTTCGTAGAAATGCTTCTTTGGAAAAGGGAAATACCGAAACACCTACTCAAACAGAAGTCTCTATCGATTTTCAGTCACAACCACAGAAACACAAGGTGAAGGAACAGTTATCCAGTCATAATGGTAAAACGGCAGAGAACACCAACGATCGTGTTGTTTCTGCTTTGTATAGCGTAGTGCGTAAAGATCTGAAGTCTAATAATTCACCAAACTCTGGTAAACAAATCAAAGGTTCTGAAGATAATGCTGAGGAATATGATAAACTGTCATACTGCAGTAAATCGAACCAGACTGAATCGTCCGGAAATGTATATGACAGGGCGAACTTCAAACACCATGATAATTCGGAATATGACACGACCTATAATATAAACATTTCGATTGATACTACATATGATCACGTGTAATAAATATGTTTCATACTGTAGAAATATGTATATGAGAATGTAAATCAAACAAGTATGATAGGTCATCCTCCTGAAACTGCCAGTGATAGGTGTAGCCAACACTTATTTATCAAATCACAAATGAAATTTAATTTAATTATCTTAATCCTGTCACCATGACTGTAACTAAAATGTTCATAGACACTTCAAAACACAAAACATGTGATTTGTTCTTCACTTGTAACCACCATGTTTTAGGTTGTATTGTTTTTATTTATTTGTGTGCGCTGTGTGATGCGCGAAGAGAGAGAGAGAGAGAGAGAGAGAGAGAGAGAGAGAGAGAGAGAGAGAGAGAGAGAGAGAGAGAGAGAGACTGTACCCCAGAAGTAACTTTGCTCATATAATGACTAATGAAGGTCACTTTTTCCTAAGAAAAATAGTCAGGCAGGATAGAGAATCAAGCGAAATAAAAGATATTATTATATATTTCATAATGAGATTTTTTAAATATATCAGTGGAACTAAATGATATCGCCACAGTGGCGATACCACTTTTATCACCACAGTGGCGATATAACATTTTGAACTACTTTTTTCCATTTAGGAAGTTTATCTGCCCTAATGTATGTTATTTAGATCTGTATTTCCATATTTAGGCTTATTTCATTTCTTCCTTCTTCTTCTTCTTCTTCCTCTCTCTCTCTCTCTCTCTCTCTCTCTCTCTCTCTCTCTCTCTCAGGATGAATAGAGCTTGAAATGTGTCAAGACTATTGACACTCTAATATACATTCAAGTAATCAATGAGAAGGTGCCATCAAGAATGACTACAAATGAACCACATACAACAAAAAGTAAGCTTCAAGTATTAACTTTTTTATAATAAGTTTTCCACGTGAATCATGCAAATTGTCAATGACTGAAGTTACATGACCTGTTGCTATTCGGTATTCTGTGTCACCCATACAGTATCTTATGCCTGTTACACTCAATGACAAATGGTACACATTTTAAAGAAAACATTCTTGATTACATATATTAAATAATATTGCTTAAGCAGCGCTTTTAACTGTCATTACAATCATAATCATGTCTAAAAACGATGGAGAAATCAGGCATTGATTAGCGTCGATTGCAAACCGAAATTAAGTGAAAATCGAAATTTGGGTCCAGCGTTTGTAACCGAAATAGACTCCAAGCTTGCCAACACAAACAAATTCACATCTGAGTGCAGAAATAAACACAAATTGATACAAAAATCCTTGCAAGTAAACCCCAATCATTAAAATCTTTTCTTTAATGATATTACGCTCTGAAGTCTGTTGGACCGTACTGTCATGTTTCTACCGTACAGCCACCCAAGCAATTTTCACTGTATCAATCCGCGCAAGAAATTTGTTCAGGAAAATAAAAATCTCTTCATTTTAGTATAGAAACATTCATTAATTTGACAAAGATTCGCATATTGAAGCATTATATGTACAATCTAAATTTGCCAAAAAGTCGCCGCACTAAAATTCTTTTGCCTTTAAAAATATATAATAAAAAGAAAATTTACCTTTTTTGAGTCGATATAAGGAAATATTTCACTTGTGAAGTGGAAACATTTTGTATTGTTCACTCGTGAAATATTTCCTTATATCTACTAAAAAAGTAAACCTTAGCTATTCTCTATTTACCTCAGACTACTGTATTTATGATTAATTGGGGGATTTTTTTGCTTAGTGAAATGGAATATTCATGCTCCTGAAAACACATGAAATGCTCTAATTAATAGTTCTCTGAGTGACGATATTTCAAAACAAGGTTTGATTTGAACTCATGTGCACACTTTTCTAATCAGATAAATTAGTAATAATGGCATATGAAAGCCGAATTATCATTAAAATGGAAATGTAAAACAATAGTTTGAAACAAAAACATACATTTCAAAACTTAATTAAAGCCGTGTGACACAGTTATTACGTGATTTTTTTTAACGCTTAAAGGAGCACAAATGCATAATATGAAAAAATATAAAATTCCAGAAAACTCTAAGGAATTGTAGTCTTTGTAAAAACACAATTTTCTGACCCATAAAGTGCTGTAAAACATTTGAGTTTACATAGATAGTCGACGTCATACTGTCAGATTGGAAAAGCGAAGACGTCGTTTTAGAGTTTTTATAAATAACGCACAGCAATAATGTATACATATTCGAACAACAGTGGCTGTTACCGTAGAAGCTAATGACTGCATGTAAACATGAGAGTGGTGAAGACCCACATCCCATAAGTAGAAATTTGTCTTGTGGAAAAACCGCCTGTACAGATGGGATAAGTTTCATCAAGGAGTTGGAAAAAGAAGAAATAACAGACAGTGCAACAGATACAACGGAGCTAGACGCTTCCAACCTATGGAAAATGACTTGAAGTAAGTCGATACGAGAGAAAGAGGTGCATATCAAAATAGTTAACTACAAACGCTTGATTATTAATGATGTTGTTGATAGCTGTAGCGTACTGAAATGGGGGGGGGGGGAGAGGGCGGCGGACGGGACAGTTGCCCCGGGCGCCAGAGGTCTTTGGGCGCCAAAACAGCTGATGAAAATTCGGGCCTCGTATTCTGGCCCTTTGGACCATCATCGTCACCCCTGGCGCCATTTACCCTTATTACGCCACTGGTTGATAGCATGATTTCCTATCAATGCTTGCAGCATATTTAAATCACAATGATTGTTTTACATAAATTAGTGATGGAAGAATGGATATGCATTCGATATAATGTATAAATCTATCGTTACTAGAAATTAAAGTGGAGAGTAAAAGCGTACATATATACTCACCCTTTTGACCTTTAATTGAGTACATGACTGCAGCGCATGCTACCCAGAAACTGTTTATAATGTCATTAATATTGTTTAATGCAGAAAACGGTTATTGTTAAACTACAGTTCAGTTGCTTTACTAAACATTTCTTCGTTGCGCATTTCTAATTATAAAACTTGAGGTAATAACAATAATAATAATCAACTGCAATATGCAGAGGTTGTTATTTGCAGTTTTCCTTTTCTCATTCACTACTTGTATGTACCTCACAACTATTCCTAGTCATGACAGTTGAATGGAAAATTTATATTTTATGAAAAATTGTAAGACAATTAAATATAGGGTAAATGGAAAAAATAATGTGTTGCTAGAGTTTCTGTTGTTTATAGTTGTATTGAAAGAATAATTAGTACTTAAAATTAAAACAAAGCCTTGTCAATATACTTAATATGTGCAGTTGTTAGTTCTGTCACTAAGTTCAGATATATATAAATTTGTATTGTGTTTCTCACGTCATGAAAAGTTGCTTCATGGAAGGTGTACTTTGTCAACCAAAGATGGTTCTCTAAGTATAGATATTATTTGAAATCGTTTCATAATTATCATTGACAATCACAATGTTTTAATAAGTAAAAAGAAATTATCATGCCTTTTACCCCCTTGCATCTTTTTAAAGAGGTGGGGATTATGTCTTCCTGTCTGTCTGTCCCTCCATTAGTAATGCAATGTATCTCCTACACCAGTAAAGACACAAATTTGAAACTTTGGGATATGATTGGGGATAGTCTTTAGATATGCATAGTGGTTTAAAAATTTTAATTATGATACTTGGGAATGGACCAATGTCTGTGGGTAGTTATTTTTTTTTATATAAAAAAATCTAAAGATTTGAAGTCTTGTACGTGGAGATCTGAAAGCTGGTTTGTGTCATCTTCAAGGCCAGTGCTATAACATATGCATTGGACTTTTGGGTTACACTCTCTTGTCTTGCCCCAGAGATGGTCCCTGTGGGTAAGCTTCCCCTGGATCACAACTTGGAAACTGTTGAGTTCCCCACCCAATAATCATATATAGGTTTGAAGGACAAGAGACGGAACCTGACATACTAGTATATCCAATACAGACCTTGCGTCATGTCCCTTAGGTTTTGGACTTGCCCCTGGATCATAGCTTGGAAGCAGTTAAAATTCCCACCTTGTAGCCATATATTGGTTGAAGGATATAGGAAGAAATTATACACATTTCCAATACAGACTCTGAAGAAGGAGACTTGCTTTTGTATCATCACTTGGAAACTGTTGAGATCCCCAGCCTATAACTATGTATAGGTTTGAAAGGCACGATGAGACAAAATTAGACATATATCCAGCACAGACCTTAGGTTGTGCTCCCATGATATGGAACTTGACCATGGTTCATAACTTGGAAACTGTTAAGATCTCCATCCTAGAACTATATATACACTTAATGGGCACAATACATGTATATGCACTTGTATATCCATCACGTGTCCTGGATCATGCCCTCAGAGTAGGGGACTTGCCCTAGGCTCGTAACTTGAAAATTGTAAAGATTCCCACCATATAACCATATATACATTGACTGGATATGAAAAGAGAAATACACATTTACAGTATTGAAAAATTTGCCCCTGGATCAGGCTATACCCTAGCCATAGAGATTGGAAGCGTGATGATATGCTATGCCATATCATTTACTCATTTCTAGGTATTTTCCTATTCCATTCATAAGCCACATGCTTCGGTTTGTACACAAAGTTTACAGCTTTCGATAGAAGTATGGTAAGTAGACGATGGGGATATATATATATATATATATATATATATATATATATATATATATATATATATATATATATATATATATATATATTAATAATTTACTAGTCTTTCAGGCAAAATAAATAGACGATGGGGATATATATATATATATATATATATATATATATATATATATATATATATATATATATATATATATATATATATATTAATAATTTACTAGTCTTTCAGGCAAAATAAATTTTGTTTCGACAAGCCCGATCTGAATTTAGCATTGGCCGCCATTGTTTATCTGTCAGGTGATAAAAACGTTATAATTGAGATAATTTTACTAGGCGGACCACACAAATCAAACACTATAAGCAATTAAACGTTGTAACAAAAGAAACGTTATAACAAAGCCTTTTGAATACATATTAGTTAGGAATTTGGCCTGGGAATTAAAACTTAGACGTTATAACAGAGGTAACGTTGTATCCAAGAACGTAATAATAAATTCTTATATATATATATATATATATATATATATATATATATATATATATATATATATATATATATATGTGTGTGTGTGTGTGTGTGTGTGTGTGTATGTATGTATATATGTATAAATTATGTGTGTGTACGTGTACGTGTATGTACGTGTACGTCTATGTATGTATAGATGTATACATTATCTGGATTATAAAGACTGGAAGATTAAATGCATGTAATTTCACATTATAAAATATAGTTAGTGGCACTTTGTTATTAAAGGGTTTTTGTTGCAAATTTGTCTATTTTATGATGTCCATTGACTGTGCATACTATATATTAGATGTATCAAAATCATTATACATTTAAAGTCTAAGTTCTAATAATGTATATTACATACCAGCATCTACTTTCTACTACAATTTGATACAGGAGAGATTTCCTCTGATAGATATCATATTTTGTCTCACTGGTTTACTCCTACCTTTCGTTTTTTCTTGCATTTTGTTCAAGATAGTTTTATATTGCAATACCTCTCTATTTCGAGCTGAGCAGTGTCCTATCTGTCTGTACACTATAATTTATGTTACCAATTACTATAATATATGTATAAATAATAAATAAAGATACAAATATTTGATAAATAGATTACAATATATACATTTGCAACATAACATTTTCTTGACATTATTCTATTTTCGGGAACTAATGCTCGAAAAAAATAGATATATTTTAATAGTTTTTATTTTTTTAAGCCCAGTGCACCAATGCATGTCATCTGTCTTGCAAGGAGGCACCTAGCCTACAGTGTAGCTCTGACTTTAGTTTTTGTTTGTTTGTTTGTTGTTGTTTTCGAGGTGTTGTTTGTTTGTTTGTTTTCTTTCATTATTTGTTCCCCACGTCATTATGAAAACTATAATACTCCTGTTTTTCTTATTCTTTTATGTGGCACCTTTCGGGTCAGTATACCAGGTCACCATTAGCTGTAATAGCAGTATTCTTGATATTGTACACTACACAACATTATTGTTAATGATATGAGATGTATGGTTTATTTACAAAATTAGTTACATGCAATTTAAAATGATGGTCTCTACTCACTAGAAATTAAAAAGTAGCATATAACTTCCTTACAATTTATTTCCGAGTCAATAAATATGGCAACATTTAATTGTCACGATTAGGGAATCTAAAGAAAAGATGCGCTGTATTTAATTTTCAAAAGAATAAAAATATTCAGTATACTTTCTTCATTGAAAAATGGGAAAATTTCATACGGACTACCTGGGGATAGTAATGCTTATTTAGTTCATACTCTACTAATTCAAGAGGTGTAGCCATATTATTGAATAATAATTTCCAGTTCACCTTGCATGGAATAAAAAAAAGATAATACAGGTAATAAACTTATCATGGACATAATCATTGGAAACCACAGATTTACACTGATTAATATTTATGGACCAAACAGAGACAGTATAGATATTTTACCTTGAGATAAAAAAGATATATTGCATTTTAAAAATGATTATGTTATAATTGGGGGAGATTTCAATCTTGTGAAGGATCCACATGTAGATACTTCTAATTACAATTATGTAAATAATCCAAGAGTAAGAGAAGTTGTCCTAGATATATGTATAAAATATAATTGAGTAGATGTATGGAGGGAACATAATATAAAGGTGCATGGGTGTACCTGCAGGATAGATAATCCAGTACAACAAGCCAGACTGGACTTTTTTCCCGTTTCAGGAAATTTGTTTACAATTATTGAAAATGTAAATGTTGAACCAGGGTATAGGACTGACCATTCTATTGTAAAAATGAAGATAGCTTTCCAAAAGGAAATTTAAAAGGAATATATTTTTTTGGAGATTTAATACACAGAATATATTACAAGAGTAAAAGATGCTATCTTTAAAGTTTAATATCAATATGTGCTGAGCAATTAGATACCTTTGAGACTATAGCTTTATCTGATTTTCAATGTGTAATAAATCATCAACTTTTCTTTGAAATGCTTCTATTAGAATTTAGAGGAACAACGATTTTATATGCATCGTTTAAGAAATAAGAAAAAAAAAAGCTCAAGATCGACAGGGAAAACAACTAATTGCAGATATAAGCAATTTAGAAGAGAGAAAAAGTGTCATTGAAGTACCAAAACTGGAGGGGAAAAAAGAAATAGTTAGAAGATATTAGGAAGAAATAGATGGATGGAGTTATTAAATGATCCTATAAAATATACAGAAGCTGCAAATGTTGTACAAAAAAAGCCTAATGAAATAGCCCAGGATCTGATGAATTCACTGTAGAATTGTATAATTTTGTTTTGGAAAGATATTGGACAGTCACTAGTGAAGGCCATTAACTTAGTGTATGAACTTGGTGAATTATCTTCCACCCAGAAAGAAGAAGCTATTATATGTATAGCAAAAGGTGATGAACCTAAGCAGTATATTTCAAATTGGAGAGATATTTCACTGCTAAATGTATCATACAAAGTTGCTTCTGCATGTATTGCAAGTAGGATTAAAACTGTGCTTCCCACAATTATACATAACTGGGTTTCTAAAAGGACGATACATTGGAGAGAACAATAGAAACGTATATGATTAAATGTTTTACTAAAAAAGCACAATATTCCCGGACTGCTTCTTTTGATTAATTTTCAAAAAGCATTTGACTCAGTTGCATTGCCATTTATTGATAAAATTATGTAATTTTTAAATTTTGAAGAACCTATGATATATTCGATATAACTTTTTTTTATATCTAAACATCGAATCTTCTGTAAGTATTAATGGTCAAATCTCCATTTGGTTTGCTATCGAAAGAGGATGTAGACAAGGGAATCCGCTCTCCCCATATATTTTAGCCCATATGATAAGAAAAAAATGACAATATTAGGGGAATTAATATAGGTAATATAACCTATGTTCTTTCTCAGTATGCTGACGATACATCACTTACTCTTAATGGTTCAGAGAAATCTCTAATATTTGCTTTACATCTTTTATATCAATATTCCGAATTTTCTGGTCTTAGTATAAATACTGAAACAATTCAGGTAGTTTGGATTGGAAGTTGAACATGTATCAACAAGAAATACTGTCCATAATATAAACTTAATTGGGGTTATATTGAGTTTCTTGTTTAAGGTATAAAGTTTTCAACTAACTTGAAAAATATCATAACTCTTAATTATCCATATAAAATTCGTGAAATTAAAATCTGCTAATTCAGTGGTAGAAGAGGTTTTGAACTCCATTTGGAAGGATAACTGCAATAAAGAGTTTAGCTATCTCTAAAATTAATCATCTCCTATTATCATTACCGAATCCATCCAAACAGGTTCTTAGTGAACTGAATACATTCTTTTACAAGTTTGTATGGCATCAATCAAGGGAGAAAATCAAAAGAAATATTTCTGTGAAGGATTATCATGGGGGTGGGGGTGGAGATTAAATATGATTGATATATTTAAATTTGTGAATACATTGAAAATTACATGGCTTAGAAGAATATTGGCCCATGAATCTAAAAGGAAATGTTTCTTACAATTTTCAGTATCAAATGTTGAGAATTTCTTTTTATTTGGAATAGATTTTTTTAATTCAGTAAAGAAGGACCCTAATCCTTTTTTGGCTAGACGTCTTTGAAGCATATTTAGAGTTAACTGGATCATTACAAATAGTCACAGCTGAACATTTTTTAGAAACACTAATATGGTTTAATCCTTGTATTACAATAGATGGAAAAAGTGTGTGCTACAAAACATAGTTTCAGAAAGGCGTTAGATTCGTGCATGACTTTATTAATGAGGATGGTTCCTGGAAAAGTTCTGATAGTTTTAAAAATAGATTTTCATTTAGCATGAATTTCATAGATTTGCAAGGCATACTGGCAGCTATAAAGTCATCTAAAAATTAATTTAGTTTCAATTACGATTCAAGTCTGAGACAGCCTTTTATAAATATTGCTGTGTATACCAATCAAAAAGGATGTAGAAGTATATATGAAATACTGATTGAAAACAACAAAGTACCAACTTCTAGAAAAAAAAGGAATTTTTAATTTGGCAATTTAGAAGATGACGACTGGCAGATATTTTTCTTTTTGCCATATAAAACTTCAAAATGTTTAAATCTTAGATGGTTGCAGCTGAAAATATTACATAGAATTTTGTCAACGAATGTATTTTTTACAAGAATTAGGATTATCCCATACGAGCTCTCATATCTTTTGGGATTGTCACATAACTAAGATTTTTTTTATAAATTATATTTTACAATGGATAAAAAGTAAATGCATTCATACAAATAATTTGGAATTCACAAACATAAATATTATTTTTGTAATTAAAGACAAAACTCAGGCTGATGATATAATTAATCTGATAATTCTATATGCAAAACAATATATTTATAAATAGAAGTTTGTCTCAGTTCAAAAAGAGTGTTGCTTTTAACTTCAATGTAGAAAAATATAGCGTTTATAGAAACTGTAAATTGGAAGAGTTTGAGAATAGATGCTTATTGTACAAACAGTCATAAACTATGTTATTGGAAACATGTGTGTATTAGTATACATATGTATATATATGTGTGTATATGAGGGTAATGTGTATATATAAATATGCATATATGTGTACATGTGTATATGTATGTTTTTGTGAATGAGTATGCAGATAAATGCATACTCCCATATTTGTTTTGTAGAAATGCTAATATGTTCCATATATATTGATATATTATCTTTAAAAAATAAATGTAAGCAATATTTCTTTTACTATTCTCCATTTTCTCTCTCTCTTTCCTTAGCTTCTTTCCTTTCATCTTAAAGTGACGAAAAATACCTGTCAAGAACTATATACATTTTTCTCGTATCGTTGAAACATTATAGCAATATATATGTATTACATATATGTATCATCTATCTTTACGTCAATAAAACCTTAAAAAGAATACTTTATAACTGTCAAAAACAAAGTAAGGGAGGGCGAAGAGTATACTTAAATTGTAAGATTTGTAACGTTAAACAGGACATGGACTGCAATTCTAAAAATGTAATTAATACACTGATATATGTAACATGTGATACTTTTACCTAACTCAGGCACAAAATGAACCAAAAAAGAGAATGACAGCACATAGACAGCAAACAAGAACAGAAGATTTCAGATTATTGAAAGTTAATAAACACTCATATAACTGTTTAAGAGTAAAGTTCAAAATCCTCTCCTTATACAAATTACTTTTTTTTAAAAATGATAATGAATATTTCAGAGAAGAAAGGAACTGAAATTTACAACAAGTTGCATGCTGAGAAACAATCAAAAATAGATTACAAATATTATGTTGCTCGAGAAGTGGTTAATACTATAGGTGTGGTTCAACGTAGTATTGACGAACCAGACAGAAAGACGAAATGAATGAGGCAACATTTCAATGATTTGGAACAAAGGTTTACAGCAGAAACAGATGCATTTAAAACTGAAATAGATTATTAAAAAAGCACTCTTGCATTAAATAGTAAAATTGATACAGTTAAAACCGAAATAAAGGAAAATAAAGAGACACTAAAAGCTAACTTGAACACGGAAATGGGCATAAAGAATCTTACATTGGATGTTCGAATAGAGAATGGATGAATTACAAAATGAAATCAATAATAGCAAACAGAAGTCTGAAGAGAAACTGTATATTGCTTTATGATTTGCGAAGTAAGCCCAACGAATCCAGATTGTATATATTTAAGTGTAAATTCAAGAGATGAACTTTCAATTGCTATGGAGACAAAAGCTGCTAATAAATATAAATATTGAAAAGGGTTGTTGAACGCTGGTAAGTATGAAACCACGTCCCTGACATTAGTCGACAGTCATGGATTTAACTATGTTCCATCACGTTTTGCTCAATACAAGTTTATCACAATAGATTTGGTTGATCAATATGTCTTTTAAATCAAGTAAAAAAAATTGTTAACTTGTATATTGAACCTTTAAAATCTTTGTTTTTTTATATTGACTTTAGATTAGATCAGAGGTAAACAACTAATGTGTTGCTTACTCATTACTCATTAGGTCTGAAAGTGAATAAGAAACTCTTCTTTACAGTGTAATAATATGACGCACATAATATCTAGAAGAGAACAATGTTTGTATAATTGGATTCAAATGCAAAAAAGGAGCTAGTCAGTCAAGATGTAATATAAAAATTGGCGGCTATATCAAAATTTGCTACTCTTAAATACGTCAGAATAAATGGCTGCAGCAGGGGTAATTATTGGAGGAGCAATAGATCGGTCTATCATCTAAAGGAAACAACTCTAAGTTCAAGCTATTTGATCCTAATGAATAAGGAATTAAACATGAAGAATAAGAGAGAAAACCTGCAAAGTCCAATGAAAACAGCTCAAAGAAACTTAATTACTTGAGAGAACAAGGCTTGGTGACACAGACTTTAAACAACATGGATGATACTTTTGCTCGATATGCATATACTGACCCCGCAAATGATATAAATCATGACAAACCAAAATAACCTAAACCTTATCATTTTTACCAACCTTTAATGGTCAAGACAAATAACCGAGTATATATTCACTGCACTTGTAATGGGTGTAAGTGTTTTTAATGATTTTTGATCCGCACTAGCTCGCCTGAGGCGACTTAAGCCTTCAACGTTTTTTGTGGGTAATCGCAGAATGCATGTGTGTGAAGCACAATCGTGCTGCTTACCTCGCCGCTGGCAATGACGGCAACGTGTGCTTTTCAAGACCAATAAATGTAAATGTACGGTAAATACATAACACCTAAGAAGCAGGAAAGAATATAACAAGGAGTTAAATACCCCAATTCAACACATTATCGTATCACATACACATCGAAAAACATTAAACCTGAGCGCTTTACAGGTAGCCATACCAAAGCTAAGTCCAAATATAGTGCTTATACCATGTAGTTTCTTTGGTTTTTTATATGAAGATAAAAGGAGTTTCTTTGGTTTTTTATATGAAGATAAAAGGAGACGCCAACAATGCAAGGATTTGTGGTTACCTGATTATATATATATATATATATATATATATATATATATATATATATATATATATATAAATATATATAAAGTATTGAAGAAGACTTTATAATTATATTTCTTTCTTAATTACGGTTTCCAGCAATCTGATTGGCCATGCCCTTTTGAATTCTTTTGTGTATATTAAATATAGTAAATTTATTTATCCCCGCCCACTGGAACTGCTGTTTCAGACATTCGCAGAGGATTATGCGTAAAATATTTGCAAGATACAATAATATAATGTTGGTTTACATCATTACATCAACAACCAGAGAGAGAGAGAGAGAGAGAGAGAGAGAGAGAGAGAGAGAGAGAGAGTCACCGGCTTTTCATTCGAAATTATATTCAAAGTTACATTTTTACATGTACATCATAGCAGTTTTAACAACTGGTAAGATCAAGACGAGCCGATTGTTCGGGCCGGACTCACTAGTTTATTTCGCCTAATATTTAGACAAGATTTGTATCTAGACATACAGTCGTATTTCATGTTTTGAATGAAACAATGGCCTAAATGAAAAACTTAAAGATATTAACAATCTCGACAGTTATAATTCCAGTTTAAATAAATAACTTGTTATAGATTTCTAATTTCTATTGTTAGAACTTTAGCTTACTCAGCCTTTAAAACAATGAAAGCCCTTCTTGACGGTCGTTGAAAAGTTTTGGGGGAAAATCAGCTGAAACAAATGCTAGTGTTGGGATTTATCAAGACCGTAATCGTTTTTTCGAGGGAATTCAATATCGATAGAGCCTGATACAACAGTCTCTCTCTCTCTCTCTCTCTCTCTCTCTCTCTCTCTTTCTCTCTCTCTCTCTCTCTCTCTCTCTCTCTCTCTCTCTCTCTCTCTCTCTCTCTCTCTCTCAGTAAACTATATCCTATATTGGACAAACTAACTAATGCAACCTCTTTTCTTTAACAAAGAATGCCGTACACTAGCTAGGACACGTAGGTACTACTTCCGAATTTTGACATTGGGAAATAAGGGAAAAAGTAATTAAACAAATCGAAATTAATGTTCCAGTTTAATCACATGCGTATTTCTCCACCATGGATTTCACTTTGTGTAATATGATTATATAGTCCAATGCAGGTTGCTCATATAATGATTTAATGAGCAAGGGTCCGTTTTTGCCATGTTGTCAGGCAACTAGATTGCCGTCTCTTGATTGGCTGTATGCAAATTACGGATAATGTTCGCTGTTTGCACATATTCATGCACGGTTAATCAAGGTTAGAAATATATATTTAATACACCCTTTAAAAGAATTGATATGATCTTTTCATTATTTTATGTAAAAATTACTTATAAGGATTGATGAATTTATATTATTTACGTTAAATGAAGTATGAACCAAAAACAAAAAGATGTGCCGCGGATCATACAGTTTGCACAACATTTTTTCCGTTCATGCTTTAATGAACGTAAAATATAAACGGTCAATCCTTAAATAAATGATAAATTGAGAAAGATGAGATCAGGGGAATCTATTCACAAAATGTCAATTGAAAGAAACTCATAAAATGATAATCTTTAGAGTGACTAATTGTAGAAAGAATTAATCTGAAAGAGAGTGATGACAGAAACTTTGTTGACTTCATTGTTATCATTTGCCCAACTTTATGTACAACAAGACCTACAATATATATATATATAGTATTATCACAGTAACGCGATCTTGATTGCTAGATCACGTCGAGTTGGCAGCATTAGAATATCCGGATCATTGCGAGACGCGAAGCGGATTTTTATGCTGACAACGAGACGTGATCTAGCAATCAAAATCGCATTACTGTGATAACGATATTTTTTTTTATATACCTATCAATTTTCAGATAATTTAATAAAATCACTATATGTAGTTGAAAAACACTGGAAATCCCTAATCATTTCGGCCTCTTTAATACGAACTTCATCTCAAAGCTTAAACCGAATTACTTTTTGAAAGGCTGACATGCGCATGAATATTAGTTTTATCATTTATGAATGAAGTTTGTGAAACAACGCTCGCTCAGTTTGACTACCATCACTGTCAATAACACAAATTCTTCGACTGACCTACAGTTATTGTGCAGTTCTGAAATTTAATTTTGCATCACGGAAGTTTCACCAGATGAATGACTGGAAATTTATTTCAGAGGCCAGGTTGAATGAGGTTGAACTGTTTCTGGCGGGACATTGTGAGAGACTTCGATGGGAACTTGACACGGGAATCACAACATTATTTTGATAGTTATTTACAACAGGATTGGAAAAATTGTTGGAACTAGATAGTACAGATTTGTTGAGAATATTACTCATTTATAATTTTAAATTCATTCATTATGCGTGAAACTCACTAACGTTACCATTTATGAATTTCCGTAAATGGGTTGTACTGTACAACTGTAATGTTTTGGTACCCGATTTCCGAATATGATCTTGTTTCAGACGAACATTTTGGCAATATTTTACTACTTCAAAATAAAGGAATACATGCTTTTTTATTGTTGTCGTGACAAATAAATGGTTTAGACCTTTCAGATATTTTACGTATAACTCAAGGTTTCTTAACTAACGTCGCTGTGAGAGCTTTGCTTACTGCACGTATTGGCATTCCATCGCTGGGGGCGCTGCTATTGTCACCAGGAAACTTCGGGGATAACGTAGTCGCGATCTCATTTGATAGTGTGGTGATACGGATTTAGAAAACGATAGTATCGTTTTCCTGCTTGTAGGAAATGACGGTAAAATTCTGGCTCTCTCTTGGGTAGAAAATTGGTAGGTATATAATAAAAAGTGGGAACTAGAGAATGTAAATGTGATCGTGACAGATCCTGAGGATACATGGGATAAGTGGTTAGAATTGCTGATTGCTGGAGGAACAAACACTTTGTTAAAGATTGATGATTGTCTGAATTTAATTGACAACTAACCTTACCAAAAACAAATTTACGTGGTAGACATTTGGGATATTAATACGCGTAATAGTACAACTCTGTAATCAAAGATTTCTGAAAGAATACAAGTCTTTTGCTTCTATTTTATAGCAAGGACAAACAAATAATGGCAACTGTACTCGAAGAGAACCATGTTGTTCCGGATGAAAAACAAAATTGAAATTGTAGATACATGAAAATCGAACAAAAGACAAATTTTTAATGAGACTTTAATTTCTTTTTTTAATATAAGGCGCGTGTACCAGGCATTGCCATACCTTCGGCACATGTGTTCCGCATACCTTTGGCATGAATACGTATCCGGAAATTAATGTGTTTATTAGGCACCCCACTCCCACCCACCAAGAAAAAAACACCCTTCTCGTCATGCACATACAATGCTATCATTTTAATTTTGATTTTATGATTGTATGATCTAAGTAAATTCATTTCTTGTTAATGTTCGTTGTAATTAAATAAGTAAACGTTGTACCTTTCCAATTTAAAATGGTTTTTGACCACGCATTCCTCTAATACTGTACAAGGTAATTTTTGTCTTTGTCCTTTGTGAACAAATAAAGTTTTGGCCTTAACCTACAAAACTCGTTCATTTTGATAGATCCTTCTGGCATTTCAAAAATTTCATATGTACATATGATTACTGTTGTTCTTTTCTTGTCATGTGCTATCTGTTTACCAAACACACTGCTAGCCATTAGTTGAAGAAGTCTTTATCATAATAATTTGATAGCTTAAACGGGGCATTCTGTGCTAATCCAGGAGTATTGTAATAATGAGCAGGGGTTAAAATCGCCTAATGTTTTTAAAACTAAAATGTTCTATGATACATTGCACATAGAGGCAGTGTTCATTTGATATGTTTGAATCACCCAAGGACGAGTACAACTTTTCATTTGATGGCTTAACTGTTTCATTAAACATTTGAAAACTATCGATATACGAGAATCGTATGGGCAAATGTCTTTCCACAAATATTCATTTTTTAAAATGTGTTAGTGTTTCTGTAAATTTTTGATCAAGTACATTTTTTGCCAGTTGTTCTATATACTGTCCAATGAATCTAAAGCTATTCCAAATATGAGTGCCCTTTTAATTCTCTTTTTTTTCTTTTTAGTGAACCTATCAACTGTGAAATCCTTCCAAAATTAAATATGTTTTTCATTCTTGCTCGGAATAAGTTTTACCTCTGCATCTGGGTGATTATTAAGCAGTGTCTGCATAAATAGGTGACTGTCATAATCAGACAAGTTATAAATGAACAATAGTATGTATTTTGATCATGGTCACGCTTCGCTGCCTCGGACTTTATTTTTACTTTCTTTTTCTCACAGTTTTAACGTATATTTGTTACATTTATTTGTATCCGCCCTCTGTGAAATCCATAGGTACAATATATGCCTCTATAAAATATTGGTTTTTATCTCTTGTGGATTGATTTGAGGTAATACAAAACGCTGATGGATTGTCCAGGATTTGTCAGACTGTGTCTTAGACATCTGTTCAGCCTGAGAGGCCTTCTGAAAGAAAATCGACACGCTTCATACCTCTGATATAATAATACTCTAAAAATCACAATAAATAGCATACGCAACTTTTAACTGATCTCCATAATTTGTTAATTTTTGCAAATGAACCCATTTTGTGCATAATAATTATCGAATTATTCATATAAATCATAATCTTTTGTACAAGTAATATTTCTGGCGTATAGAAAAGTATTCAATCGTTTTTACATGTATATTTTTCTCTGTCATGCTGGTTTATTTGTGATGATATTAATCTTGATTTTTGTTTTAATTCCAACATAGTAATACCTGTCACCTTCATAGTTATGATGACCACCATATTGAAATATAATTAACATCTAAGCATGTCTTTGTCTTTCTATTTCAGTAAGTCTAACAGGTTTAAATTCTTCTACAGGAACACCACATAACTGATCTTGTTATTTCATATTGGCATTTCTACAAAGCAAATATCAGACCCTGCATATATATGAATACTCACAAAACTCACCATAAAACAAAATCAAGATAATTGACACACACACACATATATATGTGAGTGTGTGTGTATATATATATATATATATATATATATATATATATATATATATATATATATATACATGTATACACACATATGCTGCCAATTAAATAATTTTTGACTCTATTAACTCTTTGTAAAAAAAACATCTATTGTCAAACTTTTCCCGTTTAAAGTTTCTATAAGTGCCATATTTTTTTTACATTCAATTTATAAGCAACAATCTTATGAACTGAAACAAAATTGACCTCTCTCCATGATTTACATTTACAAATATATTGATTTGCATTATAGAATTATCAAAGTAATTACATTATCATTCTGAGTTTTGTCTTTAATCCCAAAGATATTATTTATGTTTGTGAATTCCAAATCATTTGTATGACTACACTTACTTTTTATATATTATAAAATATCATTATGTTATGAGACAGTCCCAAAAGATATGAGAAATTATCTCTGCATGCAACACACAAAAAAGCACAGCGACTTTGAAATAATTATGATTCGTTTGAGAAATGCATTCGTAGGCAAATTTCAATGTAATATTTTCAGCTGGAACCATCTAAGAGTTGGAGAATTTTAAGTTTTATATGGTAGCTAGAAAACATTCTGCCCGTCGTTATCTTCTAAATTGCCAAATTCAAAATTCCATTTTCTTCTTGAAGTTAATACTTCATTGTTTCCAATCAGTTTTCGTACATACCTCTAGATCCTTTTTCGTTTCTTGTAATGGTATTCACAACAATATTTATACATGTCAAATGTTGTTGCAGATTTGACTCATAATTTATGCTAAATTTATTTTTTGATGACTTGATAGATCTATTTTAATACAAGGATTAAACCATATTAGTGTTTCTGAAAAATGTTCAGCTGTGATCAATATGAACGATCTAGTTAGTTCTAAATATCATTTTAAAGAAGTCTATCCAAGATCATTTTTCCCTGAATTTAGAAAATCTGTTCCAAATAAAATGAAATTGTCAATATATGATGCTGAAAATTGCAACAAACGTTTCCATTTAGACAACATTTTTCTAAGCCATTTAATTGTCAAAGCAACCCGCCCCCCATGATAATCCTTCACGGCAATATTTAGTTTTGATTTTGTCCTTTGACCCATGCCATGCAAACATGTAAAAGAGTGTATTTAGTTCACTAAGAACCTGTTGAGATGGATTTGGTAATGACAATAAAAGATGATTAATTTTAGAGATAGCTAAACTTTTTATCATAGTTATCCTTCCAAATGGAGATAAAAAACAACCTCTTATTCCATTGAATTATCAGGTTCGTAATTTCGCGATTGTTCGATGGATAATTAAGAGTTGTACTTCTTTCCAAGTAAGTTGAAAACTTGATACCTAAGACAACAAACTCAGTACAATCACAATTAAGTTTCTGTTCTGGACAGTATTTCTTGTTGCTGCAGGTTCTACTTCCGATTAAAACTATCTTTGTTTTTTAAATGTTTATACTAAGAATGGAAAATTTGGAATATTGATATAAAAGATGTAAACCAGATATCAGACATTTCTGAACCATCAAGAGCAAGTAATGTACCATCAGCATACTGAGAATAAACACAGGTTTTATTAAACATGTTTATTCCATTAATCTTTCTTATTTTTCTTTTCTTTTCACCAGTGATAAATTGGATAAAACTTTGTTTTACCGAAACATTAAATCTTGTTTAAATTTTAATGGTCAAGTCTCCAGTTGGTTGGTATTTTAAGAGTGTGTAGACATGGGGATCGATTCTCCTCATATATTTGTGTTATTATATCTATATTTCAATGGATATAGATATATATTTGCATGTTTTCTATATGTTATCATGTATCCAAGAGAAAAAAGCACTGTCAATGTGCCTCTTCAAACTAACACAGATATTTGTAAACAATACTCAGGCATGAAATCAGGTGATTATATATAAAAAGTTGGAAACTATGAAACAATGCGAGAATTCCCATATTTATACTATACTGATGCAAAATTTCAATTTTTTCCAGACCAAACAAGGCTAATTAGCTGAAAATGTTAATGTCGTCATACTTAAGGCTAGTTTTGGATATTGGCGTTGGGAAAACCACTTTTCCATCGTAACATACATTTTACTTACCGAGGAAAACAGCCAGAAAGAATATATTAGAAACAAAATATTTGCCACACTTCGTTGCTAGTTGATTTCAAAAAGATATAAAATCATTCATTAATATAGTGTCATTTCATTTTATTATTTAATTTGGCACGAGTTTTATTATTTTATTATATATATATATATATATATATATATATATATATATATATATATATATATATATATATATATATATATGCAGGTCTCAAGAAAAAAATACTGTATTTGTAAAAGTTCATTAACCAGCTTTCTTATGAACCAATTTTGTCTCCCTCTACAGAGAAAATATTGATGTATGAGCATAAATAAGAAATAGGACTTAGTATTACTAGTTTAATAAAGGAACAGACGAAGACGACTCCTCCTGTTATACGTGCAATGATGGCACCACCCCTCGTCTGACTTGCAAACGACTTTTAAATCAAACTTACTCCAAAGACTTCAACATTAACCACGCCCCTGTTACTATCTCCAAATTATACTTATATCCCCCAATACTTATCTACAGGTGAGACTCGAGTATTCTTATTCTTGATACGTCTCCCTTTGAATGCAATAACAATGCAAAAACCTCACAGCTCAACCCTATGTGTCTGATGCAGGCAATTAAATTAATTTTAGCTACGTATTTTGTGTTAGTATCAAAAAAGGAAAGAAGTACTTATTTAACACTGTCTGAGACGACTGGTAAGTTATAACGAAACCCTAACTTCCTAAGTCCCTTAAGACACTAATGAAATAGTATATCGACAGGTGTAAGATTATCCTATCTGAGTACACTCATACACAATACGTGACGAGACACACTTACTCGGGCAAAGAGTGTCGACATTTTTTGTTGTAGGTTTATTATGGAACAATAATAAATATACATCTAGTCGGAATTTGTTGTTGTTTTTTGATTTTGTTGTTTTTTCAGCATTGTCATTCCAGAAGGCCCCTTCAACAGTCTGGTGTGTATCTCTACGGGTATTTAAAAAAAAAGATATGAAAGAGACCGAATATAAGAACTTGTTTGTTTATTTTGTCATCATCTGTACAACATTTATTTAAAACAAAACTTACAGCAGGAAATTACTTTTAAAAGATGGCAATGTAATTGTGATAGATCATGGTGCTACGTTTAACAGATGATTAAGACTACTTTTGATGTTTTCCAGGGCTCTAATATTGAGTTTCTGATTGTGCCATTTTAGACTATGCAACCAATAAACCAACTGACCTAACTAAATTGCTTTAAGTGGTAGGTATTACGGAATATCTATTTGGTAACTGTACAAAAGTATAATTCTACCGTGAAAGACTGCAGAGTGAATCAAAGGATTTTTTTTATATCTCTTCTATAGCAAGGACAAAAAAATATATAGAGAGTATATTCGAAAAAATCTTATAATTCCAGACAATATGAAAAATAAGAAAGTTGGAATTTCCAAACAGAACAAAAGAAAGAAAATGATTATTTGTCATGAATTTCTGTTGAATACAAGATGGTAGGGAAACCAGATTGAACTGTGTTTATGTAAGTATCTATTGTCGTTGCATGCAGACAAATTATTCCTAATTGTAATATTGTATATGTCAAGACTGTACGATCTTATAAAATTCATCTATTGATAATATATAGTTTGGTTGAAAAAAACAATTCTTGTACATGTTAATTTTAAGATTCTTTTTGATTACGCTCTTCTTGATACCCTTGCATACCTTTTCCACGTCATGATCAGTTCTAATGGAATAGAGACCGTGAAATTCTTGTACAGGAATACCACATAATTCGTCTTTGAAAAGACCCCGAACTTTGCTATTAATTTGAGAAACACCGAATATACTATCTTTCTTGAAATCAAATAAACAAATAACGAATCTGCATCAGTCACTAACGACATGAAGTTATCACTATATTGTGTTTGTGTGTGTGTGTGGGGGGGGGGGGGGTCTTATTGTTGCAAAATTCGTACATTAACCACTTGGATAACTCTAACACTTAAATCGTTTTCTAAAATATATGGGCTCCATCGTTTTTAAATGTGTCATGGTTTTCTTGAATTTGCAATTATTGAGATTCTTTGTAAGTTGTTCTAACAATTGTACTGTGGTCTTGAAACTATATAGGAATCTGAGTGTCCTCTTTACAACAGCTTCTGTGCCATCCTGTTCAAATCGTTCGACTACTAAATCTTCACTAAACGAAATGTATTTTTCATCATTATTTGGTATTATTGTCACTGCTTGATCTGGGTCATTTGTGACGAATATCTTCATAAACAGATGAGAATCTTAGGCGAGACTAATTACTGATAAAGAGTGGTTTAAACTTTGGATGTCTGTAAATCAAATTACACTCGTTTAGTGCAAGACCTCTGCACTAACCAGTTGAATGGAAATGATCTCTTACTTTGCTTTCTGGTGATTTCCTTTTCACAAATGTTACGTCTAGGGGTTAATGTAACAAAAGAAAGAACGACTCAAACAAGCTTTCGCAATTTCTAAAATACAAATTTAATTTCCTAAAATATAAAATATTTTAAACAAACAAAGTGAAAGAATTAAAAATAACTTACAGTTTAGAATTTTCTTAATTAGTCCTAAATTGTCCTATACACTTCAATAATCCAGTAGTTAATCCAAAGTATTCCTAATGAATTAATGTTCCGAATGAAAGATTGTTCCGAATGAATGAGTCTGTAATGTTATGATATACCAGTGCTTTTTAGTTCTAAATCCAAAATATTAATAATCCCAGGTAAACTCCTGTAAATGTAGAGTATTGTTAAGTTCCTTAAACAATAGTACTTAAATCCAAATTGTACTATGTATAGAATAGATTTTCCACTAAGCTGAATCTCAAACAATAAATAATTCTCCTCTCTCTTTATATCTGATGTAACTGTATAAGAATGAGTAACGCAGTGACCAAATATCATTATATAGCATGTTACTGCGTATGAGAGAATAACCCTTGACTCGGAAACTACGTTCTAGCACTATCCAGTAAACAAGTTATTCTAACCAATCGGAAACCAGGTCACGCATGATACCCTAAAAGCACTCTCGCACTACAATAACACTACCCTAATCTCAAATCAACAAGATGTTGATCAAGCACGCGCCACCCACGTGACTCACTGTTATGTTAAGTTGACCGACATAATTATTGATTTTCCCTGGACATAAACACTGACTCATTGTTGATGTATATGTGTACTTTACAATAGTGTAGGCTACTGAATTAAGGAATTATAATACAATGGTCATAAACCCAAATTAAAACTATTATAATTTAAAGATGATACATAATTCCGTAACACAAATATAACATATGTTGGCAGAGTTAAAATGTTTCTGATATTTTCCAAATATCATTTTAGAAGCGATTTTTGCTTAAAGTTCTTCCTTCTTTCTGTAACTTTTTTAAAAATTCGCGTATAACTTATCAGTGCAATCTGTTTCACTGTATACAATAGGCTCATATTCGTTGTGCACGGATTTGAAGAGGGACAAAATCTTCGTTGGTTTATGTTTGTCGGTTTGTGTTGTCCATGATATCTATTAGTCTTGTTTGCAGTGTATATTTGTTTCATGATAGTTTCTAAGCTGCAAAACGGAACTTTTAACTGATGACTGCAGTTTTTGAGTTTCAAAACAAAACCCTCTTTAGCCATGATGTCAACTGAGTTATTTACTTAACTGCATGATCTTTGGTGTTCTTACAATGTATGCATAGGGTTAAAATGATTTAAAAGCTTCTTGCAGAAGTACTTTTATTGGAGTGTTTGTGTTTTGAGATGACATCAGTCTTGACAAATCCTTTATTCCACAATCATTATACTTGTTTCCATCAAATTAAATCATCATGTCCACATGGCTTTCTCTTTCTTTTTTCTGTATCTCTAACTGATTCAATGAGTCTGATCACGATTTCGTAAACAGAGATACGTTGAATTTACGTTCGAATTGATCGATTTCGTCCATGTTGATTGGGCATGTTTGAAACCAATGTTTATACTTATCAAGGTTGCATTTAGAGTGTATGTATGGATGATCTCTTAGTGGGTTTAACATAAATTCTACGGAATAGAAGAAACATCTATCTTTATTTTGAACCTTAAAACTGAAATGTATGTTCGTCATCGATTTTAGTAAGTATGTGTATTATATTCATCTCATTGTCTGCTATATGTCTACATGTAATGATAAATAGTCTGTTCAGACAAAAGATTAATTTCTCTTTTTCCTGACCCAATTTTGTGTTGACTATTTCAACTAGCTTATCATTTACCTTTTTATTTTCATTTCCGCTTGCTTATAATGTTTAAACCCTTTGTTCTGTGATACCAATCCCTAAAAATAAGTCAGTCTTCTGGTATCATTTCGAGTGTAATCGCTAATTCTTGCTGGCCTTTTAAATAACTAAAATCTCTAGTTTTCCTAATAATTGTCTTCTTTATCATCATAAATCATAAATCGACATCACTGAAAAATACAATCTTGATCGTTTGCCCTGTAAATATTTACTTGTTTACATGCCTTCTGAATGAATCATGGAGTCTTCTGTGGATGATTCTCTTTACATTTTGCATGTTCATTGTATTCATTCCCCTTCAAGTTGCAGGACAGATGGAAAGTGTTTGTATTTTTTTTAATATTTTTTTTTTGCACTTCTGATATTGGAGAATCAATCATGGAAAACATTCATTACAGTTATATTTATTCAATACAACATTAGACTGAAATTTCCTTTTCTTGTGAGTGAACATCTATCACCTTATCATCGTTTTTCCACACTAGGAAGTAATTATTTTCCGATTGCTTTCACACAACTTTCTGTTTCCTCCACTACATCGTGGTATTTATTATTTCGTTTTTCCATTTTGATCACTTTTGTTTTTTTCCTTCTTTTATTTGTAGTATCTGAGAGTACTCATTTATTTACTACTTGAATTTGTTCAGATGAATCTGATTTTGTTATTGCTCTCTAAAAGTATTGTACCATACATATCTTTTAGAGTTTTTACATCACCGATGATTCTATTTATTTCTGGTCTGTTCAGACCTGCTAGCAAAATAAAACTTTCAAGATACTAAGCATATTTTCTTCAGCAATATTTATAACGTTTTCCCCAAACCTATCATTACCAACTTGCAAATGTCTGGGCAGAAAAAAAAAACAATCTTTCCGATATTGGTTATAATTGAAAATGTATTGTCATCCAGAATTTTGTTGCAATGCCAGCCAGCATCTACAAATTGTTTGAATACAACAATTTCATCATATAAAATGGCACAATACATTTCCTTCTATGCGATTGGCTTGATTTTATTCTTGGGTGGTTCTCTAAATTTTGGAGTGAACAATGTATGTCTTCCTTTATTTAACGGACACAATATTTTTCAGTTGGTTAACAAATGTTACAAGAATATCACAAGAATATCATCATACCCTTTCCATTTCACTAGCACAATTCTTTTTTACCATTCGTTCTATTCGTTTTTAAAATCGTTTCAACCTAGTACAAGTCATATTGTTTGTCATTGATCCACAACTCCTCCTCGTAATGTATCTCATCAATATTCTCTCCGTTTAACTTTTCAAATTTGTAAACATGATGACAGTTTCCATTTATTCATGAAAACTTGGATAGTAAGTACTAAGATGGGTGATGATTCCCATAAAAAACACATCTAGTTTAGCACTTTAGACTATTTTGATGGTATAACGATAACACTATTTAGTAGTCTAGTAGTGGAAGAGGATGGTTCGGAATGATCATTTATCTTTCTACTGTCATATCGGGGCAGAGGGTTACCAAACAAAACTAACACAGTTTTCATGACCTCACAAGCGGGGCAGACGAAATTCAGCAAAGCCACCCATGCACCCCTAAAAATATAGAACCAATTTCTCCCGACTCCACACCTACCCCCATGATCCTTTGAGAAGTGTTAGTAATTATAAAAAATATATGTACCGTTCATACTTGCTTGGAAGTGAAATCTAACTGCAAACAACATAGATCTTGATCTGCCGTCCCATCATGCGACGGCAGATCAGGGTTTATGTTGTTTGTTCTAACGATTACTCCTAACTGCATAGACCCAGATCTGCCGGCGCATTATACAACGATAGATCTGGGTCTATGAAGTTTGCAGTTGGACCAGACTTATAAGTGAGTACATACGGTAATTTAACTTACCTAAACCCGATACTGTTAGGTCCGAAAAGTTGTGTCCATTTTAGAGAGATGGCCGGTATGCAGAGATTTGATTAGTATTAATTAGGTCCCCATGAGACCAAAATATGCAGCCAGTCTCCGGATGAATGCCAGGTTATAGAAGAAGCCAGGTTAAAGAGGGGGCCAGGTTTGAGAGCAGGTCAGTTTAGGAAAGTGTACGTGTATATCTAATGTGGAATGTCATAAACTCCTAGAAGAACTTTTTGATTATAAACTCATGTCTGTAACACGCTTTTTTCCAGGCTGGCATTGCAAAATTGACTTTCAAACAATCAAAGTACTGAGAATACTGATGGTCTGGATGATAATAATAATATAGTACATTAAACTGAATCAAAGGGATGAACATAAATTGTGAAATATTGATAATCATGTTCTTTTTTCTGATCAATAGCAAATACCAATATACCTCAATAAACATGTAATCTGAATTGCAAATGTCTTTTCTTCTCTTTCTCTCTTAATAGAGAATTGATTAAACAATTCATTAATCATTTTCAAAGAAAATATTTGAGTGGTTACCATTTATGAGCAATTTGTGTTGAAATGATTCTACATAGAAACTGTCAAACAATATCAAGAGAGGTAACCACTAAATATAATCTTTGTCTCTTCAGATTAAAATTTGATTTATGTCCCTTTATATGGCTAGATTTTTTCAAAGCCAAAAGGCCAACAGAACTAAATATATAAAAGTGCCTATTATTAGACATATAAACCATTCTTAGTAACTGAAAGTGGGCAGTGTACTATAAGTTTGAGAGGGATATATCCCTCCAAGCCTAGAAAACTGCAATTTCATGACAGAAAACTATATTTTTCAACTTGCATATTAACTATTATGAATACTTCGCATATACAAACAAAAATATGCATATGCAACTTTTAAGAGTGTGCAGCTTGCATTTCTTTTTTATGCAATCTACATGTACACATAATTAGATCATTTGAGATTTGCTTGTTCCTAGGTCCATGAGTGGTAAATAAATAATTTATTATTATTATTATTATTAACACTTCATTCAGATGTTCAATAAAACTGTTGTGTGCTATAAATAAATGTTTGATTTAAATTTGCTTGATAAACTATGTAATAAAGTTCATGAGATATCTGAATTAAAACTCTTATCAGATGCCTTATGTATTAAACAATCACATAACTTAAAATGATATCTTATTATCAAGTTTAAAAGATATCTTATTACCTTTTTAAGATAACTGGATTTTATTTGTTTACAAGATATCCTATATAAACTTAATCAGATATTATATATTATAAATGATCATAAAGTTTATAAGATATCTTACAAAGAATATAAGATATCTTACAGAGTATATACGATACCTTAAAAATTTGTTTCCTTTAATGATTTAGCTATGTAATAGACACTCTGATGATAACAACAATTGTTACAATTGTTGTCAAAGGCACAAATGCATTGATCACATGATAGCCAATGCACATTTATTTAACATTAATTTCTGGGTTATCAAACTTGCACCGAGTGCTGATAGAGGTAATCCCAACTTAAATGATACTAACCCAGTGAACTATCTTATTTCATTTGATGTCATGTAATCTTCTCTTAAGTCTGTAATTCAAATCATCAGTGGGTAGAAATTTACTCATCAAAGATGTTAATGCCTGGATAATGACATCTGACAATAACTTCGGTTATTTAAGCTAATCTCATATTGAAAAAATCTTGTTGGTTTTCTTATTTTTTTTTTGGTCCATATTTTCCAACTCCTTGTCAGCTAAAGTTGTACCAGTTACCTCTATGCAACTCCCATTTACTATTCTAATTTTCAACTCTTGTTTGTATTCTTCAATTTCATGTGAAATAAAGATACTGCAATTTTTATCTGCTGTGAAACATAATTTTTATGATCATGTAAGTAGTATGAAAATGGCAGAAGATGATGTGGAAGATTTTGATGAGCCTAAAACTAAAGTTAAAAATAAATTTGATTACAAAGAAAAAATTATGATGTAATAATTGAAGATCCTTTTACCACTAATGATTTGTCTGATGAGGAGTTTAAAACTCATGAACAAAATCTTCAGGTAGAAATAATCAATAAACAAGAGTCCCTTGCAAGGACTAATGCTCTTCTGGGCAAGAAAAATTACCAGGAAATCAAGATAAGACCATTTCTTCCTTTTAACCATGTCTACCATTTTGAATGATTAAAACAAGTGGTTTTGCATCATTTCATTGATGTTGCAAGATGGTGGCAAGGTAAATAATTGCTTAGAATAACTTTGTAAAAATCAGTGAATAAACTAGATCTCATAAAAAGTCTTTTAATGAAAACCCCATGTTAATATGGCCATCCATTCAGGAGTAACGATAACAAGATTTTCAAGATGACTGCCATGTCAGCCATATTGGATGTCAGATTGGCACCATTTTCATTCAAGACCAAGTAGACTTCAAAGAAGTCTTTTAGTAAAAACCCCATGCTGATATGACCATCCGTTCAGAAAGAGTATCAATAACAAGATTTTCAAGATGGCTGCCATATTGGACCCCAGATCAGCACCATTTCCATCTAGGACTAAGTAGACATCATAAGAAGTCTTTTAGTGAAAACCTCATGTTGATATGACCATCAATTCAGGAGTAGTAGTGATAACAAGATTTTCAAGCTGGCTGCCATATTGGATGTCATATTGGCACAGTGTTCATTTAGGACCAAAAAGACATCATAAGAAGACTTTTAGTGAAAACCCCCATGTTAATACGACCATCCATTCAGAAGGAGCAGCGATAACAAGATTTTCAAAAGGGATGCTGTGGCAGCCATATTCGATGTCAGATCAGCACCATTTTCATCTAGGACCAACTAGACATCATAAGAAGTCTTTACTGAAAACCCTATGTTGATATGACCATCCATTCTGGTGGAGTAGCGATAACACGATTTTCAAGATAGCTGCCATGACGGCTATATTGGATGTCAGATCAGCACCATTTTCAGTTAGGACCGACAAGATATCATAAGAAGTTTTTTTAGTGAAAACCCCATGTTGATATGACCATCCATTTAGGAGGAGTAGCAATAATATGATTTTCAAGATGGCTGCCATGGCAGCCATATTGGACATCATATCGACACCATTTCCATTTGGGACTAACTAGACCTCATCTGAAGTCTTTTAGTGAAAACCCATATTGATATGACCATCAATTCAGGAGTAGTAGTGACAACAAGATATTCAAGATGGCTGCCATGGCAGATGTATTGGATGTCAGATCAGCACAATGTTCATTTAGGACCAACAATACATCATAAGAAGTCTTTTAGTGAAAACCCCCATGTTAATATGACCATCCATTCAGGAGGAGTAGTGATAACAAGATTTTCAAGATGGCTGCTGTGGCAGCCATATTGAATGTCAGATTGGCACCATTTTCATCTAGGACCAACTAGACATCGTATGAAGTCTTTTAGTGAAAACCCCATGCTGATATAACCATTCATTGAGGAGTAGCAATAACAAAATTTTCAAAATGGCTGCCATGGTGGCCATACTGGATGTCCGACTGGCACAATTTTCATTTCGGACCAACTAGACATCATATGAAATCTTTTAGTGAAAACCCCATCTTGATATGACCATTCTATCAGGAGGAGCAGCAATAACAAGATTTTCAAGACTGGATATCCAATCAGCACCATTTCCATCTATGAGCAACTAGACCATGGGATGAATGTGTGTGTAAAGTTTCATGGCAATCCTCCATGTAGTTTAGGAGGAGTACCGATACCAAGCTTGTGCTAATGGATGGATGGACAGCGGATGGATGACAGACGGACACCAGGCAGAGGACAGACAACAGACCATTCCATAAGCTCTTCTGGTCTCTGACCTGTAGAACCAATAAAAAATGAAATTATAAGTGGTCTAAAAATAGAATAAAAATATAAATTAATGAGAAATGATTTTAAAATTGAAGGTGAACACATTATTATTGTTATGAAATTGCCCCAAAGTACAAATATCACAGAGGAATAAACCAGGAAAATATTTTATTGAAGCCACAATGGATCTGCAGTTAAACAGGCAAAAGATAATGAGTTAGAAAAAGGCAACACAACAATCAAACATTTTTCCCAAATTATATGTTTGGAAACAATTAGAGGCAAACACTTGTTTAACCCTGCATATGTAGGAGATGACATGGTTCCTACTTCAACAATAACAAATGATTAATAGAATAGATTAAATAGACTTAGAGAAAATACAGAAGAAACACAAAGTAAATATGCATAAGAACCAACTGTTGCACAGAGACAGTAATTAAGACTTGCTGAGAATATAGAGTTGCAAACAATAAACACAAATGATGAAGAAGTAAGAGAGGCTGAGACTATAACTGACCAAAGTACAAACATCACAGAAGAATAAACCAGGAAAATATTTTATTGAAACCAAAATGGATCTGCAGTTAAACAGGCAAAAGATAACGAGTTAGTAAAAGGCAACACAGCAATGAAACATTTTTCAGTTAAAACAATAATCAGTTTTTCTCTGCTAATGATATAAGAGAAATGAAAGATAGAGAAAATACCAGATTATTAGTTGAATTAAAAATAAAATCTACAGAACCAGAAATAACAATATACTGAAATTGTGGAAAAATATGAAAAAAATCGCCATAAAGAAATAGATCCAAGCATAAAAGTTTTATTACAGTGTGAATTAGATGATGATAGAATAACCAGAGTGTAATCAAAGATTACACAGCTCACCTCAGTAAAGATTTTAGTAGTCACCAGTACCCATTGTAAACATTAATTATCATGCTGAAAATAAATTCAGACTAAAGTGATCTTGACATGAAAACGTTGGCCCCTTTTTTAACCAAATTTGTATTAAGTTTACCAATGACTAAACCAGGCCTTCAGAATTTGTCATATATGCTGGACATGTCCAACAGGACTGATGTCCTGACTCATAAAAATGCCCAAATCGGACATTGGGAATTTCTGCTAAGAAACAAAAATTCAGACTTGATACAGTAATTGTTTTAACTGAAACTAGTGCAAAGGTATTTGACCCAATATTAAATGCAAGATGTACATTGCAACAGGTGTGATATTGCCTTGTGGTTCATGTAAACAGAATAATGTAACCTCTACCAGGGATCTATCCCTGCCTTATAGTCCCTGCCTCAATCAGGTTTGGGAGTAGACCATTTGATTTGATAGGTAAAGAGGGATTCCCAACAAATATTTAAATCATTTTCAAAATGACAAAGAAAAAGTGAAATAATCCCTATACAAATTAAGATCTATGCTGATAACTACCATATATACTCGCATATATACCAACTGCAAACTGCATAGACCCAGAACTGCCGGTGCATAATGTGCCGGCAGATCTGGGTCTATGCAGTTTGTAAGGACTAATCAGTAGAACAAACAACACATACCCTGATCTGCTGATGCATTATGCAATGGCAGATCAGGGTCTATGTTGTTTGCATTTAGACCTGGCTTATACATGAGTATAAACAGTATGTCTTTGTACTAATGCACTGCAAAAACAGAGTAGCAAGTGTCCAACTACAATAATGTAGCCTACTTTAAAATACAAATTGATATCAGCTGGCCCATGTACATCCGAGTGATATGAAGCTGACATCTAAATTACTGACTACATTTTAAGAAAACGAAAAACAGATTGCATCATATTTTAAGCATAATGGTGAATTCCATAGCTATATAATGACTTCAAAACCTGAATAAAAGACCAAATATGGAAATATATTTGAGTTAACTTTCTGACGTAAGATGATGATGGAGGGGGGAAGAGGTGTCAGAAAGGGCCTTCTGAGAAGGCTGGTATGTATATAGCATGGAAGAATTTATGTGGTCATAAACCTAACACAAATATCAAACCCATGTTAGTAAAGCATAAAATGTTCCTTGATTGTAAGCATTTAGCACTAACTGACATGCATTTCAGTTTCATGGTTGGAATATACACAGCACCCATTAAATGAACTTTCAACACAAAATTTGAAAGGTCACTGAAGTATGAAATATGTCACACAGACCTCCTGTTGCAATAAGGATGTAGAAATTATCAAGATGCATCCCCTAACCAATTTTCATGACTCTAGGAAAGATAGTATGCATATAGCATGCCAAAAACTCATGTGACCAAAACTTAAATAAAACCAGTAAAAGATAAAATATAGATCAGCTTCTTAAGTTGTAAGGGTGTGGTACTAATATAGATCCATACAATCATTGATGACTCTGGCATGAACAGTGCTTGAGACTGAACCCAAGTCAGTGATGCACGAAATATGTGTCCCAGTGACTGACTTTGTGATGGTGGTGTAGTACTCGTCAAGATACATACCCCCACCCTCATAATTCTAGGTATACAGTACCATTATGTATACAGGGTGCACACAACCAATATAATCATGAGCTAAAGGCAAAAACCTAAGCCAGTAAAATGTTAAATGTAGGTCACAGTGACCACCTTTTGTTGTAAGGGTTGGTACTAATAGAGATCTTACAATCATTTAGTTTCATGGTTCAATCATGAACAGAGCTTGGGAAATAAACTTTTAATCCAAAATTTAGCTATTCAATGAATTTTGAAATATGGGACACAGTGATCTACTTCTGTGATGAGGGTGTAGTACTCCTCAAGATGCATCCCCTCACCAAGTTTCCCGATTCCAGGTATAACAGTTTGAATAAAGTGTGCAAAAGTCCAGAGCTAAATGCAAAAACATAACCAAGAATGTACAACTAATTAACATGTACAAAGTTAGCCCCCTCCCAGAGAGCAGATGCTATGAAACCCATTCGAAACTGTTACCTAGTACCTAAGAAAAAGAATGCTTGAGATGCATTGAGACTGTATATATTTATATGGTTTTATTGATGCCAATACCGGTGTAGTACAATAGCTCTCCTCTATTTCATAGAGATGAACTAATAATGTCACTGGAATTATGAAACAGGGAAAAATATAAACTAAATTTTAGATATAACACAGAAGGCATAAATGAAAGAATCAGGGCAAAATTACAATTAGATGAAAAGTTGAAATGATTGTTCAAAGAGAAAGTTTGACAATTGCCACAATTATTACAGATATTGGCAAAGAATATAGGGTTCCTGCACAAATCTGTTTTTTTTTCCATGACTTTTCCATGACAAATTTCTGGTTTTCTGTGACTAAATTCTTTAATGTCAATGATGAAAAGGCTGGAAATTTGATCTGTACACAGAAAATAATCATAATATTGATCAACATGATACGAAAGATAACCACATAATCAGCTTTTTTGTCAAGATGGCCTCCTCCTCCCTTTACAGCCATCCAATCCACCCACTTTAACACTACAAATTGACAAGTAAACAGAGATTAATGTGCACTTAAATCAAGATTTTGAGAAATCAGCAAACTTGAAGACTTCCATAGCAATGATTCTGAAAATCCATCAATTTGAAATTGGCTGCCTGGGGTGAAATTTCATGACATAATTTGTTGCCATTTTCCATGACTTTTCCATTACCTTCCATGACAAAATCATTTTCCATTACTTTCCATGACATTTTTTCCAGGATTTTCCATGACCATGGGAACCCTGACAACATCAAGTGTTGCTGTGTCCATAGCAGATTTGGTAAAAAGTTTAGTAGGAGGTGGTGGAGGAACAAGTGCTGGCATTGGTGGTAGCAGAGAAGGTAATACAGAGTTAGTGGTGGACAAAGGCAAACATCGTTACACGGCATGAAAAATATTCTGCTTCTGTGGCACAAGTTGGTGTCTTTTAAAGAGTGTTCAATAACCTATAGAAAGTAGGTCAACCAAGAGTTATTAGTGAGCAGGAGTTTACAATATGCCCCTGCTTATGCAGCACGAGTTGGTGTCTTTTAAAAAGTGTTAAATAATCCATAGAAAGTAGGTCAACCAAGTTTTGGTGTATGACTCAGCTTAATCCTAAGATGCACCTACTATGTATGTTGGGTGACAGTAGGTTAAAAGGTGTGGAAATTAGAGCACAGACATAATCTTTAAGGAATGTTCAAAATCCTGGAGAAGAGGTCACAGTAACCCAGCTTTGATGTGAAATGCATTCTTCCTAAGTTGCATCCTCAGTTCAAGTTTGGTGGCAATAGATAGAAGAGTCCTGAAATTGGAGCCAGTACACAACTGTAACAATTTGTTTTTATTAAACCCTGGAAAGTATGTCAAATTAACCCAGTTTTTTTGTGAATGCCACACATTCATCCTAAGATGCATACAAAGTACAAGTTTGATGTCACTAAGTAGAGTAGTATATCAGTTAGAGCCCAAACTGGGAGGGTGGACACATCATACATAGAGAATATACTCATTTTTTAAGCAATTTTGAATTAATCATGCAAAGTAGGTCAATGTGATCCAGTTATGGTGTATGACACATGTCCATCCTAAGTTGCATCTTAAGCATAAGTTTGACAGAAGAAGATGAAAAGGTATTAGAGTTAGGGCCCAGACACAACTTTTTTTAAAACATCTTTAATATATCCTAAAATATAGGCCATAGCAAGCCACTTTTGGTACATGTCACATGTTCATCTCAAGATGCATACACAGCGCAAGTTTGATGTGAATATATGAAGTAGTATAAAGTTGTTACCCATACAAGGGGGATGGACAGAGTGAGTTTCTTGAAGCTGGAGTATAATTATACATGTAAATACAAGTAGTAAAAAGTTCTTGCGCAGACAAAAAGGATGGACAGAGTGAGTTTTTTGAAGCTGGAGTATAATTGTACATCTAAATACAAGTTTACATGTGGGAATTTACAAATTATGATCCCATCAAAACTGAGAATCTGAATCAATGATGGTAAAAAACACCACACAGAGTTACATTCTCCATGGAAAATTTTACTCAAAATGATAAGGTCTATAAAACTTAAGTTTTGTTATCATTACAAGTATATTACATTCTGTTACACTGCAAAAGCATGGAATTTATAGAAATTAAATTAAAGACATTTAAATGTAACTAAACAAGTTTTATTTCATTACTGAATGCTATTCAAATGTTAATCAGCTTTTGAATCAGAGTACAAAATGTATGTTTTAACACATAGCACACTGTAGACTTAATAAACTATGTGTTTTAGCACATAGCACACTGTAGACTTAATAACCTATGTGTTCTAAGACATAGCACACTGTAGACTTAATAACCTATGTGTTTTAACACATAGCACGCTGTAGACTTAATAACCTATGTGTTCTAAGACATAGCACACTGTAGACTTAATAACCTATGTGTTTTAACACATAGCACGCTGTAGACTTAATAACCTATGTCTTTTAACACACAGCACACTGTAGACTTAATAATCAATATGTCTACTATTCAAAGATTAGTCCCAAAATTAAGGACATTCTCTTGATATGGTTGTTACAAAAATCATCAGTAATTCATCTTACCAGTAAATACATTTATTACATTCAGTATCTCCTGTATGTGATCTATTGCTTATCTAATGAGTAAATAACAAATATTTTCCTTATATAGAACATGACTAAACACTTGAATGAATACATGCATAGTACATGACTAAACACCAACATAATGCACAAAAGAACACAATAGTATGTGATTATGAACATTTCCATAGTATATGACTTAACACTTTATATATGACTTAATAAATGTTGCAATGAATAATACACACAGGATATAGTGCTAATCTTAGAAAACAAATTCAAATTCTTCTAATTATAAGGTAATGCCCCATTCAAAATCCACATTTGGCAAACAAAAATGGTTCCAGTGATACTTTGTAATATGGAAGTGCTTTCCACAGTAGCTATATAAATGGTGAGAATGTGACATCATGATTCCTGTTATACTAAGTAACATGGCAGTGCTTTCCATAGCGTCTATGCAAATGTTAAGACTGTAACATCATGATTACTGTGATAACTGGTAACATGGCAGTGCTTTTCATAGTGGCTATACAAATGCTGAGATTGTAACATCATGATTCCTGTGATAACTGGTAACATGGCAGTGCTTTTCATAGTGGCTATACAAATGCTGAGATTGTAACATCATGGTTCCTGTGATAACTGGTAACATGGCAGTGCTTTTCATAGTGGCTATACAAATGCTGAGATTGTAATATCATGATTCCTGTGATAACTGGTAACATGGCAGTGCTTTTCATAGTGGCTATACAAATGCTGAGATTGTAACATCATGGTTCCTGTGATACATGGTAACATGGCAGTGCTTTTCATAGTGGCTATACAAATGCTGAGATTGTAACATCATGGTTCCTGTGATAACTGGTAACATGGCAGTGCTTTTCATAGTGGCTATACAAATGCTGAGATTGTAACATCATGGTTCCTGTGATAACTGGTAACATGGCAGTGCTTTTCATAGTGGCTATACAAATGCTGAGATTGTAACATCATGGTTCCTGTGATAACTGGTAACATGGCAGTGCTTTTCATAGTGGCTATACAAATGCTGAGATTGTAACATCATGGTTCCTGTGATACATGGTAACATGGCAGTGCTTTTCATAGTGGCTATACAAATGCTGAGATTGTAACATCATGATTCCTGTGATAACTGGTAACATGGCAGTGCTTTTCATAGTGGCTATACAAATGCTGAGATTGTAACATCATGATTCCTGTGATAACTGGTAACATGGCAGTGCTTTTCATAGTGGCTATACAAATGCTGAGATTGTAACATCATGGTTCCTGTGATAACTGGTAACATGGCAGTGCTTTTCATAGTGGCTATACAAATGCTGAGATTGTAACATCATGGTTCCTGTGATAACTGGTAACATGGCAGTGCTTTTCATAGTGGCTATACAAATGCTGAGATTGTAACATCATGGTTCCTGTGATACATGGTAACATGGCAGTGCTTTTCATAGTGGCTATACAAATGTTGAGATTGTAACATCATGATTCCTGTGATAACTGGTAACATGGCAGTGCTTTTCATAGTGGCTATACAAATGCTGAGATTGTAACATCATGGTTCCTGTGATAACTGGTAACATGGCAGTGCTTTTCATAGTGGCTATACAAATGCTGAGATTGTAACATCATGGTTCCTGTGATACATGGTAACATGGCAGTGCTTTTCATAGTGGCTATACAAATGCTGAGATTGTAACATCATGGTTCCTGTGATACATGGTAACATGGCAGTGCTTTTCCTAGTGGCTATATAAATGTTGAGATTGTAACATCATGATTCCTGTGATACTAAGTAACATGGCAGTGCTTTCCATAGTGGCTATACAAATGTTGAGACTGTAACATCATGGTTCCTGTGATACTAAGTAACATGGTAGAGTTTTCCATAGTGGCTATACAAATGTTTTCCAATATTATGTGTACTACAAACATTTGTATTTTATGATTAGATGTGGTAAACTGTGCCTGTATTCTAGAAAATTTAGAAGAAAAAAAAAGAGTCCCTCTTAGGGATGAAAGCTCTACTGGCCAAACAATACTTCTAGGAGTCCACAATAAGTCTGTTTCTTCTATCTTTTTATTCCTTTTAACTCTGAATTACCATATTCACATAATACCTGTAATTATAGTACCAAGTTCTTTGTCATGGCCTTTGACCTTGAACCTGATATCATGGATAGATCATTGAACTTAATTGTTTCAGACAATATCACAACAAACTCACATACTAAGTTTGGTGAAATCTATAATTATTACTTTTTGGAACAAAAACAAAGTTTTTGAACTGGCATCTTTCAAGGTATTCTTCAAATATATCAACAAACTGGTTAGGATAAAAATTCATTAATACCTCTGTGTTATCAGATCAAAATCTATTTGTATATGTATGAGTCACTGTGCTAATAAGCTCAATGAAGTACCAAAATTCAAGTAATGACCTTTGACTTGACCCCAAGGTCAATTAGGTCTGGCATTCAACTTCTTCACAAAAGAGTGGATATAATGATGTTCAGATCAGCACCATTTTCATTTAGGAACAACTACATGTCAGAAAAAGTCTTTTAGTGAAAACCCCATGTTGATAAGACAATCCATTCAGGAGAAGAGGCGATGACAAAATTGTCAAGATGGCCACCATGGTGGCCACACTGGAATTTTAATCGTCACCATTTTCATTTAGGACCAATTACAAATCATAAGAAGTCTTTTGTTGAAAACCCATATAAATATGACCATCCATTCAGAAGAATCAGTGATAACAAGATTTTTCAATATGATTGCCTTAGTGGGCATGCTGGTGGTCTGATTGACACAATTTGCAATTATGCAAGTCTTTCCTGGAAACCTGTTGTCAATTTGACTATCTGTTCAGAGGAGGTAGCAAAAACAAAATTTTCAAGATGGCCACCATGGTGGCCATACTGGATCCCAGATCATGATCATTTTCATTTAGGGCCAACTAGATATCATAAGAAGCCTTTTAGTAAAAGACAACAGTCAATACGGCTGTCTGTTTCTGATAAGTAGCAATATGAAGATTTTTGAGATGGCTTGGAGGTCAGATTGGCACCACTTTCATTTGGTACCAACTAATAATATAAAAGGTCTTTAAGTGAAAACTCCATGGTCAATATGACCATCTGTTTATCTGTGGGGGCCATATTGGATGGCACTAGGGCACCAGTTTCATTTCAAACTAACAAGACTTTGGGAAGAATGTGTGCATAAAATTTCATGACAATCCTCCCAGTAGTTTAGGAGTATCTATAACAAACATGTGCTAAGATACAGATGATGGACAGACAGATAACAGATTTTGAACAACAGGCCATCATATAAGCTCATCTGGTTTATGACCAGTGAAGCTAAAAAGCATCTTTATTTCTAAGTATTACATTAACAATCTTGACTGGTGAGGGTAAATTTTCACCATTACCATTTTCAAATGCTAAAATATTGTTGTTGTCCCTCAAATATATATATATTTCATGCATTAATACTGGCAAATTGACCCAAGGTGATTATGAAAGCATATTTATTACATCATACAAAAGGTCCAAAGGGGCCTGATATCACTCACCTGGCTGACATCTGCCTAATAGCCAAATTCAAGAGCAGTTGGCAAGGAAATCTGGGTCAATAGGTTGCTTTTATCAAGAATTTCTTCCCACGCTGTTGATTGATATGTTATCAAAGCAAATGCTTTGAGGTTTCTGTTTTTGTATCTTCATCCATATTTGATCGCACATCAGCATCATTTGTCTAATATTGAAAGACCTTTATGACAGGATGCATTCTGTCAAAGTTGGTTAAATTCTGTTGGGCGTTTTTTTTTTTCTTCAGAAAAAGTTCAAATGTTTTATTACTTTTAGTAATGATGGCTATATTTGAAGGTGGTCGGCATCGATTGTACAAAATTAGAGGCCCTTCATGCTGGAATGCTGTCAAATTTGGTCAAATTCTTTTGACCAGTTCTGAGAAGTTGTTTAAAGGTTTTTCTATTTTTGTAGTAATCATAGCTATTGTCAATGGCAAATCTGCACCATTTGTACAACTTTGAAGCCCTTCATGCCAGAATCCTCTCTGAAATTGGTCCAGAGGTTTTTGAGAAGAAAACAAATAGCAAATGTTGACAGATGCACAACAGATGATGCACGACGAACACAGGGCCATACCATAAGCTCTCCTGGCCTTATGGCCAGGTGAGTTAATAAAACTATCTATTTACAATGGGTCCATATCTAGCAAGCATGTATGTATGTGACCAGACTTCAAAAAAATGTTTCAAACAAGATTATTATGTCATGAAGACATCTACAGTCAATACTGAAACAAACAATTTAATGCTCAAGTGAAAATGTAAAGATGGAAAGAGAAACCTCAGACTAACAGTACTACAGGTACAAGAGTATCACTGATATTTCTACTCAAAATACCTTTTCACATGCCCCGAGAATCTACAAATTCACACCAAGATTTCTAATTCTGGACAGTTAGCTTACAGTTTTTTTTCAATAAAATTGACAAAAATATGTACAAAGAAGAAACTCTAATTTTAGCATGAAATTTAAATCATTCTTTTTTCTGAGACAAGTATGTCAAATACTTTTTGAACAGCAATTACTTGTTCTGATAATATAAAACAAAAATTTATGAAATAATTTTTTTCAAAGTATCAACTACAACAAGATACACTAGACAAAAAAAAATATTAAAAAAACAATCCAATGAAAAGGAGATATGAAACATGAGATATATACTCAACAGACTCACCAAACTGCAAGCAACAGAGACCCTGATCTGCCGTTGCATAGTGCACCAGCAGATCTGGATCTATGTTGTTTGTTCTACTGATTAGTCATAACAAACTGCATTGATCTGGATCTATTCTGTTTGCAGTTGAAACCAACTTGTACACAAGTATATACATGTATTTATACAATCTCATATGCACATGCAGTGCAGCATAATTGGGAACTGACCATTTAATTTTTTAAGCAGGGGGGAGGGGCTTGGGATGTTTTGAAAAAATGTCCTGCCCCTAAATACCTTTAAAAAATATTCTTGCTCTGATTTGTAAAAAAAAAAAAAAAAAAAAAATATATATATCCATTATATTATTTTTTTTAAAAAAATTATCTCAAGGTAAAAGAAAAAAAGTATCCTGGTTTGAAAGAAAATCCTAAGCCCTTTCCCTCACCCCACCCCTGAAAATTAAATGGTCAGTCTCTTATGTAACAAGAGTAATTGATTTAGTGCAACATGTCTTTCTCTAACAGAATGACATTGTTACCAGGGAGATATTTGGTCCATTTCTTTTAGATAACCATCAAAAGAATAGAAATGTTATGGCTGTTATGGGATGTAAATATAATAAAAAAATTAAAGAAAACTTAAAAGGACAGGTGGCTGCTGAAAAGTGAGTATCAATATGGAAGGTTGCACTGCAAATATGCAAAACCAAAATTAGCTCTTTGATATAAATGACAATTGACTATAACAAAATTAGCTCTTTGATATAAATGACAACTGACTGACTCTTTGATATAAATGACAATTGACTGACTCTTTGATATAAATGACAATTGACTGACTCTTTGATATAAATGACAATTGACTGACTCTTTGATATAAATGACAACTGACTGACTCTTTGATATAAATGACAATTGACTGACTCTTTGATATAAATGACAATTGACTGACTCTTTGATATAAATGACAATTGACTGACTCTTTGATATAAATGACAATTGACTGACTCTTTGATATAAATGACAATTGACTGACTCTTTGATATAAATGACAACTGACTGTCTCTTTGATATAAATGACAATTGACTGACTCTTTGATATAAATGACAATTGACTGACTCTTTGATATAAATGACAACTGACTGACTCTTTGATATAAATGACAATTGACTGACTCTTTGATATAAATGACAACTGACTGACTCTTTGATATAAATGACAATTGACTATAACAAGTTTGTTATAAACATGTTTCAGTGTACTACCATGTATACTCACTTATAAGTCAGGTCCAACTGCAAACAACATTGACCCTGTTCTGCTGTTGCATAATTTGCCAGCAGATCAGGGTCTAAGTCATTTGTTCTACTGATTATTCCTAACAAAATGCATGGTCACAGCTTTTCCAGTGCATTATGGAATGGCAGATAAGGGTCTATGCAGTTTGCAGTTGAATATAACTTATACGTGAGTATAGACGGTATGTGCGGAGGTAAATCATGATTGTTAAGACAGGAGTTTTTCACAGATAATGGGTTGTTTGGTCACCTTAAGGATAGATTTCTCCATCGAACTCGACCATGGAACTAGAGTGCTGCGAGCGTCCAGGGTTAACTCCTTTGCTTCAGTATCCAGCAAGGACACAAATGTCAGAATAAATGCCTTTTGATCTGAAAATAAATCATCATCATCATGAACATGAATATATTAAAACAATCACCACATTATCAACATTATAATCATGATTATTATTGCCCTCTTACTGATCATCATCTCTCATAATCCTCCTCCTTCTCATTAGTTATCAATATCAAAATTAATTCTTATGATATCATCATTAGTACAACCACCTTCCTCATCAATCAGTATTCTCAAATGCAGACAAATGTCATGTACATTTTATAACCCCCTTAAGCTATAGCACCCAGTTGAAAATTCTGCAAAATAAGAATATGACAGTCAACAAGAACTATTTGGTGCATCGCAAAGGGCCACAATCACTACAAGGTAGGGTCTTAATTATAGAAACTTGTTCTGGGAAGCAAAAGTTAGGCAAAAAAGCAATCAGGGGACATAACTCCTTTAAATAATGACATGGAATGCTGAAATTGAACTCATTCAAGGTCTCATTAATATAAACATGCATACTAAATTTGGTTGAAATCTAACATTCTTTTGTAAAATTGTACTGTGGATAAAATAGAGGATGGGCAGTCAGGGACCATAATTCTTCTAAATGGTTATATGGAATGCTCGAAAGTAAATTCATTCAAGGTCTCAAAAGTATAAAGCTGCATGCCAAATTTGGTAAAATTCTTGGTAAAGTAATGTTGCAGAAACTAAGGTCAAGAGAAAAAGCCCCAAGGGAGTATAACCTCTGTTAATGATGTTCTGGAATGATGGAAATAAAACTCATTCAAGGTCTCATCAATAAAAATCTTCATACCAAATTTGGTTGAAATTCAACAAAACTTGGTAAAAAGTTATGCTGTGGAAACCAAAGTCAAGAGGACAATTAGGGGGCATAACTCCTACAAATGCTTTCATGGAAGGCTTTAAATTAAATTCAAAGTACCATCACTGTAAAGCTACATTACACAACAAATTTGGTAGAAATTCACAAACCTTGGTAAAGTTAGTTATACTACAGAAACCAAAGTCCAGAGGATTGGCTTTCAGGAGGAATAACTCCTTTTAATGATATCGTGGAACACTCATTCAAGGTCTGGTCAATACAAAGTTGCTTACAGAATCTGGTTGAAAACAATCAAACCTCGGTAATATGTTGCAGAAACCAAAAATCAGTAGGATGGGCAATCTGGGTAGATAACTCATGTAACTGACTGCAATGCTAGAAATCAAACTCATTCAATACTGAGATGCATCCTAAATTTGGTTGAAGGCCAACAAATCTAGGGACAATTAAGTTGTGGAAACGGAAGTTTGGGGAATAGGCCAGAGGACGACTGTAACCCACAAAGTGTTTACTGCCCAAGCTTTATGATTTACATGCTCTTAGATCTTTTAGCTAACACCATTACTACTAAAATTCTTTTGCATTTGCCCAATCTTCATTGAAAATTGCATCATATCAGATATTTTTGATGTGAGGTTTGTTTAGGCTTTTTAGTGTGGATGGAAAATTTTCAATAAAAATTTGAGCATTCACAATTTCCCTAACTATAATGCACCACTGTATTTTAATTGGTTTTCTTGAATCCACCAAAATAAACAGCACTCAAATAAAACCATACCTTGGATAACCTACCAAATTTTCACATGCTTAAAGTACCAGATATATGGTTTGGTGAATAATGAATCCCATGTTGAATGTGTTGGTAGAGAAATCTGTTCAGATATGATAATGCTAATACCTGTATGGACTGTGTGATATGTACAGTTGCATGTTGACAAAAGTGTTTATTTTAAAAGAAATTATCTACTCGAAAAGCCTGGACAAAAGAGTGCAAAACACTTGGTCTGCATACCAGCAGTCATTGGCTCAAATCCCATGTACCAACACATGTACAGAAAGGTGGTGAAACCATTCCATTTGTATTAGCTGATTTTCCAAAGACAGTGAGTCCACTAATACATTTAGTTGACCTGGAATATGACGAACTTGTACGTGCATTTGTGGTTGAAGACACCACCTTAAAAAATCCCAAATAAGAGTGCAAAGATCTGGGGACTTGGTTCCCCTTTGCCTTCTGAGATAATTCACCACAGTGGAGATGTTGGACAGAATGAGAACACCCTTTCTATTAGCTCCTCTTGCCACCAATGAAATGCTTTCAGTATGGCTTTCATCTCGAGGATGTTGATATGCAAAGGACAATTTTGAGTGGGCCACACTCCACTGGCCTCCTGGAATGGTGGATGGAGGTGTTCAACCCAGCCCTCTTTGCTTGCATCCGTACAGACCGTGACTGAGATTGTTATGGATTGGTCCAAGAGGCAAAGTCTTGGCCTCCATTGGAACAAAGAATCATTTATAATGGTCTCATAAAAAGGCGACCTGGAACAATGAGGTTCGCTGCCGCATTGAGCAAACTCAGTAGGCGAAGGAATTCTCCGGTTGAGAGATTGTCCTGTGTAAGCAATGAAGCCACCATTGTATTGATTTTCAATGCTTGTTCTTGAGGGCGACATACTCTGTTTACCAGTGTTTTGAATGCAATACCTAGATGGACAAAATGTTGAGATGGTACCAGGTCATTTTTTTTTTCTTGTTGACAAGGAATCCAAGGTTGAAATGGAGAGTAACAAGGGATATCGTGGTTTACACCAAAATATAACTCACCTGATGTTTTTGCAGAATATTGTCCAGGTAGTTTGATGTTGCCACCGTGGAGCTGGTCCTGTCCCAAGGACTGATGTTGAGTCCAAATGGAAGTGCCCTGAACTGGTAAGCGGTGTCTTTGTAAGCAAATCACAGGAACTACCTGGGAGATATGTGAATGGGGACATTTAGATACATATCTTGTAAATCCACAATGATTGAGCAGTTTCCCTCCTGATCGGCATTCAAAACCCTTTTTGGTGTTCCCATCTTTCTCAAATAAATTCCCAGTGAATTGGGAGTGATTTGTACTGCCCTTGTCTGGAGAAGGTCATTATTTCTTGCTGCTGAGTGGTTGCTTTGAAAAATGGGGGCCTTCTCCCCACTGGGATAGCTGACATGGGCGGCGTGAAATGATGTCATTTATTGTTATAGAGAGGCTGACTTAGAGAGATATGCGAGCATAAACGATTGCCTTCTCTCTGCCTCTTGTCCACTTTTAATTCTTGAGAACTGTGGTCTTCTCCAGTTGTAGGGTTGGTAATATTGTTCCCTGTGCTCTGTGTTTTTTGGAGAGTCTTTTCGATCCTTTTATTGATTTCCCTGAAAGTCCCTCCTCTGTGACTGAGGCTGTGTTTGAGGGAAATTTGTCTCTTTGGTGGCTTGTTTTCAGATTTCCTAAATCTGGCCATTGAAGAGGAGATTAGATGATAATGGCTGCAATCATAACTTGACTTTATATTGATCTTTAAAAAAAGGTCAAGGTGGAGAGCAGTGCATCTGTTTCTGCCAGTTGAAAATTAGTTACGGCAATGGCCAGGGTATGCTGTACAGCTTTGTTTAAAACAGACTCCATGCATGTCCAGTGGAATTCAGGATGGGAGATTATATACAGTGTTGTTGGAAGATAGCCACTGACACCAAATCCAACATAAAACCCACTGTCACAACATTTTGCACCTACTGCTGTGTGTTGTTGAAAGACTTCCAGTCCTTGCATACTCAGTATGGTTTTGTCATCCCCAATGCTGCAATGTCTTGGTCGACTGCTGGGGTGTCCATATGAAAAGCTGGAGTGTGGGTCTTATAGGACCTCCTACTAAAGTTTGAGGTAAGGCATCTCTATGAGAAAAAGAGTTGGTTGACTCTTGAGTCCTGTAACTGTCGATGTAACCAGCACAAAAGGTCATTAACTCTACCAGATTGTAAACAGCCCAAAAGGTCATTAACTCTACCAGATTGTGGATGCAATTTAAACACCAGTTCATCATTTTTAATCAATAAGTCAACAGATGCCAGAACTTTAGCCCAGGTTGCTGATGGAGAAAGAGGAGGAGGACAAAACTCAGGTGGCAGCAAGCTGAAGACTTTCTCAATTGAAGCCCTGAAGGCAGAGTCTTCTCTAGTCATAGTGAGATCTAACAAAGACAAGGGAGCTTGAGAGCAGATTTCATCATCTCTGTAAAAATGTGGAGATGCTGATGTCTCCTGTGCTATCTGCGATGCAGCTGGAAAATAATTCGAAGGTGGCAGCTCACCATGCTCACAGAACGTCCTGATTGGAATATGGTAACTTCCAAATGATCACTAAGTAAATGCTCTCTTTGAGTGTCAAAGGCTTGAGAACGAAGTGAATCAACATCCTGTGTATACTGAGGCATGAAACTGGGCATTGGGTGCATTGAGTGATGTGTGGTACTATGCAGGTTATGCTGATCTGTGAAAATGCCTGTATGACATGGGTTTGGCACACTGGACAAAGACCTTTCATCTTTTGGCTTACAATGTATGATCAACTGTGGTGGTGACTTTTTGCAATCAGAGCCATATGGCAGAGTCTGGTCATGACAGAATAGGGCCATCTTAGTTGGCACAACATTGTCCAGTTCATTAAGCTGGGACTGGGAACGGGATATTTGATCCACGCAACCAGTCTGTAATTCTGAAGTGCAAGAATGTAACTGAGGTGGTTTGTTTTGATCTTAATCTTGCTCAATTGCAGATGATAAAGGTGATTGGTAATCAAACCCTTGTGGTAATCGGCCTACTGGTTCTGCCAAGAAAGGTTTATTATGATGAGGCGGTGAGGGAGAAGCTGTAGCTGTCACTGACCATGATAGCTTGGATTGCTTCATGGTTGATGAACCTTGTGGATTGCGATACCCGTCGAAAAGTACATCATTTACTGAAGTGACATCAGCATGTATACTTATTGCATCTTCGTCCATCAAAGGTCGCTTCTGCACCTTTGCCTTTTTGTGCCCCCAATACTACATCCCATTGACTTTCTGTCCATGAGGCGCATATCTGACATGTATTTGTAGATTGGCAACTGAAGCAAGCTACACATGTAGGATGGCTGTCATTCCCGTGTTTCCATTGTTTATATAGCTTACATTTGGTCTTGCCCATGGTCTAAATCTGTAAGACAAAAATAGAGCAGAAAATATATAAAGGTGTAGCCTGGCACACATCCTGCTTTATGAACTAAGGAAGTGAATGTACAGAGCTACACACTATGTAACAATTTACCTGTGAGAAGGGCGCATGTGGCAGCCAATACAGGTAAAGTGTTGAAGTGTTATTACTAATACTTACAAAGTGGATGCTATGGTAACAATTCAATAAAAGTTATCTGTAGGAAAGGCCAATTGACTGCCCATATAGGAAAAATCACTGAAGTGTCATTTATAATAACTACGAAGTGGACACTATGATTATGTATAGAAAACTTACCTGTATGTATCTGACCACCGTGGAAATTAATAGGCAATTTTATTCGAGTTTTCTATAGCACACACAATACCTGCACATAAAACATAGCTAGCGCAATGAGGGAATGCACCAGCGACCCATGCAGGTATGTACAAGGGCACCTAAGTGTGTGAGGACAGCAAAGTTATTAACTTTAAAAAGACAGAAAACCTTGTCATCAAAAGAACTGAGCAAGAAAAGTTGGAAAATTATTGATGGATTATACTTCTCTTCAAAGATGAAACTTGACCAACTTGCCTTATGCTAGAAAAACTTCCAGAATACTTGTATGGATTGCAAGGTCTCTCTGTCTGTAGAGAGCATGCTACTCTGCACAAGCAGAAGTAGTAACTGAAGATTCACAGAATTTGGTGCCAATCCCTGTATCAAGGGGAGATCACACCAACTGCCACCTATTTAGGGAGACAACTTTTAGCTTCTTAATTAAAAGTTTTAGTCTGGGAGGACTGGATTTGCGAGGTGGTAGTAGTTCTCCTAAGGTATTATGATCAGGTAACATATTTGAAGAAGAAAGATATGCCAGCAAGTTCTTTTTCTCAGTATGACACTTACTGAGATCACATTGGCTCTCCACAAATAAAAAGTCTATGCAGCCAATTTATATCAGGTTGTCAATCACTAAAGATTTCCCATGGTGCTGTATACATTTCATTGACTTTATCACTAATGATTTCCCGTGGTGCTGTATACATTTCATTGACTTTATCACTAATGATTTCCCAAGGTGCTGTATACATTTCATTGACTTTATCACTAAAGATTTCCCATGGTGCTGTATACATTTCATTGACTTTATCACTGAAGATTTCCCAAGGTGCTGTATACATTTCATTGACTTTATCACTAAAGATTTCCCATGGTGCTGTATACATTTCATTGACTTTATCACTAATGATTTCCCAAGGTGCTGTATACATTTCATTGACTTTATCACTAAAGATTTCCCAAGGTGCTGTATACATTTCATTGACTTTAGCACTAATGATTTCCCAAGGTGCTGTATACATTTCATTGACTTTATCACTAAAGATTTCCCAAGGTGCTGTATACATTTCATTGACTTTATCACTAAAGATTTCCCATGGTGCTGTATACATTTCATTGACTTTATCACTAAAGATTTCCCATGGTGCTGTATACATTTCATTGACTTTATCACTAAAGATTTCCCAAGGTGCTGTATACATTTCATTGACTTTATCAATAAAGATTTCCCAAGGTGCTGTATACATTTCATTGACTTTATCACTAAAGATTTCCCAATGTGCTGTATACATTTCATTGACTTTATCACTAAAGATTTTTCAAGGTGCTGTATACATTTCATTGACTTTATCACTAAAGATTTCCCAAGGTGCTGTATACATTTCATTGACTTTATCACTAAAGATTTCCCAAGGTGCTGTATACATTTCATTGACTTTAGCACTAAAGATTTCCCAGGGTGCTGTATACATTTCATTGACTTTATCACTAAAGATTTCCCAAGGTGCTGTATACATTTCATTGACTTTATCACTAAAGATTTTTCAAGGTGCTGTATACATTTCATTGACTTTATCACTAAAGATTTCCCATGGTGCTGTATACATTTCATTGACTTTATCACTAAAGATTTTTCAAGGTGCTGTATACATTTCATTGACTTTATCACTAAAGATTTTTCAAGGTGCTGTATACATTTCATTGACTTTATCACTAAAGATTTTTCAAGGTGCTGTATACATTTCATTGACTTTATCACTAAAGATTTCCCATGGTGCTGTATACATTTCATTGACTTTATCACTAAAGATTTTTCAAGGTGCTGTATACATTTCATTGACTTTATCACTAAAGATTTCCCATGGTGCTGTATACATTTCATTGACTTTATCACTAAAGATTTTTCAAGGTGCTGTATACATTTCATTGACTTTATCACTAAAGATTTTTCAAGGTGCTGTATACATTTCATTGACTTTATCACTAAAGATTTCCCATGGTGCTGTATACATTTCATTGACTTTATCACTAATGATTTCCCATGGTGCTGTATACATTTCATTGACTTTATCACTAAAGATTTCCCAAGGTGCTGTATACATTTCATTGACTTTATCACTATAGATTTTTCAAGGTGCTGTATACATTTCATTGACTTTATCACTAAAGATTTCCCATGGTGCTGTATACATTTCATTGACTTTATCACAAAGATTTCCCAAGGTGCTGTATACATTTCATTGACTTTATCACTAAAGATTTCCCATGGTGCTGTATACATTTCATTGACTTTATCACTAAAGATTTCCCAAGGTGCTGTATACATTTCATTGACTTTATCACTAAAGATTTCCCAAGGTGCTGTATACATTTCATTGACTTTATCACTAATGATTTCCCAAGGTGCTGTATACATTTCATTGACTTTATCACTAAAGATTTCCCAAGGTGCTGTATACATTTCATTGACTTTATCACTAATGATTTCCCAAGGTGCTGTATGCATTTCATTGACTTTATCACTAAAGATTTCCCAAGGTGCTGTATACATTTCATTGACTTTATCACTTAAGATTTCCCAAGGTGCTGTATACATTTCATTGACTTTATCACTTAAGATTTCCCAAGGTGCTGTATACATTTCATTGACTTTATCACTAATGATTTCCCAAGGTGCTGTATACATTTCATTGACTTTATCACTAAAGATTTCCCATGGTGCTGTATACATTTCATTGACTTTATCACTAAAGATTTCCCATGGTGCTGTATACATTTCATTGACTTTATCACTAAAGATTTCCCATGGTGCTGTATACATTTCATCGACTTTATCACTAATGATTTCCCAAGGTGATGTATACATTTCGTTGACTTTATCACTAAAGATTTCCCAAGGTGCTGTATGTATTTCATTGACTTTATCATTTTTTTTTCACAAGACTGTTATTATGATTATTAAATTGTATAGAAATGTTTCTTCTTCATTATTTAATAACAGACAGGAGTTGCAACAACATCATTTTATGTCCAATCTATCCCAAGGTTCATTGCACTATGATACTGGAACTGCCAACCCTAACGAGACCTTCTCACTAAAGCAGTCAATATTTGTCTGAAAGTTAGGCCAATTTTCAGTAAGGTGTAAGGAAATATTATGAACTGCCATTGTGAACAAGGAAAATGTGTTTCAAAAGTCTAGAAATGTGGTCTGATGCTGCAAAAGCAATATTATGTTCAACTCAAAATATTGTAAAGTACACTTTGGCCTTAATGACCTCCAATTCAGTTTCACAAACTGCATTTCCAAGAAACCCAAGGAGGTCAAATACTTCATACTAGATCTCTAAACTCAATGTAACCTTTAGTCTATGGGGTTTTGTTTTAATTCTCATGGTGGCTGCAATAATTTCTCCAGCTGTAAGCAGTACTCAGATTGACACATGATGTCCAATAAATACAATTGTCACCTTTCCTGGTATTTTTCCAAGCATGGCCATATATCTAAATATTGCTTTTTATACTTCTGTACAAACTGTTTGTAATTTTTCAAAGGCTGATTGTCCCTTTCACCTTCAACATATTTTCATTTTTGCTGGAGAAAATTTGCAGACAATGCTATAACATAAATGCAAAACTTGATCATGTGGGCATTTTGCATAAACAACATAGGTAAATTAAAGTGTCTACGTATAGTTAATTTGGTTCCCCGACTAACTCAACTCCATGAAAACCCAGACAAACCAATATCCAAATCTGTCTGCCATGACTGTATTATCTAATTGTTGCTATTGTTCTGTAATTCCATAATTTCAGGTTTGCTTCTGTAAGCTGTATGGCTAAATTGTAAGGGTTGGCAGGTGTGTGATACACCTAGGTAAAAAGTGACATCTTTGATGTTAATATGATTTTACTAAAGTTCAGAAATAAAATCATAATATTTATGCATACCTCTATTACCCAGCAGTGAGCACAGACAATTAGTATTCATGACCGAGTTCACAAATAAATTCACAGCTTTCTTTCCCTTATCTCTTAGGTTGGAATGGATCTTGATTGAATATTTTCCTGATCGTCCCACCAAGGCTTTGTATACTGCAAAAATAAACAAGAGAATCAAAGTATATTCCCACATATCTGATAATGTAATGTGCTTTTTGGTTGGTTAACTGTCACAATTTGCAGCAGTAAAATCCATGAGATTTATTCTGAAACTTTAATTTAATTGTGACATCATGCCTCTCTTTGTGACATAATGAGTCATACTTCTTACAGTGGGTTATCTCCCTTTTGAAGGATAATACAACGAAGTAAATTTGGTGCTAAAATGTCACCTGGAGAAAACCATACTCTTTGATTACTGCATCACACTAAAATCATATTGCATTTTCTGTGATCTTTTTCTACAATGGCTTTAGTGTAGAATGTGATGATTTTACCTAGTATGTAGGAGGAAATTGTCAGAAATTCTATACTTGCAGAGATGAAGCATGGCTTATGATGTTACAAAGTAACATGCTACAGATGTCACAATATACCTATAACGTCACAATGAAGTGCATCTGAACCGCTTCCATAGTCTGGTTGTTTATACCTTGTTTTAGATTAGATTTCAATCTGTGATAAGATAGAATCCAGTCAATGTACTTGTGTATTAATATGCAAAGACAATGTATGAAGGTTTAGATTAGACTGGGGTCATAACATCCTTCAGGCAGTAATATAGTCTGATAAAATATAAGCTATGAGGAGCATGAATGACTCTGAGAATTTCATGTTATGGCTATTATGTGACAAAATATTAAAATTGTGTTAGAATGGGGATAACAATTCAGTAATTTTATTGATGGTCCAATTCATCAAAGATCAATTTTACCAGCTCTACTGATGTATTATTGATAAAACTCAATTTTGTGATGGTAAAATGACCATTAATATCCTCAAAATACTAAAACTCTTATTCCCTAAATTATGCATTATAATTGTTATCATCTACATACCTTTATAAAAGACAAGAAAAAGACATTAAGACATTTTTTGTAGAAAGGATATTAAAATGTACATTTGAAACAAATATTTGCTGAGATATTTAATTATAACTTTTGTAATATAGTTTAATCAAGCAATATAGACCATGATATTTAATTATAACTTTTGTAATATAGTTTAATCCAGCAATATAGACCATGCTATTTAATTATAACTTTTGTAATATAGTTTAATCATGCAGCAAAGACCATGATATTTAATTATAACTTTTGTAATATAGTTTCATCAAGCAGCATTGACCATGATATTTAATTATAACTTTTGTAATATAGTTTAATCAAGCAGTATAGACCATGATATTTAATTTTAACTTTTGTAATATAGTTTAATCAAGCAATGTAGACCATGATATTTAATTATAACTATTGTAATATAGTTTAATCAAGCAATATAGACCATGATATTTAATTATAACTTTTGTAATATAGTTTAATCAAGCAATATAGACCATGATATTTAATTATAACTTTTGTAATATAGTTTAATCAAGCAGTATAGACCATTATATTTAATTATAACTTTTGTAATATAGTTTAATCAAGCAGCATAGACCATGATATTTAATTATAACTTTTGTAATATAGTTTAATCAAGCAATATAGACCATGATATTTAATTATAACTTTTGTAATATAGTTTAATCAAGCAGCATAGACCATGATATTTAATTGTAACTTTTGTAATATAGTTTAATCAAGCAGCATAGACCATGATATTTAATTATAACTTTTGTAATATAGTTTAATCAAGCAGTATAGACCATTATATTTAATTATAACTTTTGTAATATAGTTTCATCAAGCAGCATAGACCATGATATTTAATTATAACTTTTGTAATATAGTTTAATCAAGCAATATAGACCATGATATTTAATTATAACTTTTGTAATATAGTTTAATCAAGCAGCATAGACCATAATATTTAATTATAACTATTGTAATATAGTTTAATCAAGCAGTATAGACCATGATATTTAATTATAACTTTTGTAATATAGTTTAATCAAGCAGCATAGACCATGATATTTAATTATAACTATTGCAATATAGTTTAATCAAGCAGCATAGACCATGATATATCTATAAAATAAAGAGAGTATATAATTCTTTACAGGCATGAACACAATATTCACATCTGACAAATATATTATGTTTCCATATTTTTGTTGGTATATTGTTTGGATGAAAATGTATTGCCCCTTTCACCACCACAAAAAAAGCAATGGAGAAAATGATTTGAATCAAATCAGCGAAAACCTTACACACATGCTGAGCATAATTGGCAACATTTTTTTAAAATCAAATGTTGCAGTCTTGGAGGGAAAAAATTAAAGGTTCACTGGAGGGCAGAGTTTTACTTTTATAGATGAAACATTGTTTGATACATTTGCTCGTGTACAGATATTGTTTCCATAGAGCTCCCTCATCAGTTGTGCAGTCATTAACATGAAATTGCTATAACTGCTCATGTACAGATATTGTTACCATGATGCGCCACATTACAAGTGAGGCTACATTATAAAAAGACAAGGTTGTGTTATAACAGTGTATATTACAAGTGAGGCAACATTATAAAAAGACAAGGTTGTGTTATAACAGTGTATATTACAAGTGAGGCTACCTTACAAAGAGGCAAGGTCGGAAAAGGCTGTGTTATAAAAGTGTACATTACAAGTGGGGCTACCTTATAAAGAGGCAAGGTCGGACAAAGCTGTGTTATAACAGTGTACATTATAAGTGAGGCTACCTTAAAGAGAGGCAAGGTCTGACAAGGCTGTGTTATAACAGTGTACATTACAAATGAGACTACCTTATCAAGAGGCAAGGTCTGACAAGGCTGTGTTATAACAGCGTACATCACAGGTGAGGCTACCTTACAAAGAGGCAAGGTCAGACAAGGCTGTGTTATAACTGTACATTACAAGTGAGGCTACTTTATCAAGAGGCAATGTCTACAAGGCTGTTTTATAACAGTGTACATTACAAGTGAGGCTACCTTACCAAGAGGCAAAGCCTGAAAAGGCTGTGTTATAATAATGAACATTACAAGTGAGGCTACCTTATATGGAGGAAAGGTCTGACAAGGCCAAGTTATAACAGTGCACACAAATACAAAACATAAGGTATTATGTAATTAGAAACCACATTTAATTTTGGTTCACAACAAGCAAGAATTATGATTAAATTAAGTAAATCATGTAGAAACAATACAACTTAAGTGAAACAATTTACTGAGATCCAAGACTATATCAATTTTATAAGAGGGACAGAAGTATACTGAGGTTAGCAGTATACTGTACTATAGTGTATGTCAATATGTAGGCAGGGTCAGAAGTATACTGAGGTTAGCAGTATACTGTACTATAGTGTATGTCAATATGTAGGCAGGAACAGAAGTATACTGAGGTTAGCAGTATACTGTACTATAGTGTATGTCAATATGCAGACAGGGACAGAAGTATACTGAGGTTAGCAGTATACTGTACTATAGTGTATGTCAATATGTAGGCAGGGACAGAAGTATACTGAGGTTAGCAGTATACTGTACTATAGTGTATGTCAATATTCAGACAGGGACAGAAGTATACTGAGGTTAGCAGTATACTGTACTATAGTGCATGTCAATATGCAGACAGGGACAGAAGTATACCGAGGTTAGCAGTATACTGTACTATAGTGTATGTCAACATGTAGGCAGACAGAAGTACATGTATACTGAGGTCAACAGTGTACTGTACTATAGTGTATATCAAAATGTAGGCACATTTACTGGTCTTAAATTAAATATTAATTGTTGTTCTAAAATCTGACTCTAATAGAGTTTTAATAAAGTATGTTCATTCCCGATTGTTCAAATGAAAACTTTCGATCACTATGGATTTTTACAATAGCATCTGACCACTAAACAGGTCAAGAAAAGTGCATGTTGGGTCTAATCATGACCAGTGCAGGGTAGTACAATATTTGTTCAATATGCAGCATTTTCATTATGACATCATAAAGCATAACATTCAATCTGGTTACCCTGGCTCACAACTTTCAGTTGGCCTTGTCTAAAAATGTCCACATACTTTAACACTGATTTTGTTGAATTATTTCCTGGGGTGAATATATACAGAGAAACCATGCCATAGCACACTTTGTAATAGCACAAATTCGGATATAACATGATTGTGGAATGGCTCCCGAAATTTAATATACTTTTTCATACGTGAAAAAAAAAAAAAAATCTTCAAAATACGAAAAATAATGTGTACAAAATTAGTTATCATTTGGGATAGAGATCGTGTATGAATCTGAATATTTGTATAATATAATACAATAATTTCACAAATTTCTTGAAGTACTGCAAAGTTTTGTGCCAAATAAACATGAGTTTTATTTAATACTTGGGCAAGATGTATTGAATTCCTAAAGAAAAAAGTGTCTTATGATTGCATCTTTCTTTATATGAATAAAGACGTTAAATGTTTCTATTTGTGAATATTCATTTCAAATGTGTCAGTAGTCAACACTGCATTCTGATATTAGCTTTTTTTTGAAAGATGTCAGTTCATTAAAAAAGTTTATAAGTGTTAATCTTATTATTGATGAAACATGAATATTAAAGCCAGTAAGTCTTCCTTGTGTTTTTCTTCAATGCATTCTGTGTATAATTGTTGCTCAAAAGAAAGAAGATTCTTATCCAAATTTATAAATCAATTAATTTAATTGCTAATCATCAAAGTCAATCTCACTGTTAAAGGTTGTTCAAAATATGGGGCAATGATTTATAAGATTTTTTTTTTTAAAAAACAAACAAAAAAAACGCCATTACTTGCATGTGGTTTTGTGGTGTTGTTAGACAATCGTCATGCAATCAACTGACCAGTGAATAATATCATGCATTCCCTATACAAATGACCCCGTTATTCCTTAACAATTATTCTTGCTGTAGTCGTTCAAACAAATAGGTGTCAGAGTGTTAATTAGTGGGTATTTACAATAGATAATGGGATACAGAAATGTAAAAGCCTTTACTGTTAAAAAAAAGTTTGAAGCCCTGGGCAGGACTAAGTCCGGAGTTAAACAAATGCAATTAGCTTCTAGATTTAGGTGTTCACAAGTCATGAAAATAATGTGGTGGACTGAAAAAGTTTCTTACCAAATTTATAAATCAATTTGACCTCCTGCATGATATTTCAGCTCTAGTACATGTACTTTACAAGCCTAATTTCAGGTTTCTCTTTAGAAACTCCTAATGTCTGACTGATGCATTTTATTGTCAGTCAGAAATCAGACCCTTTGGGCAAATCCAGCAAATATGAATGTTGCGGCAAAAAAAACAACTTTTTCATAAGTTTGTGTGAATGTATTAGCAAGAAATTAAATATTAGGATTCAACTGGATCTATCATAAAAATTTTAAAATATAAATTATGCTTCTTTGTGCACATTTTTGATGGGATTACTATTATGGATACAACCAGATTCAACTGGTGAGTACACGCACCCTTAACTACGCTAAGTTGCCAATTTCATATACATACAAATAAATATTAAATATCTAATGACTGTTTTAAGTAGTTTTTTTAAATATGGCACAAGTTTATAACTGCGTCAATGAAGTCCATAGTATTGCCCAGCCCCCCCCCCCCTCCTCAGGGCTTGTACTGAATTCAGACACATAATGATCTATGACAAAATGACTAAATATTATACTTGTGTGTGCACATTTTCGATGGAATTATTATGGATTCACTCTTACGCATGCCATGAGTAAAATATTATATGTCCATTCTCTGTGTTTTCAATACATGTGTATTTCTCGTTTTAATATGCATTGATTTAAGATGGTAACTGTGCCAATGAAGCTTGTAGTTTTGCGCCCACTATTATACCACCCACCCCCTTTTTTTGGTGCATATATCATTTTCTTCAGCTACATGACTTGGTTGGTTATAGCACGGTTTGGTACATAGCACGATGTCGTTTTGTGGACCCCGACCATCGTGCTATAGCAGGGTTTAACTGTAATAATCTGTAGGAAATATTGATATCAATGAGCAAAGAAAAAAACTGAATAATCACAATTTAAAGGTATGTATAATCAAATTCACAAAAATGACACATATAACTGAAACAGATGGTACCATGTCCCCACATGACCTGTATAACTTAGACTCTAGTATAACAAATATATACCGTATATACTCACGTATAAGCCAGGTCCAAATGCAAACAACATAGACCCTGATCTGCCATCGCATAATGTGCCGGCAGATCAGGTCTATGTTGTTTGTTCTACTGATTCATCCTTACAAACTGCACAGACCCAGATCTGCTGGTGCATTATGCAATGGCAGATCAGGGTCTATGCAGTTTGCAGTTGGTATTAGATTATACGCTAGTATATACAGTATTTTACCTGCTCCCGCCTGGCACACCATCTTCTTGAAGTCTTTGCTGTTTACATCAATCACTTGAGTACAGACAGGACAAGTCTGAAATAATGCAAAATGCAAACTCTTAAATTATTAAGAAAGCTTTACATCATATACAAAATTAATAAATGTCATGTTTTTCATTTTAAAAAATTTTAATGTCGCTTTCAAACAAATTTCTGAAAGTATAATTTTTGTTTTTCATTTTCAACAAAAACAGTCACACATACAAATACAAGCAAGCAAAAGATACACACATAACTACACAAAATTACAAGAACTTGTATGCATATAAATGCAAACAAGCAAAAGATACATGCATAAAAACACACAAAATTACAGGAACTTGCACACCTACACAAACAAGCAAAAGATACACATAAATACACACAAAACTACAGGAGTTAACACACCTACACACACAAACAAGCAAAAGTTATACATAAATACACACAAAACTACCAGAGTTTACACACCTACACACACAAACAAGCAAAAGACACACACACACACACAGTACCAGAAACTTACACACCAACACACACAAAATATATGCACATATACATGTATAGACACTAGTGAGGAAAATATCAGGTGAGCTTCACAGTCACAATTATTTAAGTTTTTTTAATCTGAAGCTCTTTACCAATCAGTGGTTTTTCTCAGATTTTCAATAGGTTGTAAAAAATGTTTGGAATTAGGAGGAAAAAGAGAGAGTTTTCAAACATAATATATAGGAAAATTAATTTTTTGTTAAAAATCCACCAAAAAAAGGAAATCACAATAAACAGCAAATTCTACCAGCTGCCAAAGTTTTAACAAGAACACTGATATTTTCAGAAGTTGTAGAAAAGTGTTACCATTATTCTAGTAATTATTGATTATTAAGTGTTCAAGTTTGAGTTTTTTTCAACTGCACTTCTGATGACATCAACTTTATGACTGTCATGGTTCGTACAGCCCATGAGAGTTGTGTTTCAAGGACTTTACAAGGAGTTTTTAAGGAGTATTTTTTGTTATGGTAATTGAATCTTCTCTATATGTTAATTTAATTACCACTGTATAAATAGGTACAAATGTTGAATAAAAACATAATTAGTGCTCCACAAGTGCAAACAGTAATTACCCATGTCATGTGTCATTTGATTCACACAATTTGAACTCATTTTATATACTTATCCAGTCATTATTTTTGGAAAATAGGTAAAGAACAGCAATTATGAAATTAAAAACGTGATATATTTTATTTAGTTTAATGTTTTGTATTCCCTATTATAAACTCGATGAATTTTGGGAAAAATTCAAGGAGTCTGTCCAAAAATTCCAGGACTTTTCAAGGATAAAACCAACTTGTGTAAAATTCAGAGTTCTGAAGACAACCCATCAAATTTTCAAGGATTTTTCAAGGTTGTACAAACCATGGCTGTGGAATTTAGATAATTATCATAAGTTACCTTTGCTAAGATAAGCTCGTTTGAACTTACAAAAATGTTTCTTTTCTATGTATTTAATCTATATTTAAAACATTTTATTTTAGAACAGTATAAAGATAACACATTTTATTGACAGTTACTTTTTGATTCAAATTCTGCAGGAGAAACAATACTGACACCATGACTCTAATTTATGTTTATTCTTTTGAGAGTCATTCTCTTGATTGATTTATGTCAAATTTATGAAATTTTAAAATGGGATCAAAGTCAGTTCTTATCATCCCCATTCCTTTACATACCATAATTGGTCCTTCTGCTAGTCCTGGCTCTTCAACTGAAAAAGTGAGAGAGGAGTCTTTAATGTTATTATTACATATTACATATGATGAATTGTACACAATCTTTTTTCATAATAGTGGCCTATTTGAAGGTACTTTTTTCAACTGCCTTCTTTAAAACCTGTTTAATATTCGTGAAATATTTATTTGTTTAAATAATTTCATTTCACTAGAAAATAATAGTGGATACACAGGAATCACCTACATACACTTGAAGAACATGTCAAAAAGTATAAATTACAATACAAGTCAGTGGAATATTTGGAACTGGGACTCAGTTATGGCCATGTATGTTCAGCAGTTTTTCTATTTCTCTTTAACTACAGTATTTTTTCCATAAGAATAGGGCAAGTTTATATACAATCAAATTATGGATATGCTCTCTCTCTCTTGCTCTCAAAACCAAAAATGTTAATGTTTTGTACAAATTATCATCCAATCTCTCTCTCAACACCAAAGATGTTAATGTTTTGTACAAAAATCATCCAATCTCTCTCTTAACTCCAAAGATGTTAATGTTTGGTACAAAAATCATTCAATCTCTCTCTCAACACCAAAAATTGTTAAAGTTTTGTACAAAAATCATCCAAACCCTACTAAAGCTGTAGAAAGGTTCTACTGCACAAACAACCTCAACAATAGATTAAAAACAGGAAAAACAGGAGGGTGAGAAATGTGCTTTAAAGAAACTGTAACTAGAACAGTAGTCCCTCTAAGAGACTAATGCTCTACTCGGCAAAAAAAATTCCAGGAACTCTAGATAAGACCATTTCTTCCTTTTAACTGTCGAGTGTTAAAACCATCTCTGATATTCTTCAGCGATAAGATTTTCAAATTAGCTGCTGTGGTGCACATATTGAATGTCAGCTTGGCACCATTTTCATTTAGGACAAAGCAGACATTATTACAAGTCTTTTGGTGAAAACTCCATGCCATATTGTTCATCCATTCAGGGGGAGTAGTGACAACTTGATTTTTAAGACAATTGTCATAACAGCCATATTGGATGTATGACTGGCACCATTTTCATTCTGGACCAACTAAGTATCATAAGAAGTCTACTGGTGAAAACCCCATGCTGATATGTCCATCCATGCAGCAATAGCAATAACAAGATTTTCAAGATGGCTGCTGTGGTGGCCATATTGGACGTCAGATTGGTACCATTTTTATTTAATACCAGTTAGACCTCATAAGAAGTCTTGTAGTGAAAAGCCCATGTTGATATGCCCATCCATTTACAAGTAGTAGTGATAAAAAGATTTTCAAGTTGGCTGCTGTGGCAACCATATTGGACATCAGATTGGCACCATTTTCATTTAGACCAACTACACATCATCTGAAATCTTTTAGTGAAAACCCCATGCCCATCCATTCATGAAGAATTGCGATAAAAAGATTTTCAAGATGGTTGCCATGGCAGACATATTTAATGTCAGTTTGGCACCATTTTCTTTTAGGACCAACCAGACATCATGAGAAGTCTTTTAGCAAAAACCCCATTCTGATATGACCATCCATTTAGGAGTAGCAATAACAAGATTTTCAAGATGGCTGCTGTGGCAGCCATACTGGATGTCTGAGCAGCACCATTTTCATTTAGGACAAACTAGACCATGGGATGAATGTGTGTGCAAAGTTTCATGGCAATCCTCCAAGTAGTTTAGGTGGAGTAGCGATAACAAACTTGTGCTAACAGATCGATGGATAATAAACAAACGACCATCCCATAAGCTCTTCTTGTCTATGACCAGTAGAGTTAAAAATGTGTTCATGGAAAATAAATGCCAGAGAAACTGAACTAAACACAAAAAATTAACCAGACAGATGGATGGACATGTTAAAAAAGGTTGTACTTTCGTTTTTTTTTTTTTTTTTGTAAAGTGAAATAAAAAGAGGATATCTTCCTTTTTTGAGTAGATATAAGGAAATATTTCATGAGTGAGGTGGAGACATTGTACTGTCAGTAGTGGCAAAGCCACAAGTGACAATACAAAATGTTTCCACTTCATGAGTGAAATATTTCCTTATATCTACTCCAAAAATTTTGTATGCTTTGTTTATTTGATACTTTTAAAGGCAAAAAACATCAATTTGCATGTATTTTTTTTCATTCTGTGCCAATGTGATTAATGGCTGCATTGCAACATAGATAAAAAGAAGATCCGAAATTTTACAATAATTTTACAACAGCAACTTTTTACAAATTCAACTTGAACATATAATGCTGAAAAATTGTGTATTTTGTCAAAAAACTGTTTTCATACAAAATGTACCAGCAGGATCAGCACCACACCATACTGATATAACAGTAAAACTGTTTTCATACAAAATGTACCAGCAGGATCAGCACCACACCATACTGATATAACAGTAAAACTGTTTTCATACAAAATGTACCAGCAGGATCAGCACCACACCACTACTGATATAACAGTAAAACTGTTTTCATACAAAATGTACCAGCAGGATCAGCACCACACCATACTGATATAACAGTAAAACTGTTTTCATACAAAATGTACCAGCAGGATCAGCACCACACCATACTGATATAACAGTAAAACTGTTTTCATACAAAATGTACCAGCAGGATCAGCACCACACCACTACTGATATAACAGTAAAACTGTTTTCATACAAAATGTACCAGCAGGATCAGCACCACACCACTACTGATATAACAGTAAAACTGTTTTCATACAAAATGTACCAGCAGGATCAGCACCACACCATACTGATATAACAGTAAAACTGTTTTCATACAAAATGTACCAGCAGGATCAGCACCACACCACTACTGATATAACAGTAAAACTGTTTTCATACAAAATGTACCAGCAGGATCAGCACCACACCATACTGATATAACAGTAAAACTGTTTTCATACAAAATGTACCAGCAGGATCAGCACCACACCATACTGATATAACAGTAAAACTGTTTTCATACAAAATGTACCAGCAGGATCAGCACCACACCATACTGATATAACAGTAAAACTGTTTTCATACAAAATGTACCAGCAGGATCAGCACCACACCATACTGATATAACAGTAAAACTGTTTTCATACAAAATGTACCAGCAGGATCAGCACCACACCATACTGATATAACAGTAAAATTGCAGACCCCTAGTCATTACAATAGTAGAACTTGAAATGAGTTAATGGAACAAAGTGCCAAAACACTGACCTAAGCACAAAACTTAACTGGATAGATTGATGTACATGCATACAGACATACAGACAAAGGTAACACTGTATGCCACAACACAAATAAAATACAATAAAATACAGTATGATGCCTATATTTGGTGGGGATCTTAATTTGACCATATTGCTTTTGTTAGGTATCATTCATCTACATGAATAATAAACAACATTCCTATTGTTGTTTTGTAATACTTCTTTTGGAAAAGATCACGGGTTGTTATAATGACCTAGAAATGTGTCCACATGACATGGATGCACCCATCAATATAGTACAATTGAAGAAACCTAGTTTCCAAATGCAAGAGCTAAGTTCCAAGTCCAATAGGGGCCATAACTCAGTCAGATGTTCACAGACTACAGTAAAATTTAAACAACACTTAGGTCTTTTTAGTATTAGGCTTCATAACAAATTTGGTTTCAATCCAATAATTCCTTCACAAATAACTGAGCAGAAACAAAATTTATGATGCAAAGGTAAAGTTCCAGATGAAACAGGGGCAATAACTAACTCAAATTCTTATATAAAAAAGATGAAAATCAAACTTGACATACATATTCCCATAGGCACTCTCCTTTGTTCAAAGTCATCAATGAGTGGGTTATATGGTTTCCCTGGCTTGGGGAATGGAAGTTCTTCCTTTGTTCCACAGGTGGTCTTTATGTCATACAGGATCATGACAGAATCTTCTGCAAAGGAACAAGTTTAACTGTAACCATATTATTAAACTTTTCTCTAACTTTTTCTACCTAATAAAGCAAAAAGTTCTGACAATTTGTACTATATGCATTGTAAATATTCTCCTACATTCAAATGTTTGTGAGGGAAGATTTGAATGCAAATGTGAAAGGTTAAAAACCTTTCCCTTGTGTTGCAGCAACAATTTGAACATAGTAAAACAATATTATATTTTTCTTTGTACACAATTGACTTATTTTTACAAAATTACCAATACAACTAGAGCTAGTAAAGATAGGTGCATTGCAAAGACCTGCTCAATACAATTTGCTTGACAGGGTCCTAAACTTAAGAACTGTTAAGAAACCAAAGTTGTTTAAAGCTGGGCATTCAGGGGCCATAACTCTTCCAAATGATGACATGGAATGTTGAAAATCCAACTCACTCAAGGTCTCAACAACATAATGGTGCATGATAACTTTGGCTGAAATATAATATTCCTTGGTAAAGTTATGCTGTAGAGGACAAGTAATCAGGAGCCATAACTCTTCTAAATGATTATGTTGAACATTTAAAATTAAGCTCATTCAAGGCCTCAACAATATAATGCTGTATGCCGAATTTGGTTGAAATGCAACATAGCTTAGTAAAGTTATTCTGCAGCAACCAAAATTAGGACAACAGGCAATGAGTGGCCATTACTCCTGTAATTGATGTCGTGGAATGCTGGAAATCTAATTCACTCAAGGCACCATCAATTTGAAGCCACATGCCAAATTTGGTTGAAATCCAACAAATTTTGTTAAAGTTGTCTTATGGAAACCAAAGTGAGAAGGATGAGATATCAGCGGGCCATAACTCTTAGAAATGACGCTAACACTATATAAGGCACATGCAAGTGTATGTGACAATGATCATACAAAATTGCATCAGAATCTGTTTATCAGTCACTACCAACACTGCATGTGAAGATAAGAAGTTAACTGTCGAGGGTCATAACTCCATCCATAATGGAGTTGATGAGACAAAAAGCACATGTCTAGGTCTTGAGACAATGTACACACCATACTGCATCAGATATGTTGAATGATACTTGAGCTATGCTGATTACAGGGATGTGCTGTAGTCAAGATTGAAAATGTACCAGAAAAGGACAATAACTCTATCAAAATTGGACCAGAAAAGATGAAACCTTTAATAGGCACATATACCTATCAAATGGCATCAAATTATCTGTAAGGGTTGCAGAGCTTTGCTTGTTACATCCCATGTGAAGATATTAAGTTATATGTCAAGGGCCAGAACTCTATTTAAAAATGGTGATGACAAGACAAAATGCATAAAAGACAGATCAAGGGCTATGAGACAATGTACACACCAAATTGCATTAGAACATGCTGAATATTTCCTGTGCTATGCTGGTTATAAGGATCTACTGTAGTGGAGATGTAATATTGATAAAAATAGAGCAACAACTCCATTAAAACTGGACTGCAAAGATGAAACCTTTAAAGGGCACATCTACATGTAATATGCAATTCACCTATGGCAACCTATTATGTGTAAGGGTTACTGAGCATTACTGCTTACAAGTAACATCCTTTTGTTAGGTATATGAAGGTAATTGTCACAGGCCACAACTCCATCCAAAATAGAATTGACAAGACAAAACCAATTAAAAACACATTTAGGTCAGTGGGACAATGTACACACTACACTGCATCAGAATATGTTGAATGATTCCTTAGCTATGATGGTTACAAGGATCTGCTGTAATGGAAATGTAATTCTGATGGAAAAGGGCAATAACTCTATCAAAATTGAACCTGAAAATATGAAACATTCAAAAAGACATATATACATGTAATATACAATCCACCCGCCAATGCTTTATGCTTTATATGTAATTATTACTCATATCTGTGTTATCCCCCTCTAGAAAGACTACTCCTATTATATAAGGCCACTTTCCTGCTGCAGAAGGGCTAACCTTATAAGAGGGGACCACTTTAATTAGATTTTCTTGAGCTCTGCATTATGTGCCAATTAAGAACCAGCAGACATCCTTAATTTGAAATACAAACTTACTGATTTCATAGTAGTCATACACCTTGATGAGGGCAGGTTTGGGATCTGACACCACAATATCAGACTGTTCTACCTCAAATGCAAAGCACCTCTCTCGACTGTCAAACTAAAAAAAAAAAAATTTATGGTGAAAAAAGAAAGAAAGAAAACAAAAGAAAACCAAACCTTGTTTTTCCAGTAAAAAATTCTACCCTCTAATCCCTCGAGCCAATGTATCACCAAGGATGGATTTGATGGGTCTATATTCATTATACTATGATAACTTGTATAATGATTACAAAATATCACCAGCACACAACACACAATAAAAATGCATACAACTCATGACTAAAGGAATATTCAATTATGTATGTGTCAAATGCTCTATACATTTTATTGGCAACTCACATGACAAATATTTATTGACAACACAGATCACAAAAATTTTATTAGCAGCACACATGACAAACATTTTATTGGCAACTCACATGACAATTATTTTATTAGCAACTCACATGACAAACATTTTATTGGCAGCTCACATGACAAACATTTTATTGACACCTCACATGAGTAGTATGTCCTCCTAACTGTACTCATACAAGAAGTATGTCCTCTAAACATCCATTTTATGTGGTACATACCATATATACTTGTTTATGTGGTACATACCATATATACTTGCTTATGTGGTACATACCATATATACTTGCTTATAAGTGGAGTCCAACTGCAGACCCAAATCTGCCATCCCATAATGCACCAGCAGGCCTATGTAATATGTTAGGAGTTATCAGTAGAACAAACAACACAGATTCTGATCTGCCAGTGATTTATGTAACACCAGATCTGGGCCTATGTAATATGTTAGGAGTTATCAGTAGAACAAACAACATAGATTCTGATCTGCCAGTGATTTATGTAACACCAGATCTGGGCCTATGTAATATGTTAGGAGTTATCACTAGAACAAACAACACAGATTCTGATCTGCCAGTGCATTATGTAACACCAGATCTGGGCCTATGTAATATGTTAGGAGTTATCAGTAGAACAAACAACATAGATTCTGATCTGCCAGTGCATTATGTAACACCAGATCTGGGCCTATGTAATATGTTAGGAGTTATCAGTAGAACAAACAACACAGATTCTGATCTGCCAGTGCATTATGTAACACCAGATCGGGGTCTATGTAATATGTTAGGAGTTATCAGTAGAACAAACAACACAGATTCTGATCTGCCAGTGCATTATGTAACACCAGATCTGGGTCTATGTAATATGTTAGGAGTTATCAGTAGAACAAACAACACAGATTCTGATCTGCCAGTGCATTATGTAACACCAGATCTGGGTCTATGTAATATGTTAGGAGCTATCAGTAGAACAAACAACACAGATTCTGATCTGCCAGTGCATTATGTAACACCAGATCGGGGTCTATGTAATATGTTAGGAGTTATCAGTAGAACAAACAACACAGATTCTGATCTGCCAGTGCATTATGTAACACCAGATCGGGGTCTATGTTGTTGCAAACACAGAATATCTAAACTTCAGACTCAATGAGCTTAAATGGACCTTGCTAACAAAGTTTGAAATGAATAATATTCATGGAGAGAAGTACATGGTGTGTTTTTCAGATTGTTTCAGTGTTCAAAGCAGACACAAAATTCACTTTGTTAAAGCTCTATTTGTAATAAATTCCAATTTAAAAATATACAAATAATGTGTCCCTGTCAATACCATATATATACACTTGTAAGGTAAATCCAACTGCAAACAACATAGACCCTGATCTGCCTTTGCATTATGCAACAAAAGATCTGGGTCTTTGCAATTTGCAGTTGGACTTTACTTATAAGAGAGTATATATGGTAATTAGGCATTTTCAAACCAAGTCATCCACACAGTGTTACTTTTAAATACTTATATAGCAATACCTGTCTTGCAAAAAAACTGCTATGAGACCACCTGTCTTGAGAGACCAGGTTCTCCATGCACAAATTTATTGACTATAGAGTGCTATGGTCTGTCATGAGAAACTCCCTGTCTTGAGAGACCAGGTTCTCCATGCACAGATTTATTGATTATAGAGTGCTATGGCCTGTCATGAGAAACTCCCTGTCTTGAGAGATCATTATTTTTTGGCAGAAGGGGTGATCTTTCAGGTCAGGTTCTACTGTAGTACTTCTGGTTTCTAGTGATCATCACAATTGTGTGCTGCCAATTAACTCCATCTTACAGTGCTGCCAGACAATAATTACTGCTGTTTCTTCTTTCAACATCGTTTGGTAATACTGCATACTATTACAACTTTCAGCTTTAGATATTCATGCAGATTAGGCCAAATACAAACAGTTTCAAAAGTAAATCTTCCAAAAATAAGTTTTCTGACAGTATTGATACAACATGAAGGCCAGGACTTCCAGGTTGAGCTCAAGATCAAAGCATTGCTTTAAATGTGTGACCTTGAACTAAATGTGAAGTCTGTTGCAGAATGAATAGTCTATCTTAATGATGATTCATCCCAGGTATGAACAGAATCCATCAAGAGATTTAGAAAATATAAGCAAATGAATAAACTTTAACCAAAACCTGTATTCAAATTTTCTATGAATGTGACCTTGACCCCAAGGTCAAAGAAGCAAAATGAGTATGCAACTGAATAAATTGCCTTACCTTCATAATGATTCATACCAAATATGAACAAGAAGGCCAGGGTCTGCATGTCAAGCCCACGGTCAAGGCACTGATATACAATGTATGACCTTAATCCCAAGGTCAAAAGCTGGAGAGTGCAGTTTGCACAATTAATTGTCTTAGCTTCATAATAATTTATCCTAATTATGACCAAAATTCATCACGAGGATTTAGAACATATAAGCAAATGAAAAAACTTCAACCAGAACCTTAATGCAAATTGTCTCTGACTGTGACCTTGACCCCAAAGTCAAAGAGGCAAGCAAACATGCAACAAAATGAATTGTCTTAGCTTCGTAATGATTCATTCCAAATATAAACAACAGCCATTAAAAGGTTTAGGAAATACAAGTAAATGAAAAAACTTGAACCAAAACCTTAATGCAAATTTTCTATAACTCTGACCTTAACCCCAAGGTCAAAGGGGTTAGCGAGTGTGTCACTGGATGAGTTGTCTTAGTTTCATAATGATTCATGCCAAGTATTATAGAATCCATCAAGAGGTTTAGGACATATATTCAAATGAAAAACAAACTGTTGACACTGCTGCTGGCAGAAGAAAAGTGACTGCTATGTCTCACTTCCCACTAACATCAGTTCAACATAAGGTAGATCTCAACAGTTTCATCACTGCCAACAAAAAGTTAGATCACAACAGTTTCATCAATGTCAACAAAAGGTAGAGCACAAGTTTCATCAATGTCAACAAAAGGTAGATCACAACAGTTTCATCAATGTCCTGTTTGGGGCAATGAAAAGTAACATCCTAGCACAACTTCATCTTTGAGACACTGTTAAATAACCTTTTACTTCTGTTCATCTTTCAAGCAGGTAGTCTGCTAATCATGTGTTATGGTCTTTACCACGAAGTGCAATAAGATCTGGCATACAAATTTAGAGAACTATGCAGTTGATATTTCAGTCTAAAGAATTCTCAATGGATACCTGCCTGATTATGTTTGAATCAAACTCATCTGAGTCCAACAGCTTGAAACCAACTTTTCTTACTGAAAAGCAGGTCATTTTTGTAGGAGTTTTATTTTGCTGTATTTGCAATGAATCAGTTTTCCACAAAAATAAAATATCATTGAAAATTTCACAAAAAGTTCATTTAAGTACAAACAATAATGTCTGACAAAAAGCAGCAGCATGAAATTAAAACACTGAAAACATCAAAAGGTTGCTCAATTTGCTGTGCAGAATGTCCAACAGATTTGGAACATTAATAAAATTACTTGGAACAGTGTTCTGGACATGTTCCTACTGTGCTGGCTGAAAAGATAGTGCAGGGAGCACAGTGACGTAGTAAAGATGGCTTCTACCATGTGCACGTACAGCGGTTACAAAGTGTATGTTTCCACTTTAAAGGCCACCATGGAACATGCATGCAAAGGGGGTAAGGAGCATTTATTATTATCATTTTATTTTTGAAAATTTGGTATGTAACGTTGGGGAAAGTACTCCTGATGCTTAAAAAAGTTCGGTTGAAATGGATTGATCATGCAGTGGCATTATAAATGTTTTTCGATATATTTCATTTTAAAGTGGTTTCAGTGTTGTCTGCTTAAATTAACTGAACAGAATAGTAGGTCCAACATTTTGGTTTTAAAATCTACACTCATCCTAATATCGATATAGTTAGTTCAATATCAAAATGCTATAATATTGCCATTATTAACAATCTGATTAAAATGTTGATTCTCCCATATCTGTCTGTACGACCTTCCATCCGTACGTTCGACCAGCTGCATATCTGTCCTGGATAGCTAAAATACTATGTACAAGAACTACAATAGGTGGCAATAAATGATGCACTGTTTACAAAATCTTTTACTGACTTTGATACTCACTGATATTCCCCTCTAGAAAAAAAATGTTGGTAAAATAATATTTATTCTTATGATGTAGGAAAATGAAAGTATGTTATGAATATAAATGTTGTTAGGATATTATTAATATGGTAAATTTTAGACAGTTGATGTTAGAATAAGAGCATCAATAACTACTTTAGTGTCATCATTTTCATCACTTTCATCTTCAAGGATTGCTAACTGAGCTGCTAGGTTTGCCCTACTTAAATCTGTTCCAAAAAGTTTGATTCATAGATATGATGGCACAATTCCAGAACATGTTCAAAATGTTAGATTCACTGATGTGATGGCACAGTTCTAGAGCATGTTCAGGACAGCCAATCGAGCATGCCCCATCAGATCAAAAAAGGCACCATGGGAATAACACACCATCTATACTCGCTTATAAGATGAGTCCAACTGCAAATGACATAGACCTTGATCTGCAATCACATAATGCACCAGCAGATTAGGGTCTATGTTGTTTGACCTACTAATTAGTTTTAACAAACTGCATAGACCCAGATCTGCCAGTGCATTATGGGATGGCAGATCTGGGTGTATGCAGTTTGCAGTTGGACCTGACTTATAAGTGAGTATAAATGGTACAATATGATATATATTTTCATTAACTCACCTGATCAAAGTAGAAGTCTACATTATCTGGATTGATCTCATACTTCTGGATCTGCTTTGCTGCCAAAAGCTGAGCAAAGAAAAAATAATTTGACAAAAACCTGAAAATTTAGTCAAATTGATGTCATATGCTGTGAAGGTAATCTTTTATAATGCCACTACCATGGCAGAATAATGAATTCCCTGGTTCTACTAGTAAAACAGTCTGACAACTCAACTGCGACCCTTTTGCATAAAATTTGCAAAGCTGAGTAAATATATAACTTTTAAAAAATGCATATGTAACTAAAAATTCAGGTCTGCCATGGTGTTATATCCAAGTCCAAGTTATGGACAACCTGTTCATATTATGAATTAATTGTTTGTTTCTTATAAACACTGGTCAAATGGAATGATTCTTAAGTATTTTTTGATGAATAAACTGCAAAATGTAAGTTCTGTATGTGCTAAAATTTAACATTACAAAAGGGGAGCAAGAAATAATAGGTATAATGTTTTATGTCAAATTTAGCTGCAATTAGCAGAGAGATCGATTTATTAAGTAGAAGAACCATGAAGAGTGACATAATTATCCATTCACAGAAGGTTCTGCCCAAAATACCTCTCTTTTCAACAAAATATTAAGGAAATAACTTCATCTTGCTGATGAAAATTGCTTTTGGTGAAGAAAAAAAAAAATATAAAGATTTTTAAAAAAGAATTTATTTGCCAACATGAAAAATCTATAACTGATTCAGAAAAATGCTGATACAAAATAACCACAATTATAAGAGCAAAGAAAAGTATCATACCTCCTTGACAGTACTTTTAACTGGAATCCATCCAGTGATCATCTTGACTTCCACAATGGCCATATTTGAAAAGTTGGGCAGGGCATATCTGCAAGGAGAATTAGTGACAAAATAAAACCTCAACCAGAAATCTGTATCAAAGCATTGTTGTACCCTCACTTTTCACAATTATTAACTTCCAATTTCATCCAGCTTTGCCACTACATCATCACATAGCCTCATCTGCAGGGTATGGATATAAATTTTGAAACTGTTGTACATATCTACAAGCTATCTCTAATTATATCTCAATATTTGAAGTCCACCTTATGCTCAATATCTGAAGTCCACCTTATGCTCAATATCTGAAGTCCACTTTATGCTCAATATCTGAAGTCCACTTTATGCTCAATATTTGAAGTCCATCTTATGCTCAATATTTGAAGTCCACCTTATGCTCAATATTTGAAGTCCATCTTTGTGGTGTAAGAGAGGTAATATAACATACCATATATACTCGCATATAAGAGGTACCAAATATACTCATGTATAGGCCCATACCAACTGCAAACTGCATAGACCCAGATCTGCCATCGCATAATGCACCGGCAGATCTGGGTCTATGCAGTTTGTAAGGACTAATCAGTAGAACAAACAACATAGACCCTGATCTGCCAGTACATTATGCAACAGCAGATCAGGGTCTATGTTGTTTGCATTTGGACCCAGCTTATACTTGAGTATAGACGGCATGTATCTTTGAAAATACTGTGGGAAACTCAGCATCTGTTATTATCTACCTGTATGAAAGCAGCTATAAGTTAGCATCTGCTAAGCAGCTTAAGTTGCCATCTGTTAAGCACCTATAAGCATCTGTTAAGCACCTATAAGCATCTGTTAAGCACCTATAAGCATCTGTTAAACACCTATAAGCATCTGTTAAGCACCTATAAGCATCTGTTAAACACCTATAAGCATCTGTTAAACACCTATAAGCATCTGTTAAACACCTATAAGCATCTGTTAAGCACCAATAAGCATCTGTTAAGCACCTATAAGCATCTGTTAAGCACCAATAAGTCAGCATCTGTTAAGCAGGTATAGGTAAGCATCCATTGAGCGACTGTAAGTTAGTACGTTTAGTTGCTATATTTGTTAAATGTTATATTTTAAAATCTGTTTAGCTGCTTTCAGTTAGAGACACTGAAACAAGTAATTTTACCAAATCAGAATTTTGTTTGCATTTTATTTGCATTCCATCTGTATTCCATTTATACTTCATTTGCATTTTATCTATCATCTTGTTATTTCTTGCTTATGATCTCAGAAATGCATTCACATTTTGCATATATCACTTCAATCCATTGTTTTCTTTCATTTTTGCTCATCTGGATTGAAATGGAAATGCATTTACTGGTGTCTTGTTTTCCATTTTTGAGTGTTTTAAAGGGAGAGAAAAAACAATATTTTTGATCTCTTGGCTTATTAAAAGCATGCTTGAATTAAATAGCAAATGCGAAAAAATCAAATGATAGCATTAAATTTAAAAGAAATCAAAATATAACTGCAGCTGCAAATTTTATTTCTTATTTCGTTTGGTTCAAATAAAACCTGTAGAGATACAAGCACATGTGAGTCATTTAAATATGTCTTCTCGACAAGAAAAATGTCACAGCCTGTAAGGATAAAAATTGTCTGTCAGCGTAAAGAATCTGATCCTGGATTATCATTTGAAAGGGCTGATCCTGGATTATCATGTGAAAGGGCTGATCCTGGATTATCATGTGAAAGGGCTGAGCCTGGATTATCATGTGAAAGGGCTGATCCTGTATTATCATGTGAAAGGGCTGATCCTGGATTACCATGTGAAAGGGCTTTTGACCATGGAAATTTAGCAGCAGCTTGAAAATAATTTAATTTTAAATCCATTCATTAAAGATGTTTGTGTCTTGCATTTGCACTTGCCGTTTTTTTCAAAATGCATTCATCATTTTGCCTGCATTCATTCTGCATTCCATTTTCATTCATTTAGCAATACATTTGCATTCATTCTCCATTCCATTTTCATTCATTTAGCAATTCATTTGCATTCATTCTCCATTCCATTTTAGTTTCACTGGTAAAATTACCTGTTTCAGGGTCTGTAGCTTTAGTTGCGATCTGTTTACCAGCTATTGGTTAGCAGCTTTGGGGGGGGGGAGTCTACCTTTTTATCCTCTATTAGCAGCAATGAGTTAGCATTTGTTTACCAGCTATAAGTAAGCATTTGTTGAAATGAAATTTACTATTTACCCTCTGTTTAGTTGTAAATTACCATGTGTTTTAGTGTCAGCAAGTTAGTATCCATAGGAGGCAAATTTACCATCTGTTGAACAGCTGTAAATTAGCGTGTGTTTAGCAGCTATAAGTTAGTATTTGTTGGAGGGAAATCTACCATCTGTCTAGCATCTGCTTCTTATCTAGAGGCCGAGTTGCTTACCTTGCACAGATTCTGAGGGTTCTCCTCTTGCAGTTGTCAATGTCAGTCTTTGACCTATACACATTGACCCTGACATGAAATGAAGCTTGACCTGTCTCATTCTTCTTATCCTCATATATGTTATACTTCATATTGGCCTGAAAAATGAGAGAAATTCCTCAGCATCAAATGCATAAAAGGAATTATAGGTACAATGGCCAAGTTACAAACCAATCTGTAATTAAATGCCTTCATGAAGAATATCAGTGAACTGATCTGTAATTAAATGCCTTCATGAGGAATATCAGTGAACTAATCTGTAATTAAATGCCTTCATGAGGAATATCAGTGAACTAATCTGTAATTAAATGCCTTCATGAGGAATATCAGTGAACTGAGCTTTATTTCTGTGGGTATGTAAAATATTGAGGGATTTCACAGAGTTTACAATGAAAAACAAAATGCAAAGAAATGTTTTCAAACATCATGAAAAGTAGAAGTAAAGTTTTTGACTGACTTCTGTAACATAAATAGTATTTGGCATTCAGATCCCAAAACATGATATAAACAACAAATACAGATAGATAATACTACAAAAATTTTATATTAGATATAAATAATTGAAAAATTGGTACCTCATGATTTTTAAAAATTTTGTCATTCTTCAGCCTTAGCTATACAATGAATGCTGTATAAAAAGGACTTGCGCTCATAAAGGTGAGCACTGATGGGTTCCTAATTCTCTTATATTTTTGATACTTTTTACCCACAATATCAATGGTACCTATCCATAAAGGAAAAGACTGATGGGTTCCTAATTCTCTTACATTTTTTATACTTTTTACCCACAATATCAAGGGTACCTATCCATAAAAGAAAAGACTGATGGGTTCCTAATTCTCTTGTATTTATTATTATTTTTAACAACAATATCAAGGATACCTATCCTTAAAGGACACATTTCTGTGCTGCCCAGTGTCCTTTATAGACAGGTTTTACTGTGCAATAAGAGGAATGAACAACCCATCCATTCCAAACAAAAGAAGACACCAAGATCTAGACCAGGTGTGGGCAACCTATGGCACATGTGCCAATGGTGGCATGCCAGACTCTTTGGAAAGTGTCAAGTCTTTGGAATATGACTTGCCTCATGGCATACAGCACTCTACACAATTAAGTGGACCTGGCACAGCAGTTCTAAAAGGTTGCCAATGCCTGATCTAGACCATCAAGTAGATTATTTAGTTGCTGGTCAATACGGAAATTTTGATGTGGCAAAAACTGCCATTCCACATCTAGCCTGTACAAAAGAAGGGCATACACCAATCAAAGGAATACAAATTGCATCAAAGATAACACAGGTAAGCCAAAATCTGGATATACCGACCAACCTAAGGAAGTAGAATATAGGATTTGTTATTCACCTGTACCATGGTACAGCCCTTTCCTTGCACTTGTACATTAAGCTGGGTGGTCTGTGGTGACAAGTCCCAGGTGGTCAACACAAGGCTGTTTGAGTCATTTATACCAGTCTGGTATGATTTACTTAGAGTGTCCACCCTGACTGATATGTCCAGACCTCCTTGGTAGATCAGGGTAGCGTACATAGACAAGGCTTGTAAGGCAACCACTGTGTCCTGAAATAGAAAATGTGGATTATTTCATACATACCTTTATTATGCTCCATTACTACACTGTGATTCTACCCTGGCAAGAGATTATTTTCTCTTTTTTTGACAAAATTTTTATGAAAAACAAAACAAAAGAGAAATGAATTTGATCAACTCTGAAGTATTAAACCTTCCCTGATGATTCAGAAATATTCTAAACCCTTGTGATTAGCAGTAATACCTCAGATAAGCTGGTTGGGTTGAGGCAAGACAGACAATTGTGAAAAGGTACTAAAATAGGCAGAGGTTTGGCTGGAAGTTCAGACTTCTTTCTGGTTGGTTTTTCTTCAACTAACAAACTGTATGCAGTAGGCACAGAATCAAACTGATACAAGCCTTTATAGCACCCACTTACCATTCTAAGCTGTCAAATTGTATGCAGCAGACACAGAATCAAACTGATACAAGCCTTTCCAGCACCCACTTGCCAGTCTAAGCTCAAATGATACAAGCCTTTATAGCACCCACTTACCATTCTAAGGAACAGAATCAAACTGATACCAGCCTTTCCAGCACACACTTACCATTCTAAGCTGTCAAATTGTATGCAGTAGACACAGAATCAAACTAATAAAAACCTTTCCAGCAACCACTTACCATTCTAAGCTCAACTGATACAAGCCTTTCCAGCACCCACTTACCATTCTAAGCTCAACTGATACAAGCCTTTCCAGCACCCACTTACCATTCTAAGGCACAGAATCAAACTGATACCAGCCTTTCCAGCACACACTTACCATTCTAAGTTCAACTAATACAAGCCTGTCCAGCACCCACTTACCATTCTAAGGAACAGAATCAAACTGATACAAGCCTGTCCAGCACCCACTTACCATTCAAAGTTCAACAGAACGTTTTCACATTCTATTGTAAGAGTTGTCTCCTGTGCTTATAGCATACTGAAAATGAGATTAATGGTGTAATCTACTGCCTGACAGCATACCAACATGGTGTAATCTACTGCCTGACAGCATACCAATACGGTGTAATCTACTGCCTGACAGCATATCAACACAGTGTAATCTACTGCCTGACAGCATACCAACATGGTGTAATCTACTGCCTGACAGCATATCAACATGGTGTAATCTACTGCCTGACAGCATATCAACAGTGTAATCTACTGCCTGACAGCATATCAACACAGTGTAATCTACTGCCTGACAGCATACCAACATGGTGTAATCTACTGCCTGACAGCATACCAACATGGTGTAATCTACTGCCTGACAGCATATCAACATGGTGTAATCTACTGCCTGACAGCATATCAACACGGTGTAATCTACTGCCTGACAGCATACCAACATGGTGTAATCTACTGCATGACAGCATACCAACATGGTGTAATCTACTGCCTGACAGCATATCAACACAGTGTAATCTACTGCCTGACAGCATATCAACAGTGTAATCTACTGCCTGACAGCATACCAACAGTGTAATCTACTGCCTGACAGCATACCAACATGGTGTAATCTACTGCCTGACAGCATACCAACATGGTGTAATCTACTGCCTGATAGCATACCAACATGGTGTAATCTACTGCCTGACAGCATATCAACATGGTGTAATCTACTGCCTGACAACATATCAACACAGTGTAATCTACTGCCTGACAGCATACCAACATGGTGTAATCTACTGCCTGATAGCATACCAACATGGTGTAATCTACTGCCTGACAGCATACCAACATGGTGTAATCTACTGCCTGACAGCATACCAACACAGTGTAATCTACTGTCTGACAGCATACCAACATGGTGTAATCTACTGCCTGACAGCATACCAACATGGTGTAATCTACTGCCTGACAGCATATCAACACAGTGTAATCTACTGCCTGACAGCATATCAACACGGTGTAATCTACTGCCTGACAGCATACCAACATGGTGTAATCTACTGCCTGACAGTATATCAACACGGTGTAATCTACTGCCTGAGAGCATACCAACACAGTGTAATCTACTGCCTGACAGCATACTAACACAGTGTAATCTACTGCCTGAGAGCATACCAACATGGTATAATCTACTGCCTGATAGCATACGAACATGGTGTAATCTACTGCCTGATAGCATACCAACATGGTGTAATCTACTGCCAGACAGCATACCAACATGGTGTAATCTACTGCCTGACAGCATACCAACATGGTGTAATCTACTGCCTGACAGCATATCAACATGGTGTAATCTACTGCCTGATAGCATATCAACATGGTGTAATCTACTGCCTGATAGCATACCAACACGGTGTAATTTACTGCCTGATAGCATATCAACACGGTGTAACCTACTGCCAGACAGCATACCAACATGGTGTAATCTACTGCCTGACAGCATACCAACATGGTGTAATCTACTGTCTGACAGCATACCAACATGGTGTAATCTACAGCCTGACAGCATACCAACATGGTGTAATCTACTGCCTGACAGCATACCAACATGGTGTAATCTACTGCCTGATAGCATACCAACATGGTGTAACCTACTGCCAGACAGCATACCAACATGGTGTAATCTACTGCCTGACAGCATACCAACACAGTGTAATCTACTGCCTGACAGTATACCAACACGGTGTAATCTACTGCTTGATAGCATACCAACACAGTGTAATCTACTGCCAGACAGCATACCAACACAGTGTAATCTACTGCCTGACAGCATACCAACATGGTGTAATCTACTGCCTGACAGCATACCAACACAGTGTAATCTACTGCCTGACAGCATACAAACATGGTGTAATCTACTGCCTGATAGCATACCAACACGGTGTAACCTACTGCCTGACAGCATACCAACATGGTATAATCTACTGCCTGACAGCATACCAACACGGTGTAATCTACTGCCTGACAGCATACCAACACGGTGTAATCTACTGCCTGACAGCATATCAACATGGTGTAATCTACTGCCTGACAGCATACCAACATGGTGTAACCTACTGCCAGACAGCATACCAACATGGTGTAATCTACTGCCTGACAGCATACCAACATGGTGTAATCTACTGCCTGACAGCATACCAACATGGTGTAATCTACTGCCTGACGGCATGCCAACACGGTGTAATCTACTGCCTGATAGCATACCAACACGATGTAATCTACTGCCTGACAGCATAGCAACACAAAGAAATGCAGTGACACATAATAGTTTTTTTCATATATTTTAATGAATTTAACTTAAAATGTTCATCCATATAGATCACGGAGTCACTTTTCTTTCCATTTAAAAAAAATAAATGTACTCGTCAACAAACGTATTCGATATATGGTGCTACAGAGTTAGTGTATACACAGTATATTTTAGATCATTTATTATTATGCAATGGCAGATCTGGGTCTATGCAGTTTGCTTTTGGACTCAACTTATAAGCGAGAATATACAATAGGATGGATAAATGGGGATTATGGAAAAGTATACAAGACTCAATTTGACATATCTTTAATAACTCAGGTGATTTCTTTGCTACAGCTGGTAGTCACTACACAAGCAAGAGAGAACTAAATTCAACCCTCCATGTATCAGCCTTATTTATTATTGATGATTAAAACTATAATATTTTAATTGGCTTTAATTGATCCATCAACGATTTACAATACATAGCAAAGTATTAAATAAATAAAGATGCTGCATGTACAATAAAAAAATATGGAGAAGAAACGTTAAGAGTTCAATTTCTTAAAGGATAATAACAGTTGTGTCAACAAGGCTGTCAGAAGAAGTCTCTGACATCAAATAACTGCATACTTTTTGCTCTCAATTTTAATTTAAAGGTCTGTTCTAACACATTTTAACTTTAAGAGGATAAATTCTGTATCATTCACTATCACATTTCCAATTACTCTGTTAAAGTATGTATCATCCAAATTTACTTGAAGACTGAAATATGGGGTTTACAAGCAAAGTTGATCTCAAAAATGGAATCTGGCATGTCTCATTGGACAATGAGAGCTCTTTCCTAACCACATTTAATTTGCCTTGTGGCAGATTTCATTGGCTATGAATGCCATTCGAGGTTTCAAGTGCACCAGCAGAATTTCAACGTCATCAAGAATAAGCTGTGGAAGGTTTACCTGGTATCCATTGCATACACAATGGCATTTTGACTACAAGGAAGGCAACAACCATAAAGAAGCTATAATAGACCATAATCAGAAGTTTTGAGCTTTCAAGCAGAGGATCAAAATATCAGACTGAAAATTGACAAGATGGAGTTCATACCTTGAGTGATGCTGAAACATGCTATGGACAAACAGAGAAGGAACTATTGGCCATTATATTTGGTCTTGAAAGATTCCACCAGCTTACATACAGGAGACAGCATGGACATACTCTGAGACAGCTGAATACAGCAGGAGACAGCATGGACATACTCTGAGACAGCTGAAAGCAACCATCCAGTCAGGATGGCCAAAATACAAAGTAAACCTAGCTACAGCTTTGCTACCATATCTAGACATGCATGATGACCTTAGCATTCAGGATGGTATAATCTTCAAGGGAAAGCATGCAGGAATCCCTCAAAGTCTGAGACCTAACATGATAAAACAAGACCATTCCTGACACCTTGGAGTCAAAGAGCGTGTTGGCATCGAGACAGTGAGGTTGTTTAGTGGCCAGGAATTAGTGCACAGATCGAAGATTTCATTTCGTGCTGTGAAGTCTGTAACCAGTATCAAATTTGACAAGAGAAAGAAACACTCATTTCTTTTGATGTCCCTAGGTGATCTTGGACCAAGATTGGTCTTGATTTGATGCTCTGCAAAAACCAGAACTATCTCATTACAGTGGATTACATTTCCAAGTAATGGAAGTTTGATTTCCTTGAGGATGCTAGAGCTCAAACTGTTGTACAATAAGCTGAGAGCTCAGTTTGCTCAATATGGAATTCCTGACATCTGCATCTCTGACAATGACCCTCAGTTTGCTTTGAAGGAATTTCAATGCTTTTCTTGCGAATAGGGATTTGAGCACAGTACATCCTTACCAGGTTATCTCTAAAACAATGGCAAAGCTGAATAAGCTATGAAAAGTGCCAAAGCCTTGCTTAGAAATGCAAATCTGTCATGAGTGGACCTACACATAGCACTATTGGACTTAAAAACTACACATAGCACTACTGGACTTAAAAACTACACATAGCCCTATTGGACTTAAAAACTACACATAGCACTATTGGACTTAAAAACTACACATAGCCAAGAATTTGACACCAGCTATGTCCAAAGGCTAATAAACAGATGGACAAAAACACTCCTGTAACAACTCATGAAAAGCTGGCAAAACCTCAGACTGTAAACTCAAAAGCAGTAGAAAATCAGAAGAAAAAACCCCCAGGTCAAACAAGCGTTCTACTACCATACTAGTGCAAAAAACTTAAGACCACTTCAGCAAGGTGAAATTGTCAGGATGGCACCTAATGAAGCAGACCAAGATACATCATGAAAGAAAGTGGTTGACTATTAGAAAATAGACTAAAGTTCATATAAAGTTAAAACTGCAAATGGAAGTGTGCACCATAATAACTGACACCATAATAACTGACATCACCCATGAACTACCTCAGAGTTCTTCAAAGAACACCATCACCAGTCAGATGATGACTGTCACATAGTACACTTTAATGTGAGAAATGATACAGCAACAATGGGTACAACACAAAATGGTTTAATAACTGGCACAAATGGTATAACACAAAATGGTATAACACAGAATGGTACAACACAAAATGGTACAATGCATCATAGTAAACCAAATCCTGCACCTGCAGCAGTAACTGGAAGTTCAATTGCAGCCACCAGAAAACCCAGTGCAATGTCTACAAGGTCTGGTAGAGTGTCAAGAAAACTAGTCTACCTAGCAGATTATGTGTAGTTGAGACAGTGATGAAAGAAAAGAAAAAAGAAAAATGGAGGAAGGATGTAAACAATATGGCTATTTTATTCTGCTAAATCTAGGTGTTACATATTGAGAATATTCAGTTAGATAAATAGCCGTGGTGTTGATTTTTTTAATGTATCCGACTGAATAAACGTGGATGTTTGCACACTGCAAACCTGAAGTGTTATGCTCTCCTTTCTGGTCCTGATACATGAGGTAGGGGAATCCAGATGCACTTGCATGTGGAAAAAGGTTAAAATCAAAATGAATCCTACAAGTAAACATACCATGAATTAGTTCTATGCTACATCAAAGAAGAATTTAAATATAGATTTAGTGTAGAATGGATGGGGAAATGGTAATGCAGCAAGCCCACCCCCAGCAGCATTATGTTATTATGCTTCAAGTTCTCCCTGTAAAAAATGTTTACAATCAAGTTTAAAATCAGTATTTCCAAGTTAAGCCCCAAATTAGCAGCATGTTTCAAAACATAGGTTTACTGCAATTATCCTACCATAGTTAACAGAAATTTATGGTACAAAATTTGAGCTGAGCTTTTACTCAAAATTGAGATGTTTTATGAAAGTAGGACTTCACTCCGTATTCATGAAACTCGTCAACTTGAGTGCCCACTCATGCTACAAATTACCCTCATCATATGTCTTATATTTGTTAAATTGTTACCATATATATTTAATAGTCATATGTACCTAAATATATTGCTACTTTCAAAACTCTTGTATTTTCATTAGTTTACTTATTATAAACTATTAAAATTTAAGTTTGATTGTGCGCTCAAATTGAGGATTTTCGTGAATACGGGGACAGGTCCTGCTATGATAAAACATTTCAATTTCGAGCACAAATTGTAAAAAAAAGTAGATCATAAAGTGGGCTATGAAAAGCAGACAACTGTGACCTCCTTATCCCTGTGAAGAGTAGTATTCCTCATGATGAAGACTCCCATTAAGTTTCATGACTGTACGTGCAACATTGTCAGAGAAACTCGGCTAAATGCAAAACTTAATGTTGACACCTGTGCCAACAGCAACTCCGTCAGAAAAGTGATATCTATGTCTTGCCATGGTTTAGCAGGCAAGACAAAAATATGGTTACCATCTATATTCATTTATAAGTCAAGTCCAACTGCAAACAACACAGACCCTGATCTGGCATCACATAATGTGCTGGCAGATCTGGGTCTATGTTGTTTGTTCTACTGATTACTCCTAACAAACTGCATGGACCCAGATCTGCAAGCACATTATGTGACAGCAGATCTGGGTCTATGCAGTTTGCAGTTGAACTAGACTTATAAGCAAGTACATACAGTATATTTGAAAGATCTAGATGCACCAGGTCTGATCCCAAGCTCCTGCATACATATGGGTAAATGGCCAGTCCAAGATTTATTCCAGGTCCTACACCTTAGTGACAACTTCATGATAACTTTTGGGCCATTGAGAGCACTTAATACAAGCTTGCTTGTTGTAAAATCGGTGTTAAGCTAAATTAGGGAATAACATTTTTGTATTTGAGGACAAGAGTGCATTATTAATGGTACTACCATATATACTTACTTATAAGTCAAGTCCAACTGAAAACAACATAGCCGTCAATCTGTCATCACATAATGTGCTGGCAGATAAGGTCTATGTTATTTGTTCTACTGATTACTCCTAACAAACTGCATAGGTCCAAATCTGCTGGTGCATTATGCAACAGAAGATCTGGGTCTGTTCAGTTTGCAGTTGGACTTGACTTCTAGGTGAATATATTTGGTACTATAACAAACAAAGTGTTACTGTTGATGTGTAAGCATTGTCAGGAAAACAGATATTTGCAACTGACAAATTACCATTTATGTCCTGAAATTCTCAAACACAAGACTGTTATCTCCTAACACATTCTTGAAATTATTTTGAAAAATAGCTGAAAATTTAATTTTCTATGTGACCAGGAAATCAAAATGGTGTCAAAGTTTCAGACATGATATTGGGAATTTTGCCGATGCAGATTTCAATGTTCAATCAACCAGAAAGTGCACTGCATTCGCAGATGTGATCAAATAAAGTTTTTATGGAACATAAGATAGTCTCTAAACCTGTGTAGAGGAGAATCCTCCTTGAGCATTTCTCTGTTTGGTCAGCCACTGTACAATAGGCTGTGCCTGACTAACAGCGTCCTCTTGTCCTCCTGCAATGTAGGCCATCAACACGTAGGCAGTCATCTCAACCTCGGCAGAGGGTGCTCTCTCGTAAAAGTAACTTTCATCATTTTTCTTCTTTTCCTCCTTTTCCCGGGTCCAATGTTTCTGACCTGGATCTGGCCAAGAAAGTAATTTACATTGTATGCCATCAATGCAAAGATCCTACAGTATGCATCATACAATGAAATCACTTATTTTTTATAGCATCAATTCTATTGTTTTTGTGAACAAAAGCCCAAGTGGGCCTAACATCACTCACCCGACTTATATAACTTAATAGTTATGTAGTATTGTAAGAACATCACCCTATGTAATTTTTTCTAAACTTTATATCTTGTTGATTTTTACCTCTTTTACTAAAGTCTGATACAAATTCTTTCCAAAAGATAAAGCCATAATTAATATGCATAGTCTCTTACTTATAATCAAATTCATTCTTGAGGATGTAAACCTATGTACCAAGTTTTAATGAAACTTGATGACAAGTACAATCTCTAGATTTCAACAGGTAACAAGCTCAGCCGAACATACACAAGATCATCTCAATATATGCAGGTCTCACTTAATAGAACCTGTCTAGGACAATAATGATATAAGCTTATTTACCAAACCAGAGAAAAATCCAAATGAAATAAGATCTCCAGAGTGGTAACAAGTTCACTGAAACTTTGATGATACAAGATTATTTAACAAGCAAGATCAGAATCTGATCAAATATATACTGTTGACAAGCTCAGTCAATCAGATGCAAGATCACATCATTAATATGCATGGCTCTTGCTTATAATCATACTCAACCCAGATTTTAAGGACACAAGCCTATTTACCAAGTTTAATCAAAGTCCCATAAAAACTATAATATCTAGAGTACTGTGGTAAAAATATCAGCCAATCAGATGCAAGATCACCTCATAAATATGCATAGATCTTACTTAATATGCAACTCATCTAACAACTTAATAACATTAGCCTATTTACCCAGTTTGATTATTACTGGGTCAGAAATAACTGTCTCTCGAATTAAAAGAAACTCAGCAAATCAGATGGAAGATCACCTCATTAAAATACATAGATCTTGCTAATAATAAAACTCATTGGATATGCTGATGACACAAGCCTATATACTAAGTTTGAAAAAAATCACAAATAGAATTGCTAAAGTGTTGACAAGCTCAGCCAGTTAGATGAAAGATCACCTCATTAATATGCATGGATCTCACTCACAACTGTACTCATCAGAGACCTTAACCCCAGCAGGATACGACTCCAGTCGTATGTTCACTACATTCAATCACCCACTTTGCAGAAGCGTATTTTTAACTGTATAATACATCATCAATTTACATGTACTCTTTTGAAAAGAAGGAAATAAAGGTAGAAGGTACACATAGCATTAACAGATTGTGTTTAAAAGACCCCAAAACTGGTAAAAATTCTATTTCAAAATCGAGTTTTAACGTGCGGAGATAAAAAAAATGGCAGTCATATACTGAAGACAGTTATGTGCTTGCTGAATTAGTTGAAAATAAAGACCATTTCATGTGGAAAATTGACATTCTAGGCAGTGGGGATCATTATCTTTACTTCTTCAAAATGAAAGGAGCTGATGATAACTGGTTATTTGAAAATTTGATTTCAAACAGGAGTTTTAATGTGTGGAGATCAACATGGTGGACAGCACTGAAACAGCAAGTTACGGCAGTGATGTGGATGCCGATTTTTATGAAAGTATAGACAATTTTGTGGGAAAAATTTGTTTTAGGCAGTGCAGATCATGAGCTTGACTTTGACGAAATGAACAGAGATGATGATAACTGGTCAGTAGAAAATTTGATTTCAAAATTGAATTTTAACAAGTGTAATTCAAAATGGCCGACAGTACTGAAGCGGCCGTGATGTGGATGCCGATTTTGATGAATATATAGACAATTTTGTGGGGAAAATTTATATTTTAGGCATTGAGGATCGTGATCTTGTTTGCATCGAATGAACTGAGCAGATAAATAGTTAATTGGTGTTTTTGACTCAGATATTGCTGATGATGAAGAAGACGTGGATGCTTTTCAAGCTAACTGGGCATTTTGAGGACTTCACTTCTCATAAAGTTTGCACATATACTGATGTTGGGTGTGTGAATAATATTATGAAATTTTACTGCATTCCTGGAAATGGACCAAAATAAACCCAACAGAACTCTGATATTATTACATTCAAATTTATTGTGGAATAAAAACACTGAACCAAAATGAAAAGCTTTGTTGACTTACCAGTAAGGATTATTCTGTTTGCTCTCCAATTTTCATGCAAGTAAATTTAATAAAATTGTAAATGTAAATGTAAAATGTAAAGCATAACTTTACTTTCAACTGAAGTTTTATGTCTGAGATTTTCAGTGAAAAAATATATGACCTTAAGGACAATTTTATGCTTTTTAAAATGGTATACAACATTGACAAATAATTTTTAAAAATCGTCCTGTAAAGCTAGATTGACCAATGTCACTGTATTCTCTCATGCTGCTACACCACTGACTGAAAAAATTTCCAGTTCTACACAACTGCCTGTCTGATTGGGATTCAGTATGAAAAGGGTTAATATTGCAAGTCTATTTACCAAATTTTATAAAATTCAGGTCATAATTACAATCTCAAGAGTGACAATGAGCTCAGCCAATCAGACGAAAGATCACCTCATTAATATTATTACTATTAGTGAACTCCTGCAAGATCTGATCATACAAGCCTACATAGAATTGTTACCAAAATTTCATCAGAAATATGGTTTCCAGAAAGGTAAAAAGCTCAACCTATCAGATGTAACATCACCTCATTATTATGCATGGATCTCACTCATCAATGAACTCGTACAAGATACTGATAATATAAGCCCATATTCCGAATATGATTAAAATCAGATCTGAATCACATACATGTGACAGAACAGAGAAGTCAGCTTAGGACAAATTGGGAGATTTGCAAAATGTGGTCGGGTGTTTTGACTTCAAAAGAGTGAGGATTTCCAATGAGAATGGCAAATTTTTCATAGTGGCGGATGTCTTTGACTTTCTTATCCAAATGAGGATCCAAAGCTTGGGTCACTATGCGAGTAGTTTTTGTCCCTTTGTATGAGAACTTTTGTGCAGTTTCCGAGTCAGGGAACATTATTTTGACTAGATCTAAAAAATTATCTGCTACCATAAATGGGAGATTATGTATGGCTATAAAGTTGGCATACAGTGTCTTAGCACATATATCTTGATCCACATTTGATGCAGATTCCACGAACATGGATATCAGTGATGGTGTATTTGTTGTCATGTTTAATATGCTTTAATATGCTGCATGACGCAAAATGTCATTCTTGCCACCATGGCAGATTTTAAAATCAGCTTTACAGGAAGGGCAGAATGCATATTCATGTCCTTTAAACTTGATTCCAACCACTGAAATTCCCACTTCCATCCATCATTGAACTTTCTGTGATATTTCAGTTGCTTAGAATTCGCCGTTTTAGCATTGGGAGATAATGCACGCTTAGACATCTTGACAAAGTTTAAACACTGAAGCCAAACCGACCCTGTTTTATGCTGACTGAGCTCTTTAGTAATCCAACCATAATCAGTTAATATCTTTAATCCTTTAGGAATTACTTCTAATCACACACAGTATATAATCCATGTCGACAAACTTCAAACACTGAAGCCAACTGACCCTGCCGAGAGAATCAAATGGATGTTGATTGTTTTATGCTGTTTGAAATTAGCAACTAAATTGTCTTGCCCTGCTTAAGCCAGTTCACAATCATGTGATCACAGGCAGTATTACCATAAACATAACACACATGTACTACACTGGAAGCAAGGTGTGAGAAAAATGGAAAAAATAAACATTTTCAATAATAATTTTGCATATACAGGAGATTTCACGGAGTGACAGGAGGGACAGGATACACTCCTCATCTCAGGAAGAAAACCCTCCCGTCCGGGAGGTTCATATGTATGCAAACATGGCTTCCAGAATGATAATGAGCTCAGCTAAATAGATGCAAGATATCTTTATTATTGTGCATGGATCAGACCCATCAATGAGATCATCTGAGATCATGCTGATATTAAACCATATTATCATGCTGATATTAAACCATATTCTAAGTTAGATGAAAATCAGATCAGAAATATGACTTCCAGAGTGGTAGCAATCTCAGCCAATCAGATGCAAGATCACTTCATGAATCTTGCCCGTTATCAAATGCATCCGAGATCTTGATGATATAATCCCATATTCCATGTTTGATCAAAACTGGATCAGAAATATGACTTCCAGAGTAGAAACAAGCTCAGCCAATCAGATACAAGATCACCTCATTAATATATGTGAATCTTGCTCATTACTGAACTCATCAAGATCTTCATCATATAATGCCTTTATTCCAAGTTTCAACAAAATCAGATCAGAAATACAGCGCTTTCAAGTTGTAAACAAATGTACCAAAAAAATTATAATTTCATGAATAAAGTTTCACTCCAGATACTCACTTGGCACCCTTGTTCTGGCTTCCAGCTCAGCCATAATTTGTCCCCGTTTGGGGCTGTTGACATTGTACAGGGTATAAGCATAGGCCATGACAGCTAATGTGTACGTGTCTGCATTTGTCTGCTGCTTATCCAAACATGTGAAGCCATTAACAACAGCTGGATCCTGGAAAATAGGACAAAGCTGAAAAATCTAGAGGAATCTACATGAAATTGGATTTGGAAATTTTTTGGATTCAGCATCATAGTACTTTTAAATCTTAATCATTATGCTTGTAGTTTTTACTTATTTCTAATAACTTTTTATTTTAATAGATTTCACTGGTCCCTTTTCTTTGGTTTTTACAAACTTTTTCTACTATTCTGTTTTTTGGGTACCATTTTCAAAAGAAAAATTTAATTTTGGTGAAAATGCTTTGCTAGTGCAAACATGTAGGAATGGCTTTTTATTTGGGGCGTCTACACGGGGACAGGGGGAATTCACTAAAATTAGTGGATTGGCTATCAATCTGTGCATTTCGTAATTTTGCGAACTAGAGTAAAGTGAACAGTACATTATACACATGCTCAGTGTTTGACCCTTTACCCTGCATAAGGACTTCTGGATGCCTCTACTAGATTCCAATGGAAGCGCCTTTCAACACCTCAGTCCTATTTGCATACAAGCACATCTGGATGCCTATGCACTATCTGCACAGAAGCATGTTTCAACGCCTACATTAAACATCAGAGATGCTGCCAGAAATTTTCTTAAGAGGGGGAGGCCCCCCACACCTACCCTCATCGGGGGAGGGGGGCAAGGGTAAACTAAGCTGAATGGTAGAAGATGGGTGTCAACATTATTATAAGGTGTAGAAACACCTAATTTAAAACAAGCATTTAATGATTTTGTATCACTTCTTTGACAATAAATGTGTAAGGTAGCTGCATACCTAATTGTTGCTCAGCTGGTAAATATTCTTCTTTGTTTCGTATCACTGCCCTTCAAATATGGCTTTGCAAACTGAAAATAATTTACTGGACCACACACATCTGTATAGTCATCAGTTTATTTATTGTTTCAGATGTTAGCCCAATGGCCTTTGAAACTCTGTCACTGTAGTAGGAAAATGTCAGAAAATCTTAAGAGAAAAAAAATGGGGGAAAAAAAATACTTAATCCGAATTATATATCTTTATAGGATTTTATTTTGTTTTGTTCTCAGATATTCTGACATTTTCTTACTACAGTGATAGAGTTTAAAGGTCTGTGGTTACCCTATTTCGCCGAGTAGTGTGAATTTTGCTTTGAGAACTGAATCACCTTTCACAATCAGTTTTTCGTAAAGGCAAGAACTGCTGCAATTATGACCAGTCTGAATATTTTCGGGAACTGGTTTTCAGGTATCCAAAACACAATTTTCCACAATTCAGGCATGTTGTTCCTTGGATATTTCTGTCGATGTATCAGAATTTCTGCATGGCCTAAACCGTAGTAAACTACATCATGCCGGTTATTTCTGTATCACAGCTTTCTGCGCTATGTTCAGTTGGCAACAAACCGTCAGATATTTCATCCTCCCTAGTTTCGTCCTTAACAGATGATCTTTCCATCTCGCTGAGTTTCCTAAAGAAATCTGTTATATTTTGTTTCAACATAACACACTACTGTCGCGCTTTAGACATTTCGATCGATGAATCAATTTATACACAGCACCAGGAAACAATTCAATCGGAATACCTCGATAGTTTCTGCAATACTCCAACAGATCTCCATCATAAAGGTGCTTGTATTCAAACAATATTCTCCATAGATATAGGATTAATTGAGATCATGGAGAAAAGTCAAAAAAGACGATCTGATCAACCTAATTAAAAAACAAAAAATAAAAAAGTCGCGCATTGGGTTCGAGAAATCGCGGGAAGCACAGATAACTTGCGTGATCTTTCCCCCATTGGCTTTTAAAAGTTGCGTGACTCTCTATCACTTTTGCGAGAAACCCGCGATCCCACGGCCTGGCAGCATCTCTGAAACATTGGTCATTTTGAGCTGGTTTTTATAGTGCCACCTTCAGGTAAAACCCCCTATTATAAATATAGGCATTGAGGAAAATGACCATGATGTCACATAACATGGTTGCTATTTAAGATATAGTCATAATCTGCTATTTAAAGTAACTGGGTCGAGTTCTCCTTTATCCAAAATTGAGGTTGCAGACTTCATTCAGCACTTTCTTGAGTTTGGATGATTAGAATTATGAAGGCTTCAGTAAGTCAGATACAGGCTCCAACATCGATGTAGGCTACATTGATTTTTGATAATTTATCAAATTCGGATGATTTAGAAATAGATGTATACAACAAACCAGTAGATATAAATTTGAGAAAGGCCAGCTACAGTTGGTTACACGGGTTCACTGACTTAAAGGTGAATGAATTCTCTCAGGATTTTAAAGCATATAACAAATTCTTCAGTTAAAAAACATGATACAGCCATAAAGATCAGATTCTACTCTAAAACCTATATGCAGATAACAAATATGTACAAAAAAAGCAAAAAATGGTTAAAATTTATGTTGAACTTAATATATACAAACAGCTCTAAATTGTACAGGCAGGCCTATTCACACAGGATCATTTATGTAACATTTGTTCTGTTTATAGCACACTGCACTCTGTGGTTATGGCATTTAAAATGTCTTTATTTGGGTAATTGTGGAGTTTCTTATCCAAAGTGCAAACCATCCACTAAGTTTAGTCCAGGTCTGTGATGTAGAACCAAAGTTATTGTGCAGAAGCCATTTTGCTTCTTTCAGCCACAGTGACCTTAACCTTTGCCAACCATCACCATCACCACCACCAAATCAATAGGCATCTTCCTTAACTCAAGTGCAAGATATCGACAAAATCTGAACAAGGTCCATAATCTACAGCTAATGTTATTATGCAGAACCCAAAATGGACTGATGGATGGATGGATAGAGAGATGGACAGATGGAGACACATCATAGCATGATACACTCCACCTTATGTTCGGCATATAAAATTTGATGTGGCTATGACCTCTGGGATTGCCCTATTTCCAACATCTTATGTTAGGCATATAAAATTTAATGTGGCTATGACCTCCCAGATTGCCCTAGATCCAACACCTTATGTTAGGCATATATAATTTGATGTGGCTATGACCTCCCGGATTGCCCTATATCCAACATCTTATGTTAGGCATATAAAATTTGATGTGGCTATGACCTACCAGATTGCCCTAGATCCAACACCTTTGGAACAAACAGGCAAAGCTATTCTCATTGTGGCCAAGGGTTAATATATATATATCACTTACATTTTTGTCAATTCCAGCCTCTAGCAGTGCAATCAATGCAAAAGCTGTCAATCCTCCAGCATTCTCCCCATCTGCAAGTCCTCCTTTGAGGTAATTGCTGAAGACTTGACCCACACTCTGGATACAGCCATCTCCATTCTGGTGATTAAGAAGCCACTGCATGCTGAAGTTGAGGTCTTTGCTGTCAATATCAATGAATGTCCGTGACTGGGCCATGGATTTGACAACAAAAGCTGTCAACCAAGTACTTCCTGTACTGTTCTGATACTGATTGTCCCCCCAAGCACTGTAGGAACCATCATGATGCCTGTACTTGAGCTGACGCTGGTATCCTGTTTAAAGTGCAAAAATTAAATTATACAATTCTGGTTAAAAACTAGAAATGATCATGGAATATGAATACCATACCACACTCACTTTTGTACTGAGATACTTTCAATAGCTAACGGTGCATAAGAAACTGACAAAAAAATAAAATATGTGTTGCACTAGTTTACATCATTGGGGAACATTTCAACCTGGTTTGTAGATTCTTATCTGAAAATGTAGGAAGAGTTAGCATGACAGATGGACAGAGGTGATGACAATATTCCTTAGACTTTTCTAAAGAGTATTGGATAAAATGTGGGCTTACAACAAATGGATGAACAAGAACTCTTCAGCAAAGCATTATCATCCGCATGCTTTTCTCAGTTATTACTACCCCCCCCCCCATTACATATACATGTATAAGTGTCCCCAACCCCATGTTCTACCCCAGGGGATGGAACAAAATTCCCAAACTACTGTGCAAATCTACAGACCACCCCAACCATACCTCTATCATAAACAGTGTAGTAGGAGCTGCAAGACATTACATATATGCACACGTTTGGACGGGCAGGATAACATATTCTCCCAACTCTTATAAGTGTAGATGAAGATTTTACAAGTGGAACACACATGTGGAAAATCCTTTTCTCTCATTCCTATACATGTGTGATACAGTTTGCCCATGTGAGAAAGCTATGTGTGATCTGCCTATCCCACATTAGTACACTCAGTGACTCAATAGATGACATCATCCTGACATTGTGAATGTATCAAAATGTTTCTAGCAGATTTAATACTGTTAAGATAAATTTTCAAGGTTTATAAACAGTAATAATTTTTGTTCTTGTAAACTAAACTTATAAACTCTATCTAACAATGTAAAGACTTTGAAACTTATAAACTCTATCTAACAATGTAAAGACTTTGAAACTTATAAACTCTCTCTAACAATGTAAAGACTTTGAAACTTATAAACTCTATCTAACAATGTAAAGACTTTGAAACTTATAAACTCTCTCTAACAATGTAAAGACTTTGAAACTTATAAACTCTATCTAACAATGTAAAGACTTTGAAACTTATAAACTCTCTCTAACAATGTAAAGACTTTGAAACTTATAAACTCTATCTAACAATGTAAAGACTTTGGAACTTATAAACTCTATCTAACAATGTAAAGACTTTGGAAAAAACCTGCATTCCTATAGCTATATCTATACTGTTGATCAGTCATCTTTTTTCTGGTTAGAAATTGGAGAAAGATAATCCATCGTACATGTTGGTGTGTGATACCTAGTGAAGTCCCTATTTTGGGATCAGAATTTGTATGCAAGGAACTCAGCAAAGTCTTGTATGGCCCACAAATTCTGGTTCTAAGTTGAGACTTCCCTATTCCACACTAATGCATATGATGGATTCTATTAATCCTACCTCACATGACTTTTATCCTACCTCACATGACTTTTATCCTACCTCACATAACTTTTATCCTACTTCACATGACTGTTATCCTACCTCACATGACTGTTATCCTACCTCACATGACTGTTATCCTACCTCACATGACTGTTATCCTACCTCACATGACTTTTATCCTACCTCACATGACTGTTATCCTACCTCACATGACTTTTATCCTACCTCACATGACTGTTATCCTACCTCACATGACTTTTATCCTACCTCACATAACTTTTATCCTACTTCACATGACTGTTATCCTACCTCACATGACTGTTATCCTACCTCACATGACTTTTATCCTACCTCACATAACTTTTATCCTACTTCACATAACTTTTATCCTACCTCACATAACTTTTATCCTACCTCACATGACTTTTATCCTACCTCACATAACTTTTATTCTACCTCACATGACTTTTATCCTACCTCATGTCCTCAAAATAGCATTTTGATTGATACAAAACCATTCTAACTTACGAGTCTGACACTTACCCAACTGAACAACAGCAGCTCCCTCTCTCCTAAAAAGAAGGCAGAACATCTGGAAGAGTATGTACTCAATTGTCATATTAGCCAACTCCAGTAGGCTTTGTCATGACAGTGTTGCCTTATTGAAGAAAGTTTCCTAGGTGATTCCAGCAATAGCTATAAACCCCATGCTTGGAGCAATGGTTATGCTGTCATTAATGGGGTCTGGTTATCTTCTGGAAAGCCATAAAAGGCCCAATGAGTTTCAACTCTCATATTTGTGGTGCCATATCTCATAGATAGAAATTGGAAAAAGTCAACTGTCTATGCCAGTGAAATGAATCAAGGATGTCTTGAATGGAAATACTGTGTTCGAATGTGAGATTCACTGAAATAACTCAGATTGCATGAGCTGAGATCTTCACAAGGTGGACCTAATATTGAGAGAGTTCATACACTGATCAAATGATTCACCTGAACCATGTGGCCAGTTCTTGAGGAGTAATGTCTTGCTTTCCTGCCTTCATGGGCAGGAAAAGCCATTGTCAGGCACCAAAGACCTCGTATAGCACCCAAGTGTGTGAACCAGATGCTGCAGCTTTGCCTTTCTTGACAAACTGATAGAGGTAAGGGGGCGAATTGGTTATTTTCCGATTGCCCATAGGTGGCAACCTGTTCTTGGAAACAAATCAAGGTTTTGTCATCAGCATGACCAAACTATTCAATCAGAACTGGAAGTAATTTGGATCCACAAGCAGAAAATGCAGTTTGCTCACCTTGCATGCTGAATCTAAAGCTATTGGGAAATACGCATTAAAAGATAGCATTTATAATGAAGCTGAAGATAGAGGCTCAAACCTAGGTGAACTGAGCCACGTCAAGACCCAGGAGAGGTGCCACTTGAGAAACAAAGTGAGTGAGCATGGCATGGACAGATTGAAACTGGACAACAGGTTGGACAGATCCTTGTTGTGACTAATATATTCTCTCCCATGATCAGGATTTCAACACTTTTTGAAATAAGAATTCCACGTCTTTTCCAAGTTTTTTCCTATATGAAATTCATTTTTCAAGGTTCACTTATGACCATTACTGAACTGAATTAAAAAGCATTTTGGCTTAGAAAACATGCATTTTTAAAATCAAAACCTGTTTCTATTTTCAAACTCTCCCATAACATCTGAATTAGACCATATGACCATGTACCAAACCACATAATGAATCACTAGAAACAAGCATAACTATTGAAATTCACATACATTTGCATTTAACTCATCTTAATTTACAGAATAAAAATGTGAATATTACTCTGCTTAACTGCATATGTTCATATGGAGAGAGGTATTTAGAGAATGATTGTTTCAAATTTTGACAAGAAGCCCTTACAAATTATATACCTTTATAAAAAGAAGGACTGAATTTTTGTTTAAATATCCACTTATGCAGGTCTCAGATAAAATAATTTCCATGCATTCCTCATTAGAATGAGTGAGTTGCAACAGATACTCATCTGTGTCATCACTTTGCTCAACACAGTACACTTATCACAACACTACTCATGCTCTTACTAAACAACCTCTGGCACCAGATGTAATTTTGATACTAGAAGGGTTTTTAACCTGCTGTCTTTATTCTGAACATAATATTTTCATGATTTGAATCAATTTTAGCATCAAGTTTGCATTGGGTGTTTGTGAAAAAAAGCAAAGTCTGCTTCATTTGTGACATGTTCTGAATTGACAAGTAGGCAAAATGGGAAAAAGTAATCAATAACTGATATATGCTAGATGTTAAGCAATGTTTAGCTTTAGCGCTTGTTAAGGGTAGAAAATGCACACAGATATTTTCAAGGTGCAAATCGGCATCTACTCCACCCAGGGACAAGTAAGTAGTAAAGTTTTCCTTGCCACAGCCTATTATTATGCAGTCAGGATGAGAGGATGAGTGGTTTTCCTGAACCCTGCTTATGTCTGGTTGGTGCCCTAACTTCTACTTCAATGTAATCCAACTATGGACTGTATATTTAATGCAGTCATTGTCAAGGACAACCAGAACATGGGATTCTACAGTGAAAATTACACCAACAGTCAGTAGATTTCTACATATTTTGCAAGGTCTGAAATTCACTGCAAATGTGAGTTGGGGTTGTTGAAGGTTACTATTAATGATAATGCTTAACACTGTGTTCCCAGTGCAAACTACCATATAATAAGCAAAGATTTACCACAAATACATCTTTTTTAAAATTTACAAAACAAAAGGGGAACTGGAGAAGATAAGCTTTATTATTTTTCTCTCAAATTTACCGAGATCAAACATAACTGACAATGTTTTGGTACAGTGTGATCCGAGACTGGTCTTCTTATCTTCCTCACAAAAAAGATACTGAAATGGAGCAGACCAAGGGTAGCCAGTCTACTTGACCAATCTGATCGCCTGAGTGCTTGAATCGGCTATACAAATATGTTTAGGGCAAGCAACCAAATGATCCATACAGCAATTGTATATCAACTGACTGAAGAGTTCCGCAACCTTAAAATATTTCTGTAAGAACTCAACAAATTTAACTCACAACTCAATTACATATTTTTTCTGTCATCAAGTGGCAGCTGGATGTTTACTGGTTCTTCCCAGATTTTCATCAATATTTGCAAAATTTAAGGGCTTTTGCTGTTTGGGAACAAACCTTTCTTTCTCACAACTTTTTCCCAGTAGCATGGGAACCCTGCATGATGTCTGAACATGTCATAAATCATGGAGCAATAACCTCTGATAGTGATGGGGGCTAACATCATCTCCTCAAGGAGGAAAAGGAAGAAGTCAGCCAATTGAGGAATCAAAGCTAGAAGAGGCGTGATGCTGTTGTCCCAACACCAGTCAACACAACTGCACCACATTCCTACATATGCCTTCAAAATGGAGGGCCTTCTAGCTGTGCCTTCAAAATGGAGGACCTTCTACCTGTCAAGAACATCTCCATGACTGAAGTGCTGAAATATTTTCATGCAACACTCCCTTGACATGAGCCAGACATAAAGAAGAAGCTTATCTGAGCATGGATGGAGCATGGATGGAACAATGGTAACCTCAGCTGCTTCAGCAACATAAGGATTGCAATAATCTTTCCTTCAGATCAAGAGATTGCTGACCCAGAATTTGTCCAATCTGAAAGTCAAAATCAGAACCTCAGTCTGCCCCCTCATCTTCTGAACTACCTTTGGAATCTGGGAAGCCCCCACACACCTCCAACTGATCGACAGGGCAATGAAGGCCTTGGCCTTGAGGTCTGGGAATGGCAAGATGAAGATGGGTAGTTTGCAGTTCCACCTTGTTGCAAAGAGGTCTATCATCAAGAGCTCCCAGATGGTACAAAAAAACTTGATGAAAGACTGGTGGAAAGACCACTCAGTGTGAAGCAGTTGGCTTCTCCTTTAAAAAAAATCAGCCAGTATATGATGGACTTGCACTGAAATCAGGTGCACAAACTCCCATACCACAACAAGAGTTCCAATGATTTGGTCATTCATTTTTTGACAAGATAATTCACCACCAGTGTTGTTCGACATTATCAGGACCACTTTTCTGTGTATTCGAGCATGGAAAGCATAGAGAACAGCATTCATCTAAAAGAGGTTGATATGAAGGGCTTTCTCCTTTTGCATCCACTTGCCACTGTCTGTCATGAAGCAGGGCAGTAATTGGGTTCACCAACCTAACAAACTGGCATCTGTTCAGATCATACTTCTGGTTGGGGAGTTTCCAGAGGTACTCTGTACTCATGCTGCTAACCACTTCCTGTTTTGCCACTGGAGTAGGAAGTGGCAGATTTCAATTGAGATGATTATATGATGGGCCAGGAGTGTCATCTGCAAGGGGCGCTTGTAGTGGTAGCTGAGAATGAGTAAATCGGCCACTGCAATGAGAAAGTCACAGAGCTGAAGAAACACCCTCAACAAAACAGAAGTCTTGGTGATCCAATCGATGCACTTGGGTGGAAGTCAAACAAGATTGTGACGAGTTTGGAACCCTGATGGACGAAATGCTGTGAAAGGACAAAATCCAACTTGTCTCTATTCACTAGAAAACCTAAACTGCAAAGGAGGGTGAAGAGGTAGTTCATGTCCTGAACCAAAACTGAACTTATCAAATGTTTCTACAGAACACTGTCCAGGTACATTGCACCATTGCTGTGGTGAAGGTCATCCTGAAGAGGGTAATTATGCAGTCCAATGTTTTGGTGAAGGCCCAAGGACTGTGACTCAAACTGAATTGAAGGGCACGGAATTGGTACACCATCTTGTGGTAACCAAAAAGATACTTGCGAGATACTGGGTCTATAACAGATGAAAATAAGCATCAGTCAGATCAAGTCTGATTGGGCATTCAGTTTACTTCACTGACAGCTATACTGACTATGCCGTAAAGCAGACATTGCATTGGTTTGAGGAAAATCATTTCATTCATGCCAGGCATGACTTGTGGGTGTCTTTGATGACTTTGAAACACTTAAACTTTTTGCATTTCAATGTCATTTTTCACAGGTGAATACAGCTGACATGTGCAACTTTCTGGTCAGAAAACAAGTCCACAAATTCACCCCAAAATACAAAAATAACGTTAACATATTTAACACAATTAAACTGTCTAAACCACAAAACTCTCTGGATGGACAGCTTAAAAAACATGACAATTTCCAATAGATTCAACAAACTGTTGTTGCCAGTCTCCAGCAAAAGCTTATTAAACTGGTAAATGCCCAATACATGGGTGGCCACCACTGGGGGCAAGGAGACGTAATCTGAAAGGGTTACTTCCCTTTGTCTATATGATATATAGTCAGAAAAATGTTGTTTTTTTTGGGAGGGGGGGGGAGAAGCAGATTCAGCAAGTGGCTAAGTTTATTACCTAATGTTAATCTGATCGGGTAATGTATTAAAAGTATAATAAAAGTTAAAATAAATACAAAACTTGGCATTGACATAACTGACCAACTCTCATGTATCCCTTAGCCTCATCCTGGATTGCATCTGTGAGCTGGTTGGTATTGGTAAGGTACTGCAGGACATAGATATTTGGGGACCAGGATGCCATGTTCTGCTCACCACATCCATATGGCATCTTTAACAGGTCCTTCAGGTTAGACAGAGTTGGGCCCATTATGTCACCTGAAAAAGTTTATGTACAAGTTTGAATAGTGGGATAACGCATGGTTTGCTGGAGCAAATGGAAAAGGTTTGCACCTGACAGGTCAAAATCTTTCCCAAGTGCCCCAGCAAACATCTGTGTATGATCATTATTTTTATGTGATCAATTAACATGCAATTAATTAATAGCCAGATATCTACAAAATAAATTAGAGATTTTAAACATGGAAAATAAAATGTACTCATACAGCAAGTGAAATTCTTATGTTGAGTACAGCTGATTTCATAAAATCATACAAGTAAAAAAAACTAGAACAGGCCTGATTATGTAATAATAGCTATATACATCTGCAAGATATGCAACATTTAAAAACAAAAAATAAAATCATTGATTCATCATGTTCTTTCCATGACCAGATGTTTTTGACATTAATTTGACCTTTTGCCTATTCTAAATCCATACTGAACAGAAGTAAATTTGTCAATTTTACATGTGTCAATGATAAAAAAAAAATTATTTCTAATATTTTAACCAAAAGTACCTGAATGACATGCACAAGTTCTGCAGATTGTTCTTTGGTATGCTCCCCCAAAGCATGATCCACAAACCAAACAGCCAATAGAACAAAAAATAAAGGACACTGCAACCTATTTTTTTCTGAGTCCTGAGATATCATGAATACATCCATGCTCTGTGATTTCAACCAATAAATATAAACCCTGATCTGCCAGCCAGCAAATGTTATGGTAGATAACCATGATTTGCCAGTCAGCACATAATGTGATGGTATATAACCATAACCTACCAGTCAGCACATAATGCAATGGTAGATAACCCTAATCTGCCAGTCAGCACATAATGTGATGGTAGATAACCTCAATCTGCCAGTCAGCACATAATGCAATGGTAGATAACCCTAATCTACCAGTCAGCACATGTGATGGTAGATAACCCTGTTCTGCCAGTCAGCACATAATGCAATGGTAGATAACCCTAATCTGCCAGTCAGCACATAATGTGATGGTAGATAAACCTAATCTGCCAGTCAGCACATAATGTGATGGTAGATAAACCTAATCTGCCAGTCAGCACATAATGTGATAGTAGATAACCCTGATCTGCCAGTCAGCACATAATGTGGTGGTAGATAAACCTAATCTGCCAGTCAGCACATAATGTGATAGTAGATAACCCTGATCTGCCAGTCAGCACATAATGTGGTGGTAGATAACTCTAATCTGCCAGTCAGCACATAATGTGATAGTAGATAACCCTAATCTGCCAGTCAGCACATAATGTGGTGGTAGATAACCCTAATCTGCCAGTCAGCACATAATGTGATAGTAGATAACCCTGATCTGCCAGTCAGCACATAATGTGGTGGTAGATAAACCTAATCTGCCAGTCAGCACATAATGTGATAGTAGATAACCCTGATCTGCCAGTCAGCACATAATGTGGTGGTAGATAAACCTAATCTGCCAGTCAGCACATAATGTGATAGTAGATAACCCTGATCTGCCAGTCAGCACATAATGTGGTGGTAGATAACTCTAATCTGCCAGTCAGCACATAATGTGATAGTAGATAACCCTAATCTGCCAGTCAGCACATAATGTGGTGGTAGATAACCCTAATCTGCCAGTCAGCACATAATGTGATAGTAGATAACCCTGATCTGCCAGTCAGCACATAATGTGGTGGTAGATAAACCTAATCTGCCAGTCAGCACATAATGTGATAGTAGATAACCCTGATCTGCCAGTCAGCACATAATGTGGTGGTAGATAAACCTAATCTGCCAGTCAGCACATAATGTGATAGTAGATAACCCTAATCTGCCAGTCAGCACATAATGTGGTGGTAGATAACCCTAATCTGCCAGTCAGCACATAATGTGATAGTAGATAACCCTAATCTGCCAGTCAGCACATAATGTGATAGTAGATAACCCTAATCTGCCAGTCAGCACATAATGTGATAGTAGATAACCCTGATCTGCCAGTCAGCACATAATGTGGTGGTAGATAAACCTAATCTGCCAGTCAGCACATAATGTGATAGCAGATAACCCTAATCTGCCAGTCAGCACATAATGTGATAGTAGATAACCCTGATCTGCCAGTCAGCACATAATGTGATAGTAGATAACCCTAATCTGCCAGTCAGCACGTAATGTGGTGGTAGATAACCCTAATCTGCGAGTCAGTATATACTGATGTCATCCAACACACCTGATATATTCATATACTTCATTAAGGAAAGTGTGAATGAAGTTGATTAAAAAATTAAATAAGCATATTTATTTGAATACTTGTAATTTTTCCTTACAGTAATGTTATGATATCTGGAAACTGATGCTAATTATAAATTAAAGTATATACCGTATAATACTAGTGTGTAAGCCGATACCAACTGCAAACTGCATAGACCCTGATCTGCCATTGCATAATGCACCAGCAGATCTGAGTCTATGCAGTTTGTAAGGACTAATCAGTAGAACAAACAACATAGACCCTGATCTGCCGGTGCATTATGCATTATATGTAGTGTTTTCATAATCTGAAAAAGGAGGCATATAGCGTTTAGATATCAATAAAATGCATGAGTGGCTGTTGACTTTAGTTGATGTCCCAAAAAACATGGTCTTCTCCCCACCGAGGTCTACTGCTTCACACATGGTCTTATCCCCACTTCCCTACTGAGCCCAACTGCTTCAAACACACATGGATTTCATGTTTGATAATTTCACATAACTCCCACCATGTTTAGTTGATAAGAAAAACATCTTGGTGTGTAGTACAGTCCCTCTATCTGTATACATGTATATGTAATGCATATTTATAGATTATAGTGTTTGTAATGCTGGACATTGTGGGCAAGACAGGAGTACAACAGGATGAGCCTGCGAACTCCATGTATTTTGGGCCAGACCACAATATCCAACAATACAAACAATATAATTTATTTATTATATAACCCCATTAGTCAGATAATAAATTGTATTTAAATTGCTTTTCACAAAATTAAAGTGAATATGGATACCTTTGAAAAGAAATATTGTTCTAATTATTTTTATGACTGAATCATACATAAATACATAATATGTAATGTTATCATGTACTGTTGCATTATGAACATGCTGTGACATCATGTTACACAGAAACAAAATTTAATTCACAATCCCACACAATGCATTTGTATACGAAGTCGTGAGCTGGCTATATAATAACAAAGATTACAGGACATTATTTAAATTTGATTGGTATTTTCTGAATCCAATACTGGCTAGTCCAAAAAGACCACCACCACTGTCAACATGGAAACACTACAGTCAAGGAATTTTCAGAGTATCTTGCAGATAAGCAAGAAAGTCAAGCTGATCACCCTGAATAAAAAAACAGAAGTTTCCATAACAAACTTCTTAATTCCTCAAGAGGATACAAAATATACTTTCTAGCAAAAATGGTAGATCTTTTAAAGTAGATACCCCCCCCCCCCCCCCCCCCCCCGCGCAATATTAACTTTGGTTTTTTAATTTAATGGCAGTACAGTTAAATGCTGACTATCTGGACCTACTGGGAGACATGGATTTTGTCCAGGCAATTGGCTGTATGGAAAACATGTATTTACACAGAATAGACTGTTTATCAAGGTGACATTCTGTTGGTCTGTAAGATTAAAAAGTGCAGAGAAGTGGTATGCATATAATTGAGACTTTACTGTAGTGCTGTACACATCATCATCAAGCACCAATTAAACTTCTGTTCAAGAATATTTTCTTGATGATTAAAACATTTGTTGAACAGTAGATCAGCAAGGCTTACCTATGACATTGACCTTTGCCCTTTGAGAGTCAGGAACTAGTTTATCATCACTGGCAACAGGAAGATCGATGACCTGGCTTAACAGGCGACCTGCATATTTAGAAAACAATTTCTTTTCAGATCAATGTTACAAAGACTAAATTTTCAAACAAATGAACTTCATAAGCAGAGCCATACTTTATCATTTTTAAATGCAAAGTATACCAAAATATTTCATGCTAGCACAGAAACACTGAAATTACACTGAATTAAATTTTAACAGCAGTTTACAGGCTACACGTCCATGTTTAATTTTTCATGAACCTAATCGATCCCTACCTCCCACCCACCCTGCTCTCTGCCATATCACTACATTGTATTTGAACCTCATTCAATCCTTATAACAAATGCATATATACCCCTTCATCAGGTATTCAATTCTTTTCAGATTAACCATAAATTTTGTTTATTTGTGTTCATACAAACTACCATGTATACTCACTTAAAAGTCCAACTGCAAACAAGATTGACCCTGATCTGCCATTGCATAATGCACCAGCAGCTCAGGGTCTGTGTTGTTTATTCTACTGAGTACTCCTAACAAACTGCAGAGACCTATATCTGCCGGTGCATTATGCGACGGCAGATCAGGGTCAATGTTGTTTGCAGTTGGACTAGACTTGTAAACGAGTATACATTGTATATGGTATGTTCTGCTGAATTTCACTTGTAGATTACAAGATCTGACAAATTTAATACATTAATAACACCAGATAGAGCAACACAAATATTGTCAAACTTGTGTTGATTCCAATAGAAAGTACTAAAAAGGATGAAGCGGAGTTTTACATCTGTTATGTGAATCATGGAATGCCCTTCATACCTAAAGAAATCACAGACAGTCAAAAAGAAAGATGGACACATAATGATAAGATAAAACTGGTCTGAGAACAGTTTCAATAAATATGTATGTATGTACATGCATATGGTTTAATGGCACATCAGCACAATCCTGGCTATATAATGATGAGTAAGTTTAGGCATCAAAAACAAAACAAAAAAGGCATGCAAAATAAAGATCAGGCAAAAAAGAAGTAAAATCCATAAAATACAAAGTCAAATTTGTTTCTTTTTTAAAAAGTCCAAGACTTCAGCATGAAGATCATTACAGGACACATCCCAGGTTAAAAAGTTTGCCTCCATTAGTTGATTCCTACGACATGCAGAAGGGTGCATCCCAGAGCCAGCAAGGGATCATATGAGACAGGAAACAATTATTCTTTACATCATGAATCAACATATTCTCAATTTCAGGGGATAAAAAAAGTGTTATGTTTTCACAACTTTCAGTAATAAAGTACCCTCTATACTTGCATATAATCCAGGTCCAAATGCAAACAACATAGACCCTGATCTGCCATTGCATAATGCACCAGCAGATCAGGGTCTATGTTTGTTCTACTGATTAGTCCTTACAAACTGCATAGACCCAGATCTGCCAGCACATTATGCGATGGCAAATCTGGGTCTATGCAATTTGCAGTTGGTATCGGTTTATTCGCAAGTATAAACGGTACCATAAGATGATCAATGATGTATTTTACAGAACCACAAGAAAGACAAATTTGCTCTTAAAGACTGATGAAAGAATATTCTGACTTAGGAAAGGCAAGTTTCCTAATATTAACGATTCTCCCATTATGAATATACAAACACCACATACATGTTTTATTATGTGTTGGCAGAAAGAACGAGTTTGATATGACAAACGAATATGTCAAGGGCGTAGGGCTGAGTTGTATCTAAACACCTTATCAAAGAAGTTCTTCCCCGACTCAAAACAAAACATGAATGTGGTTTTGTATTTATTACATGCACCATCTTTTACCCTTTTCAACTACATTTTTAGCTATACAGTACAAATGTAATTCAAACAAATTGGGATTTAGACAAATTTGATATAAAGCATCTAAGAACATCAATGCATGGACGATATCAATGAAAACACTGAAACAGCTCCAGTCTGGGTTTGTGATACAGAAATACTGACAGAACATGTGTATATAACACCAGATCAACCATGTAATATGAAATGGGTATGTAATGAATGTCTAGATGAACTGGAAGTGTACCCACCTTCAGGACACAGGTAGAAACTCTTGGTGTATTCTTGTGGAATTCCTTCAGGCTGAAAAAATTATATCAATTGTCATGATCAAAGGTCTGATAAACTTTCCTTCAATTGTAAAGTCTAACACAGAAACTTCATTTTACCCATTTACATGTATTTAGTCAGATCATATTCTTTAATGTAAAATTAACAACAATAAAAAAGATTCTAGTAACACACTAACATGACCTGTATCCTCACAATCAGAGTTTCACATGAGATTCCCACCTCCAGTGAGAAAGGATACTGTGAATTAACTCTTTGATTAAAAGTGTACATATTCTGTGTAGTTTGTGGTTGCTATAAAACAGGAATTCAAAGACCAATAATAAATGACTCAGATTGGTGTGGACTTCAGCTATATCAATACTGAATGAAACCACAAAAGAAGGAAGATTTAGTCAGGCCAAAAATTAGCTGCTCAAAATCCTCTTTCATTGCTTTTGCTCATACAGCTGCCACATGATCAGATGAATTTATGTACCTGTCTATTGTACTGGTTCTATAATTTGTGCATCCCACAGTAAAAGTGATTGTTTTTCTGTGTTTCACACACTTTACACAGCATCCCAATCTCTGGATTTTCTAACCACAATGATTTCCTGTTCCAGTTTGATTGGAAGTTGTGCACTAATTTTTACTTTGTTGCTGGCACTTGCTGTGCTGCTATGTTCAAATCATTTGATTCTGTTTAAACAAGAGATTATCTTTCTCTGTCTCTTTGTTTAAATAATCCAGCTATATTCTTTTTGATATTCTGTGTGAACTTGGATGTTTCCCCTGACTTGGCACATTTCAAAGCAGTCCGCTACCCCTTAAAATATCTCCCTATTTAATTTCCACCTAGGTAATGAGCTTCTAAGCGAAAAATACGTAACAACAGGATATGTATCTTTTAATGTCATTCTTGAAAATAAAGTGGAGAATGTGAGAACAGAATTCTGTTCAAAATCATAGTCTCTAAAGGTCAAACTTGTCATGGATATAAAAATGTACAAGAATGAAATGTCTTTTACACCGTTCCAATCATACCATTCATGTGATTGCAAGAAAAACATCTGCATTCTGTACATTTTTCAGCTTATAGGAGTGTAATATAGGCATAAGTTCATTTGGGGAAAGGTTTAAATAGTTTCAAGTTCAAAATGATCGCAAAAATTATGTCTGAAAGGCCCCGATGAACCAATATTTTTGTAATAATTACTACTGGAAAGGGATGGATGTTCTTCTTAAAAAGGCTTCACTACATGCCTCAAGAATAGAAATATATCTGCTTTTGTACACCATTTTGTCCAAACTCTTTCTCTTCTTTTCATTAAAAATAAAGAAAAAGATCTTGCATCCAAAGTACATAAATTGCGTCAGCGTCAATCAAACTACAGGACTTTTGCCACATTGGTTCATTCAATTTGGGCCAGTTTGTTATAAACCGTAGTATTCCCTCAGAACCCGCACCCTTGAAGCAACACTGTAATACATTAGGAGGGTATTCACTACCTCACTAATCCAGCCCTCCAAGCTAAAACAGATGTTCTCCACCTCTTCTGGCTTGTTTTAGCAACAGAAGTGTTGAAAAGTTGTCTGCCTGCCAAGGTGGAAGTCAGACAAAAGTGATTTCCCCTTGAATGAAGGGACTGGCACCAAATCCCATCAATTTTTCAGTTACTTTTCCCACTTGTGCTGGGAAGCATGCTCCGTCTCAAAGCTTTGCAAATACCAGATTTACTTGTGCCTTTTCATCAGTTGAGCAAATCTTACACTATGGAAGAAACTCCAGCTATTCACTCTATCTTCATTATCAATCAATATTTTACACTTCATTTCTCTAACTTTATCATATGATAAGCATGTTGGCACCAATGTAATTGCTTGCCCAAGGGTCATAGTATTTTCAGTTCAACTCAGTACTGAACCTTGTTTATGAATTCTGTCAAGTAATTGTTCTGTTATTAGATGTTGTAGGGTCATGCATGTAATTTCAATAGGTATGTTTCATTATTATTAGCATCCACTTCACAGCAAGTTCAACACATGCTTCACTGATTTCATCTGTATATACCATTGTTTTGCTTTCCATATTTACAGGTGCCAAGGCAGTTGGCAGGATTAATTGCATGGGGTGCAAACGGTTCAAGGTGAATGAAAACAACCATTCTTCCTGTACAAACTGTATGGGGTGCAGTTCAGAGGGTGTATGGGTGACCATCTCTGCTGAACAACTGACTCAGGCAAATGAGCTAAGTGAACAATCATGAATACGGTACAGATGCGTAGGTATTGCCATCTATGCCACCTCAGTGAACAACTTCCTCTTAGCTGAATCCCTGAAGGTGGAAAGCTTGCACTGTCATAAGAAGATTCTACAATCCAGGCCATCACAGGCTTATCACACAGAGCCAGCCACACCATCGTCCTTGTTGCTGCAGACAGATCTGATATTCATGGCTTTACCTTTAGGGTCATCACCAACCTGGAACGGCGGCCCATCTGGAACAGTGGTGGATACCAGCAACACATGTATGCCCCAACACTGGCTATGGTGATCTTCCTGAGATGGCCAGTATTGGATTCGTCACCAGAAGTCAACTGGCTACACACCATACCAGCTCAGACACAACCTAAACTTATTCCTTCAATTTATGGGACTGGGTATGGTGATCTATTTTCCCAGTACACCCAGTCCCAGCTTCAAGTCATAGTGCACAACATCTGGCTATGCCTGTCCAATCCCTAGCTCTAACTCAGATGCCTCATATAACTGGCTATTGGTAAACTGTCTCGTGTTACCTAGTACCTGACTCCTGCAAGTATTGTGAACTGTCACCAGATACGTCTATCATTGGTCCCAGCACTGTCATCACCCAGTACCCAGTAGATGGAACTACAATGACTCCCCATTCCTGGATGCTCATTACCAGTCTCAGACCCACAATGATATACACAGTGAATGCCTGGAGACAACCATATCCCAACATGGCAAGACTGCTAGCCGTGTGTACCATCCCACACAACCTGCTTCACCAGAAAGGCGGAATCTCCATAACCCCTATATTCTGTTTGAAGATTCATGCTCACAAGCATTATCTTCATTTCTTCATCCGATGATGTCTACAGAAGACTCGGCCTTCTGCACATCAAACGAAGCAGGTTTCTGGCTTTTGCCACCAAAACAATGTCTGGCCGCACCTACTTCATTATTGGCTACTTATTTAGTTTTTGCATCTGTCTATCTATTATTATAATAAGACTAGCTGGATTCAAACAACTACCCCAGTCTGGTTGAGTCATTTATATACTACACTGTTTTGCAAAGCAGCGTCATCCAAACATCAATGAATCCCATCAAATTTCAACTCGGGCTTTCAAAAGACACACATGCCGGTTTTTCACACTGATGTTTTAATCCTTTACCTCATCAAGTCTGTTGCTGTGTAGGCAGTTGATATACATGTGCCACACAGTGCAGTGTGCTATAAATAGAACACCTGTTACCTATATGACTCAATGCCCATTGGCCTTCCTGTTATATTTATAGCAGTGTAGTATATGTTAAGTTCAACATCAATTTTAACCATTTTACCTTTTTTGTACACATCTATTATCTATAGATAGGTTTAAGAGTAAAATCTGATCTTTATAGTTGTATAATTATTTTTCATGGAAGAATTTTTTATATGCTTTAAAATCTTGAGAGAACTCATTCACCATCAAGTCAGTGAAGCAGTGTGACCAACCGTTGCTGATCTTTCTCAACCTCAAAATCTACCAGTTTGTTGTCTATGTCTACATTGCTAAATCATCCGAATTTGATAAACTATCAATTATCAGTGTTACCTACATCGACATCAGAGTCTATATCCAACCCAGTTACTTTAAATAGCAGATTTTGACTAGATCTTAAATAGCATCACCTGATGTGACATAATGGTCATTTACCTCAATGTCTGTAGTATCTAATAGGGGATTTTCCCTGAAAGTGACACTATGAACACCAGCTCAAAATGGCTGATGTTTACAGTAGGTGTCCAAACACGCTTCCATGCGGATGGTGCAGAGGCATCCAAACATGCTTGTATGCGAATCGGGTAGAGGTGTCCTCTAGTGCTTCCATGAGGGTTGGGTAGAGGTATCCAAAAGTGCTTACATGAGGTAAAGGGTTAACTGTGAACAGAGACTCTGTGGACCTAGGAATGTCTAAACCGTCTTCTGTACATATGGACCAGAAGTCCTTCCTCGACACCCAACAACTGATTCAGAATGTTATAGGGATAAGATCCATGGTCAACTTGGTTTCATTGGCTATTCTTTTGCCCCCTGAACACAGCCAAGACTCTTCTGTCAAGAACTCCACAGGTAATGAATGAGAGTCAGTCTCATATGATGTGTGCCTAAAAGAGAAGCTCAACACACACCTGCCATTGCCACAAAAGCATCTGTTAATTTACAACCTTCGGAAAGAGATGTCTTTCTCCCCCCATCCATCTTCCTGAAAGCATCACAAAGTCATTCTCTGATTGCAGTTGTTGATGTCTAACCTTCTCTTTCCTGGCCAGATGGAAGTGGTCTGGAAACAGGCCACCAAAGAGGCATACCTTGCACAGGCCAAGAAACGTAGAGCAAAGCTCTCACTTCCAGAGGGAGATCAGAGAAAGTGGACAAATATTAGGCATGTTAGAAAGGGAAACTGTACTCCAAGCCATTTCCATCAATGAGAACTCACTTTCCAAGGACTACAGATGACAGAACACATGTGGACAAGGATCACTTTTGACTAAATTTCACTCCCTGACAGCCTCCATCTCACAGGAAATGACACCAAGCTAATGCTACACTTCTTAGACATCCCAGTGGCGAGAAGGCTAAAACACTTTGCTATGGAAAGGGAGGAACTCCACTGTGAGAACCTGTGGATCATCTTGCAAACAGCATCAGAGGGCATCCAGATCAAGTCCTGTGACCCTCCCCCATTGTCAATGGCTACCTTTATTACAGTCATCCCAAGAGACCCATTAAAAGCTGATGTTTTGAAGCAAGAAATAAACAATCTTCACAAAATGTTTACTCCAGACTGTTCTCAGTTCCAAAGGAAATGGCAAGCTTCATCTAGTCTTAGATCTAAGTTCTCTCAACCAATTCATTCAGGCACCATGGTTCAGAATGGAAACGCTGAGACTGGTTCAGGAGGGAGATTTCACAGTCAGCCTTGACTTACAAGTTGTGTACCTCCACATTCCAATCCACAAGTTTCCCATAAATACCAGAGGTTCATGTTCAGGGACACAGTGTACCAGTTCAGGGCACTCCCTTTTGGTCTGAATACCAGTTCCTGGGTCTATATGTGAATTATGGACAGAGTCATGTCACACTTCCGAGCTACCTCCACATCCTTGACTTCCAACTGCCTGGACAATATTCTACAAAAGATCAGTTGAGTTATCTTTTATATCAAGACATGAAATTGATTGTTTAACTTTTGCTTCACTTTGGATTCCTTGTCAACAAAGACAAATCTGATCTAATCTGATCCAAAGATTTTGCATTCATTTGGGTATGGAGTTCAAAACTGATTTGAACCAAGTCAGTGTCCCTCAGGAACGTGCATTAAAAATCATCTTGGTAATGTCTTGCACATTCTCACAGAATCAAATTTCAGCCCAGAAATTCCTTGGCCTCTTGGGTCTCCTTAATGTCCTGAATCACCTGTTCATGAGACCAATGCAGATGATACTTTTCTCCCAGTGACAGCCAAAACTTTGTCTACAGGAGCAAGTAATCACAGCTTCAGCATACATGAGGTCCCATCTCAGCAAATGGCAGAACCTCGCTTGGCTTACCATGGGCATCCTATTGCAGGATCAACTGCTAGAAATTATGATCTGCATAGATGCCAGCATGGCAGACTGAGGTGCCCACCTCCTGCCCTCACTTTCAAGAAGTCAGAAGAGTTTGGCTCCTTCATTAATTATACATCAATCTCCTGAAGATGATGGCAATAGTGAATGCCTTTCAATCATGGCAGGAGACTTTGCTTGGAAAGGGCATTCTCATTCTATCAACTGTCATCAACATCAGAAGGCCTGGAAAACAAAATCCCCAGACCTCTGCCTTCTGGTTTGCAATTTTCTCAATTGGTGTCATCATTTACAAATCCATATCCGAGTCTGTTACATAGCTGGCAGGGTCAATGTCCTAGCATACTCACTGTCCCGGGACATTCAACAGCTTTGCAATGATGCAGGTCACTCTAATTCCACTGGATAAGTGGAAATCAAAATTTTTCTTCAGACTGCATCCATGCATAAACTATGCACTAACCTTGGCCCATATCTCACACAACTTGAAGCTGCTACACATACATCAGGAAACCAGAGACAGGGCCAATACTAGGGTAAGTATATGTAACTCCCTCCTTCTCTTGCCTACCGGTATTCTCATAATGTATTACAATCAGATAATGTATTTGAAGAAGAAACCAATTTCTGAAGTAAAATATGTTCCAATGCTAGGGTAAGTATATGTAACTCCCTCCTTCTCTCATCTATTCTCCTAATGTATTACAATCAGATCATGTATTTGAAAAAACAATTTCTGAAGTAAAATATGTTCATTCTCTAATATTTACCCAATTATATCGGTACACCCTTCCAAGCTATTCCTGCAGTTACATCTCTGGAAGAATGTGCACAGCTCCAGTATTAACTGACAAACTGATGCAATTTAGCACTAATCCTTCAACCAAAGGGGAGACCACTCTTGTATGATGTCCACCTTGGCAAGCAGATGACTTCTTAGCACTTCTGTTGCTCAAACAAGCCAAAAGATGTGGTGAACATCTTTTTCAGCTTGGGAAGGGTGGATTTGCAAGATACTGGATGTAATCCTAATGTATTATATGGGTTAAGTATTACACAAGAAAGATATTATACTTCAAAAATTGGTTTTCTGTAAAAACCATAAAAATGATAGATAACAACACAAATAATGAATGAGTTCACAGTATTTTTGTGGTTAAAATGGTGTGTAAGTGCATTGTCCAGGGGTTTAGCAGTGGAAAATCATGTTTTCAGTTTGACACAACATTATATGCCAGGTATTCATTTGTTGTTCATTTAATAAATGACACTTCCTTTCCATACTCATGACAGTGGATTACCTAGCTTTGGATGGTCAACACCAATGCCACAATGCTGTAAAGTTGGTGGTAAAATGCCAATTAGGGAAAGCAGTATGCTTTGATAATTGCATCACACTCAATTTACACTGCATTTTCTGTAATCTTTCCTCTACAATAGCGTTAGTGCAGAATGTGAAGATTTTATATCATAGACAGGAGGAAATAGGAATCCTTTACTTGCTGAGATGGAGCAGAGCTGAGAACGTTACAAGGTAGCACACATCAGATATACAATATACAGCACTCCCCCATTATAATGCAGTACTTGGGGTCCATAAATACAAGCTGTGTTATGTACCAAACTGTGGTATAGTGAAAATTATGCCTGTATGTGTGTGTTGGGGGGGGGGGGAGACATACAACCAGTCAAAATGTACAGTAATAATTTTAGTTTTATGTAAATTAGATTTTCTTTCATTTCATGGTATTTGTATATTTAACTTCATCCAATAATAAAGTTTTAAGAAGGAAATAAAGATATAATACTAAGCTTCATGTTGTTTTCGTTCAACCCAAGTTTGATAGATCAGATCATATGAGTAACATTAAAAGAATGATGTATCATCTGTGAGTAACATTAAAACAATGATGTATCATCTGTCTTAATAAATATACTTGCCAATCCTCATTTCTAATCTGCATTGTCATCAAGTTTAAAGTGATTAAAATTAATGAAAAATCTCAGTCAATTGTGAAAAAAATCACATGTTTAAATCAAAGCTGCACTTGAGGCCAATACATCCTGACGTTAAGAATGTGATTCTTTTTTTTAAATTAAGGACTAAGAATAACATATTTACCACTTCTAAACATATTTTGTAATTAAATAAATGAACATATGTGAAAAAGCACAACAAGTTAAGTCAAGTCATTTTTGTCAATTAAATATCTCATCTTCGGTTCAAAGCACCAATTGCATATATTGATTAGCGACTGAATGATGTTACACCATGTGCAGCATGCTTTTAACAATTCTAAAACAATAACAGAAATTACAATCTTACATGCATGTATGCAATCCATTTGAAATCCAGTAATGTCTGAAATTAGCATACTTGCTCACAAAAGTACTAACTCAAATAGAAGAAGAACGGTTCACTCGCATAATGTGTATTCAGTACTTGAAGTATTTCAGGATTTTATGTTGTTTGAGACCTGGTCGTTTTCATTTTTTTGCAAAGTCTACAATGTATCTTAGCTGCATGATTTTTAGAGGCTCAATATCCTGGCTTTGTAGCCACAGTCCTTTCTCTAATCCAAATATGGTTTTGTAAATGGCTTCCACAGGTCCTCCTCATCACTGTCAATAGCAGGTCCTCCTCATCACTGTCAATAGCAGATGAAAATGGCTTCCAGCAGGTCCTCCTTATCACAGTCAATAGCAGGTCATCATCATCACTGTCAATAGCAGATGAAAATGGCTTCCAGCAGGTCCTCCTCATCACTGTCAATAGCAGGTCATCATCATCACTGTCAATAGCAGGTCCTCCTCATCACTGTCAATAGCAGGTCATCATCATCACTGTCAATAGCAGGTCCTCCTCATCACTGTCAATAGCAGGTCATCATCATCACTGTCAATAGCAGGTCCTCCTCATCACTGTCAATAGCAGGTCATCATCATCACTGTCAATAGCAGGTCCTCCTCATCACTGTCAATAGCAGGTCCTCCTCATCACTGTCAATAGCAGAGCCTACTTCCTGCTGATCTGGATCTATATTTTCTTTTTTGTCACCTCGGAAAACTGGATGATTTCAGTATCAGTCTTACATTCAACAGTAGGGCAGTCCTCACCAATGTTGATCTAGTGCTGAACATCATCAAGTGATTTCCAGTGTTCTCTTAGCACAACTTTAGTCCTTAGCAACTTGACTTTGCATTTCACCAGATTCAAGTCACTTTAGAAACCCCAACTTATATTTCAAAGAATAAGCTTTTTTTTCCTGGATGTCTCAATTGAGAGATTAAATGTTTCATTACACTATTTATCCAAATGATTTAAGTGAACAATTTTCTGCCCTAATTTACTCATGAATACAAGTAATACTGAATTCACTCTTAAATATAACTTATTTCACAACAATATGACATTTAATTATTTTAATGGACCTTTTTTTAAGCTACATTATGCAAATTAACATCTATCAATGACTGTCACTTTCTCTCTGGTGATTGGATAATACATTCTGGGCTGAATTGAAGCACTAGTTTTGTATGACACATTGAAACACTAGTTTTGTATGACAAGTTTGTAAGATGAGAGTATTGTGGGCCATTGTTTATTGACATTTGGATGGCAACAGATCACAGAAAGCACTGGCATGTACAAAAGATATGCCGACACCAATCCTTTCTGTGATCTGCTGCCATCCAAGTGTCAATAAACAATGACCTACAATAAGCTGGTCTTTTGTATGCTCAGTGAGTTGTCTTACACAGATCAAGTCACTGATCTGCTGGAGTGACTTTAGAACTAAAGGAAATTCAACAATCCCATGTACTGTTATCAAATACAATAGCTGACATGGGCTGATTACAACAGTGGCATATTACAGGCATGGGTAATTCTGTGTGTGCTATAACCTGTTAGGAATGCAATATCGGACACTGATTACAATACCGGTAGTGGCATATTACAGGCATGGGTAATTCTGGGTGTGCTATAACCTGTTAGGAATGCAATATCGGACACTGATTACAATACCGGTAGTGGCATATTACAGGCATGGGTAATTCTGGGTGTGCTATAACCTGTTAGGAATGCAATATCTGACACTAATTTTAACAGTGGCTGATTAAAGTCAAATGCTGACTGTACAAACGTGTGCTGGTGATGTCCAAATAAACTACAGTAGTTTTAATTTAAAGTCTCAAGATGATGGATGTTTAGAATTCTATTGAAACAAATATATATTTTCATTGTTTTGGTCATTGGGTCGACAGTGTTGCTGCATTCTATCCGGAATCGCATTATATCAAAGCACATGGTAATAGGGGAGAGCTGTACCAATAATGTCACAATTAAGCACATCTGAGCTGCCATACATTCTGGTTATTTATCATTTGTTTTTTATTTGATTTCAATCTGTGATTACAGAAGAATGGTAGGATGTGCTTGTGTACTAATGTGCGGAGATGATGGACTGAGATTTAGATGATCCAGGAGGCAAAACAGTCTCATGGCAGAGATATATTCTGAAAGAACGTGAGCTGTAAGGAGTCCAACTTCCTTTTATGATCCTCCCACCCCCAGGGAGACCATATCTGATGGAAACTTAGGAACATTTTTGTAAAAATTTTAGAGTCCTTTATACCAAAATGCTTTCTGTCAAATTTGGTAAAATTCTGCAGTCTTTTTTAAGAAGTTGTTTAAAGGATTTTCTAATTTTAGTAAAGAAAGATTATATTTGATGGCATATAGGCAATATTTTTATAAATTTGAAAGCCATTCATACCCAGAAGCTTTCTGTCAAATCTGGTCAAATTCTTTTGAGCAGTTTTTGAGATGTCTGAAGGTTTTCTATTTTTAGTAATGGCAGCCATATTTAATGGTAGATCATCATCACTTGTATAAATTTGAAATTCTGTTGAGTGGTTCTTGAGACGAAGTAGTTAAAAGTTTTTTTACTGTTAGTAACAGCAGCCATATTTGGTGGTGGATCAGCATTATTTGAAAACCCTTCATTCCAGGATACTTTGTGGGATACTTTATGGCATATGTAGTCAAATTCTACTGAGTGGTTTTTGAGAAGAATTGTTTAAAGGTCCCCTATTTTTAGTAATGCTAGCCATATTTGATGGCAGACTGGCATCATCTGTACAAACTTGAAAGACCTTCATGCCCATATGATACATGCCAAGTTTGGTTGAAAATTGGTTTAGTGGTTTTTGAAAAGAAGTTGAAAATAACAATTGTTGATGGAAACACAACACATGACAGATGCTGCACAACAGATGCAGGGAATACAATAAACTCACTTGGCCTTATGGCCGGGTCATCTAAAAAGGTAAATGACTGAGTATTTACAAATACTTGGCCCTCATTACCCTTAAAGTGCTATATAGTTTTGTAGTACAAGATCCCTCAAAGCTGAACTGTCTGAGAAAAGAAATGAAAATTCAACTCTGCTTTTAATTTGGTTTTATTGTAATTACTGTACATAACAGATACATAAACCATTATGAAAAATTATTGTTAAAGTATGAACTATATTATAAAAATCAAGTCACATATGTAACATTATCATATTTGCACTTACAAGTGCAAATACAGGTAAACTTACAAATTACCTTTTGTATTTAATCTGTATTTTTGTTCCTTTTTTAATGAAACAGTTCAAATAGGTCAACAAAAATTATATTCTTTAGAAGTTCAACTATACACATATATGTCTGTTACAACTTGATATCCATGCTGTGAAAATCACAGGTAAAGAATAAGTAACAGTTACTAAACACCCAGTACAGGAACACCGCAGGTAAGTTTATGCCCCCTGAAGTCTGTAATAAATGTTCACAAAACTCTGCAGTTTTTCTTATTATTTATTCTAGTACATGTCTATCATCTCATGTCCACTTATAAGCTTACACAGACAGTCACCTGTCCAGTTAATTTCTTGCTCAGGTGTTACTTGCTTAGAATATTAAGAAATATAATCCTACATTTCTTTTGCTGAAGTATGGGGTTGATATCACATATTCAGCTTCCCAGTAAAAATCAATATCAGATTTATGCACCAAACCCATGGAAATAACCAATGCAAAAAAAGAGTTTCAATTCATCAGGTGTGACAGGCTTCCATTTTCTCATATGGCTGTTGTCCATGCTATTTACTCTCTGATCTGCATAAATATTTGCTTGATTAAATATAAAATGGAAGAAATCCACATCAAAGAATAACCCTAAATAGTCTATAGGATTGGTATTCTCCAGTTCTACATTTAATTTTCAAAAGACCACTGAATAGGGGGTTGACCAACATGCAATCTATTATTGTCCAGCCAGCATGTACATCAGACTCGTATTCAACATCATTTTTGGGCTCAAAATCACCCATTCCTATTTCCAGTAACACTTTCCTAGCTCCAATAATCTCATCTACTTCAAAACCTTTCAAAATCACTAATTGCTATTTCCAGTAACACTTTCCTAGCTCCAATAATCTCATCTACTTCAAACCTTTCAAAGTCACTAATTGCTATTTCCAGTAACACTTTCCTAGCTCCAATAATCTCATCTACTTCAAAACCTTTCAAAATCACTAATTGCTATTTCCAATAACACTTTCCTAGCTCCAATAATCTCATCTACTTCAAAACCTTTCAAAATCACTAATTGCTATTTCCAGTAACACTTTCCTAGCTCCAATAATCTCATCTACTTCAAATCTTTCAAAATCACTAATTGCTATTTCCAGTAACACTTTCCTAGCTCCAATAATCTCATCTACTTCAAACCTTTCAAAGTCACTAATTGCTATTTCCAGTAACACTTTCCTAGCTCCAATAATCTCATCTACTTCAAAACCTTTCAAAATCACTAATTGCTATTTCCAATAACACTTTCCTAGCTCCAATAATCTCATCTACTTCAAAACCTTTCAAAATCACTAATTGCTATTTCCAGTAACACTTTCCTAGCTCCAATAATCTCATCTACTTCAAATCTTTCAAAATCACTAATTGCTATTTCCAGTAACACTTTCCTAGCTCCAATAATCTCATCTACTTCAAACCTTTCAAAGTCACTAATTGCTATTTCCAGTAACACTTTCCTAGCTCCAATAATCTCATCTACTTCAAAACCTTTCAAAATCACTAATTGCTATTTCCAATAACACTTTCCTAGCTCCAATAATCTCATCTACTTCAAAACCTTTCAAAATCACTAATTGCTATTTCCAGTAACACTTTCCTAGCTCCAATAATCTCATCTACTTCAAATCTTTCAAAATCACTAATTGCTATTTCCAGTAACACTTTCCTAGCTCCAATAATCTCATCTACTTCAAACCTTTCAAAATCACTAATTGCTATTTCCAGTAACACTTTCCTAGCTCCAATAATCTCATCTACTTCAAACCTTTCAAAATCACTGATTGCTATTTCCAGTAACACTTTCCTAGCTCCAATAATCTCATCTACTTCAAACCTTTCAAAATCATTGTCATCATCAGTATCATCAGCCAGTATTTGCTGAATTAAATCATCTGAAGATGAATTGTGTTGGAAGTCAGCCATTTCAAGTTTCCAGGTATCAAATGTTTTAGCCAGCATTTGTAAAACTTCATTGCTAAATGCATGTAAAAAAATGAAGACAGATTGCTTCTTCCAGGGTCCAATGTACCCATGAAATTTAGTTTCACAACCATTCATGTCAACCTGAAGTACTCAGATGTGTAAACAGTTGCTTAACTGAAAAACAGCATATGCTGTGACAAGCGTTACAGGGCCTCTACTGACAGCACAACTTATGCCACAATAAGTACCGTATTTTGGTGTGTATAACACGCACTTTTTTCACCTAATTTTCTTATCTTAAGTCAGGGGTGCGCGTTTTGTACAAGAACTATAAAAAAAGTTTTTTTCCAGGTCGATCTGACAAGAGGATGAAGGCACTATAGCCGCCTACATGTGTCACATTCACTCCTTGTGAAATATTAAATCCGTTGTACATTGCAATGTAACTAAATTGTTTACCAGTACTAGCCGTATTAAAGAAATAAATAATGCTTACAAATAGTCTTGTTCTTTGATTGCTTATGTTAATAAACTGGTTTCATTTCACATCACTGTGTAGCGTTTTGTTCTGTGCCTCGACCAGAAATACATGTACATAACAACTGGCAACTTGTTCAAAAGCTGTGCAAAGTGCCGCATTGGAGCGGAACAAATACCACTGTGAGGATTACCATACTTGTTCCCTAAATGTTCAGTATTCCATAACTGTTGATCTAATACATTTTTTCTTCATTTATTCTTGGTTGAATTGAAATATAATATGTGTAGAATTCAAGCAGTGTTAATGTTCTCATCAGAGGCACCTTTAGGGGACATATTTTTTGCGACTACGGTTTCTTTCTTACGGTAACACTGACACGTTGTGGAACAAAATAATCAATTAATGTATGAAGTCGGAAAATATTATTTTCTTTGGAAAACAAACTTGGTTCTTAGTTTTTATTTCTCATCTTAAATGATAGTATTTTGTATTTATTTCTGACTATAGAGTGATCAATGTTTCATTGACTAAGTGTGGTCTTTTCAAGGTTATCAGCGGAACAAATATATGATTACTGTACCTGTAAATGTTCAATATTCGATAACTGTGGATCTAATTAATTTTGTCTTCATTTATTCGTGTTTGAATTGAAATATAATATTTAGAATTCAAGCAGTGTTAATGTTCTCATTTTTGTTCGTGACTACAGTTAGCCTGTTAAGGTAACACTGATACAGCGTTAATGTATGAAGTCAGAAAACATTTTGTTTTTCCTTTGGAAAATAAACTTGTTTCTTAGTTTTATTTCTCATCTTAAATCATAGTATTTGAGATATCTTTGCGACTATACAGTGATCAATGCTTCATTGAGTCAGTGTAGCCTTTTCACGGTAATCGGCGCCAGGTAAGCTTTGATGCGCTCAACATAGTTACAATGCTTCGTCTCGGTGAGGAATATTTAATTGATTCAGCGTGGTGTTTCTAACGGTGATCAGTGCTTCATTGACTCAGTGTGGTCTTTTCAAGGTAATCGGCACCGGCTAAAGCTTTGATGTGCTAAACATAGTCATCTTGCTTTGTCTAGGTAAATTTGCAATGTATTTACTTTTCTTCAGAAAATAAACTTGTTTCTTTGTTTTATTTCTCATTTTAAACAACAGTATTTGATACGGCACTTCTTTGTTACAATACAGTGAGCAGTGTTTAATTGATTCGGCGTAGTGTGTTTTTAAAGGTAATCAGCGCCGGCTAAAGCTTTGATGGGCCAAACATAAGTACAATGCATTGTCTTGGTAAATTCTAGCTTGGACATGGAGATATATTTTAGAGGTGTAATGATAATCCAAATAAGTATAAATAATGGACCTAAACTTTCACATAGCATATTGTTTTCGATCTTGAATCTGAACGAATATAGTCAAAGTATCAACATGGGTCATATAAGAAATTCGTACAATGCGAAAGACAAACTAACCATCATTGCCTATGCAGAAACACATGGTAACAGAGCTGCTGGGAGGGAGTTTAATGTAGGAGAGTCTTCTGTTAGGGAGTAGAGAAGAATGAAAGAAAGACTGAAGAAAATACTGAGAACAAAACAGGCAGACAGAGGGACAAGTGCAAAGTATCCGGACGTAGAGAGTGGAGTCCTTGAATGTGTCATGGATAGAAGAAGACAGGGAATCTCAGTATCCACGAGAGAGATTCGCTTTCAGGCAATATTGATTGCAAAACAGAAGAAAATAGACGACTACAAGGGGTCTGTGAGCTGGGCCTATGCATTTTTACGATGGCACGACTTGCCATGCATCATCATCCATGCCTTCACAAAGTGCTGCATCTCAAATAAAATGGATGTCACAGAGGATGACATCTTGTGGGAGGACAATGCTAAGCGTGAAGACCACTCAGAGAGCAAGGACGAAGACGAAGATGAAAGCTATTATGCAGCAACACCAGGAATGATGACAGATGAGGACATACAGCAACTTTTCGAGAGTGATGACAACAAAGAGGAATTTGAGGGATTTGATGCAATAGATTAAACTCCATCAACTAGACGAACCTTTAAAGGGCCCTTTTAAGGGCCAACCATAAAATCGGAAAGATACAATTTCAATATGGCCACTTTTTCATTCACTATCCAAAATGACCGACTGTTGTTGCACTATGAAAACGGAGCGAAATACAGGTACTCATGATTTTAAAATGTATTATATCACATGCGCGTTATATGGCAGAACTACGTTTTTTCCACTCATTTTGGCTCGAAAATCGGGGTGCGCGTTATACATCGGTGTGCGTTATACACACCAAAATACGGTACTTTAAGGGTTAATCAGACCTTGCAGCTTGGACATTCTAAGCCACTTGACCTCAAGCCAAGTACGCATCCACACTCAGTCAATAGTCTATTAATACCCTTACCTCAACCAGGAGTTTTCTTCTGACTCCATCCTGGACACCAATTCCTTCTTTACTGATGATCTGGTTCACACATGTATTATCATCCTCAATGGAAACAGCCTGTTTAAATGTCAAACATATAGGTAGTAATGTCATCATTAATTATGATATCAATGCATCATCCATATTTATGTCCCACAGACATATCAATAAACCGCTGACCACTGCCTGCATGATGAGCCAACCCGCAAGCTGACCATGGCCTGCATGGTGAGCCAACCCCTGAGCTATATTTTTAATCTGAAGAGGGTGGAACAAAATGCTATTAAAATTAAAGGAAAGTAAAATCTTTAACATTGAAGTTAATCTACGGTGTGGATGGATATAATGAAGAATATGAACATTGATGCCAAGTGATCACTATGTGGGGCTTCTGTAAAGGCAGGTTCAACAATAATGAATTTGAATTTATAAAAAAAAAAAAAATACCTGTTTAAAAGACCAATGTAGTAGTAATAAAGCAGGTAACTTGGACTGGCAGACACTCAGGTGAGAATAATTTTCATCTATATGGTTGAAATTGCTTGTATCTGACATGTTATTTACCTGTAATTCTACTTTGAGTAACTTGAGCTGAGCTAGACATTCTATTGGCATCTTTCATATGAATGTCAAAAGTGTTCATGCCAGGACTTGACCATTCAAATTTGGTCTGATATGGTCAGGTAGTTTAGGACAAATAGTCAACCTGTTTTTTTTATATATTATTTTCAATAATAGCTGTACTTTATGGGAAATGACTATCATTTGTAGGTTTTCCACCTGGATGCTATAGAAGCCACACTGTTACAAAGGAAGCGACAATGAACACTGTTCAAGAAAAGAAATTATTGGTGTTCCACCTGGTTGTTAAGGAAGCCACACCATTGCTAGGAGAGCCACCTTTGGAGATGATTTTGACAGAGCATGTCCTAAGAAACATTCCAGCTGATCAAAATTGGCCCAGATGTTCTAGAGTAGAAGTTGAAAAAAGGTTTCCATATGGTTGTTATTAAAGTCACACCATTGGTTGGGAACTCATTCTGAACATAATTTTTTTAGAGCATAACGTAAGGAATATTCCTGGCATGTTTGATCGAAATTGGCCGAGCAGTTTTTAAGAAAAAGTAAAAAATAGCAAATGTGGATGGAGAGACAACAGACAATGGATGACAGATGCAGAAACATGCCATAAGCTCACATGGCCTTTGGCCAAGTGAGCTAAATTATTGTTTTTACTATGATGACTGCCATTGTTTTTATTGTTCTTGTAAATGGATGTGACATAGATGAAAATTTACTTGCAGCCTCATATATGAGGCAACACATGTAGTTACAATCAACTAATTAACTTACTACTTGTTTGCAAAACTTTGTTCAAGAATTAATAATTCATATTCAACCCAAAAAACTATTTTCTAAGCAATCAATATGTTAATTTATTGTAATATTTTCAAAAATAGAAATTATCAGTGAAATTTCAGTGACAGTTCTTCCTACAATAAGGTTTAGAATTGGTCAAATTTAATTTTGTAGCAACCAAAAACTAAAACTGGTTCCCTACAAATAATAGTGAATTAACAGTATACAACACGTAAACAAAAACTTGCTTACAGTGGTGAATACTCACAATGGTTATGTTAAGGAACATAAATTTGAAAACTGAATGAAGAGTTTTCAGTGGCAAACATAAATGAATGAGTGTACACGACTGCTTTTTACTTATCGGTGGAATAATGGAAAATAAACTGGCATGAGTAATGGACCAATACAGAACTGTTGCTTATTATTGCTGATCATTTGTTATCTGGGACATAACCAGGTCATGGGACATAATTTCTGATTTTCATAATTTCCAATTATTTGTTGTTTGAGCAAAAAAATTTAAGGAAAAATGTTGGGACAAATCTTTCATTATTTCATTAAATTGATTGTTCTCAAGTTAGTCAAAAAAAAGGTTGACTATAAGTACATGATTCCATGTTCCTGCTCTCTCTCTCTCAATATATATATATATATATATCTATATATATATATATATATATATATATATATATATATATATATATATATATATATATATATATATTCATCAAAATATGAGAAAACTTAAGTGAACAACTTACCATGGCCTCAAGATCAATCTCCCCAACTTTCAATGGTACAATGTGAAATTTTGCTGACTCTGAATCACCACCACAAACACACATCTTCTGGATTGGACCTGACACTGACTGAATTTGGAAATCTTTTGTCTCCTTCATCCTCACCTCCATCTGAAGATAAAAAAATGCCATCAGAAAAATGTGATCCCCCCCCCCCCCCGACCGACTGTAGCTATTACAAATGTAAACTTTTTATAACTTTAAAATTTCACATCCAGTGACCTTGACCTTTCATCGCTTACATACTCAATAGGGAGCTGCCCTTCCTCAAATGTAATGCAAATATGATGTTAATAAACACTTGGAAACTTGAAGAAAGTAGAACCCCAAATGACAATTCTAGCTCCTATGACCTCTGGGCTCAAGAATCAATAAGGAGGTGACTATGCCAAAGTGTACACTACCTATAAGTATGGTGAAAATAGAATCCAGGAAACTCGACTTATCGAGCAGAAACCAAATAAATTACAATGTCAGCTCTAGTGTCCCTGACCTTTGACCTCTTGGTCTCAGAATCAATTGGGAGCTTTCCCTGGCAAAGTGTAGTCTACCTATGAAGTTTGATGAAAATTAGGCCATGGAAACTTGACTTATCATGTAATAAGGAAAATCAGTTTCAGCTCCAATGACCTTGACACTGTGCCTAGCAGTAATAGAATAAGTTGAATTTGCCTCTACCAATGGGTAAGCCACATAAGAGATATGAGAAATAAGACCAGAAAATTAAAGTTATGTTGCAGAAACCACTTTGTCTATGGATGGACAGACAGACATTATTACTGCTATTTTACCTCACACCTTCAGTCAGGGGGATAAAAATTAATTATTTTGAAAACAAGCCTTTTACTGAACTGTACATCTTGCCAGCTTACCACATTCAGATTTTTCCTCTGTACATGATTTTCAAAATATTTTACACAAAATCTTAACCTTAACATTTCAATACACAAGTATTGTGAATGGTACATTATACACCCAACCCATTTTTAATAGTTTTCTATGTAAGTATGGTTGACTGGAGATTACTGATCAATGGTTTTCCATGACCTTGACATTTGGTCCAGATAGGTGGTCTGGAACCAAAATTCTCTGCTGAAGCCATTATTTTCTTATCAGACTTACCATGGCCATGATCTTTCACCTCAAAATTAGGTTTCTTTATTACCCTAAGTACAAGCCCTCCACAAAGTTTGGTCAAGGAACCTACTCTAGCACAAAAGTTATTGAACAAAACAAATTTTTCTTTGAATCACAATGACCCTGACCTTTGACCTCAAAATCAATAGGTCTCTTTCTTTACCTTAAGTAAAAGTAATCTACAACTTTGGTCAAAGTATGTGGGCTAGAACTAAAGTTATTATGCAAGAAACATTTCTCTTCTTTCAGTCAGTGACCTTGACCTTTGATGACAAAATCAATAGGCCTTTTACCCAATGTGTAAGCCATCTACAACCTTTGGTGAAGATACATGGCTGAGAACTGAAATGTTTGTGCAAAACCAGTTTTTACTTTTCAGCCACAGCGAATTTTTGACCCCAAAATCAATATGCTTTTTCCTTACTCCAAATCCAAGCCATCCACAGAGTTTAGTCCAGGTCTGAGATGTAGACCTAAAGTTATTGTGCAGAAACCATTTTTCTTTTTCAGTCACAATGACCTTGACTTTTGACTTTCTGACCCTCCCAAATCAATAGGTGATAGGTGTCTTTCTTATCTCAAATGCAATGCATTAACAAAGTCTGGTCAAAGTATTTGGTATACCAGTCAAGTTATTGTGAAGAAACAGTTTCCCTGTGACCTTGACATTTCACCTTTTGAGTCAGAAATCAATTGATTTCTTCCTTGCACCAAATGTAAGCTACTTATAAGGTTTGGTAACAGCAGATGGTGGAAAAACTGAGTTATTGTGTGGACACAAAATAGGGAATATACAGATAGAAGAATGTCATAACATGACATACTGTGCCTTATGATGTGAATACAAAAATTCTGACAGACTTTTTAAATACTAAATTCTTATACTAGGAACAAAATCCTGATGTGATAGAAATATAAACATTAAATATCAAATTAATTCAAAGAAGTACAAGGCATTGGGTTGTTGCTGGCTTCAATATCCAAAGTATTTTTGCAGTAATATTTCATAGAATAACAGCTGCCAATAATGGATAGATTGACAGGTTTTGTACACGGGTAAGGAAATAAATGATGGGTCAACCTTAATAACCTTAATAAGATGAAGATACAGGGAATTTACACTACTTGGAAGTCCAAATATTCTTGACATTGCTTGGTCATATTTTATTACAAATGGAAGTCCAAATATTCTTGACAAAAATATTTAGATGCGTATATTATGTATTTGCATGAGAAGTATTTGTATAAAACTGTTTCAGAAGTGCAAAGACAATTATTATCACCCAAAACAGCCGTAATTTGTTCCCCAAAATCACCACTTAGGCAGTTAACATTCTTTAAAAATCTCTCTCTCTCCCGCATAATCATGATTTAGGCAGTTAACATTTTTTTTAAATCTCACTCACTCTCTCTCTCTCTCTCTCTTTTGGCCCATTGGGCCCCACCCAATTAGCAGAGTGGTTTCCGGAGAAAGGAGATGTTGGATCATATAAAATAACAAATATGAAGTGAATTAGGTGAGTGGTTACTAGAATGTTTGAAGGAAAAAAACAAACAAATCAATCAAAAGTGTTCTAGTTCTTGACCTCATGGCCCCACCCAGGAACATAACCCTGGGGACAACAGCTGTATAGGTAGAAAGGAAAGTTTGGGATCATATAATATTCCAAATCTGAAATGAATAGGGTAAGTGTTCATGAAACCACAAAATATGGAATCAAAACTTGTATAACTTTAAAGTGTCCTACATATTGACCCCATGTGACTTGACCCAGGGGGTAGGAGTGGTAAGGGGAGGATGGTAAATGTGTGATGGTCCCACCCAGTGACCTGACCCAGAAGTAGGAGTGGTAAGGGTAGGCAGTTAAATGTGTGAACTGGATATGGGAGTTCTAAAACTATAAATAATTAAAAAAACTGTAAGAGTATGCTATATGCACTTCTTGACCCTGTAAACCCTCTCAGGGTCAGAACCCAGGGGCAGGTGTAGCAAAATCCAAGTCAGATCCAACTGCAAACTGAACAGACCCAGATCTGCTCTTACATAAGGGGCCAGCAGATCTGGGTCTAAGCAAATTGTTAAGACTAATGAGCAGAACAAACAACATAAATCCCAATCTGCCTGCGCATTATGTGATGGCAGATCAGGGTCTATGTTGTTTACAGTTGGACCGGACTTATACACAAGCAGATACAGTATGTATGTGTTGATGTTATATTCCAAATTTGGTTAAGAGGTTATGGAAATTATAAGAAAAGAAAACAACTTTAACCAAAATGTGACCCCAGTATAATTTTTGACCCAATGGTCCCACCCAAGGGAAGAACCCAGGGGCATGAGGGGTACTGAGGCAATAGGAACATGTGATGATATTATATTCAAAAGAAGAACTGAATCATGTTAAGGAGGTACAGAAAAATAAAAGATGAAAAAACCTGAACCAAAAACTTGAACCCAAATGTGTCCCCAGTATAATTCTTGACTCCACTGCCTCCAGCCAGGAACAGAATCCAAAGGCAGAAAGGATTCTGAGAGAAGTTAACTGAGTAAGGTAAACAAATAAACAATGAAAAAAAAAAAAAATTTAACCAAAATGTGTCCCCATTATAATTCTTTATTCCCATGGCCACCCAAGGGCAGAACCCAAGGGCAGGAGTGGTACTGATAGAAGGACAGTATGTGATGCTATTATATTCCAAATATGAATTTAATTAAGTAGAGGATTACTAAACTACAAGTGCTGCATTAAACTTTAAGCAAAAGTGTCCCCCAACATAATTCTTGACCTCATGACCCCACCTAGGGGCAGAACCCTGGGGTACGAGTGGTAATGAGAGAAGGGAAGTATGTGATGATGTTATATTATAAACATAAAGTGAGTTGGTAAAGGTATTATGGACATATAAAGTGATGAAAAATCTTTAAACAAAACCTTGAAGCAAACTTTGCCCCTATTGCAATTCTTGACCCCATGGCCCCATCCTGGCATAGAAACCAGCGACAAGAGTAGTACTGAGGGAAGGAGAGTATGTGATGGTATTAAATTCTAAAGATGAGGTGAATTGGATAAGTGCTTACTAAGCTACAAGTGTGGAAAAAATATTAACCAAAGCTGTCCCAGACACACCCACAAACCAACAAACAGAAAACCCAGATGCTATATGCCCTGTCTTGGGATCATAAAAAAGGAAAATGAGATTTAGTTGGCTTACAATTAGACAGTTTGTCATGTAATTGAATACAGTCACTAAAACTGGAAGATTCTCTCCCCGAATGGCTGAGTATGGCAGGGTGAAGGAGAGAAAGAATGGTTGGAAAACTGTTATGCCAGTCATGGGTGAGACTCCGACACCATCCTTGGAGTTAGAGCACAGGGTGTTGCCAACCCACTCTGTGATAGTATGTGGAACTTCAGTAGTAACCAAGACAACACCATTATCCCTGCAAAGGAAAAAAATTATGTGCAACTTGAAGTGTGCTACGGATATTAACCAGTTTAAAAATACTATTGGAAAAGTGATACCTATTTCTCTCATTTGCTAATGCAGGTGAGACAACAGTAAAATAAACACCAAAATTATATGCCCACCCAATGTTTATTAGTCCAATGTGAAGGCACTAGTAGGGCACTGTTGGTCTCAATTCAGTCTTGAACTAAATTTACTGTGCAGAAACCAATTATTTCTTATTAAACTAAACATGACCATGACCTTTGTTACATCCCAAAGTCTATAGGTTTCTCATTACGCCAAAGTGCAAGCCATCCACAAAGTTTGGTGAAGTTATGTGATCGAGAACTGAAAATTTTGTGCACAAACCATTTTTCATTTTTCATCCAGTGACCTTGACCTTTGGACCCCAAAATCAATAGGCTTCTACCTTACAGTTAGTGCAAGCCATCTACAATGTTTAGTCCAGGTTTGTGATGTAGAACTAGTGTTACTGTGCTTAAGCAATTTTTCTTCTTTCAGTCTAAGTAACCTTGACCTTTGACCTTTTGACCGCAACATTGACAGGCTTCTTTCTTATCCCAAGTGCAAGCCAGCTGCAAAGTTTGGTCAAGGACTGTGGTGTAGAACTAATGCTATTGTGTACAAACCATTTTTTAGTCATAGTGACATTGATCTTTGACCTTTTGACCTGAAATTGGGAGGCTTCTTCCTTACTCCAAATGCAAGTTACTTACAATGTTTGGTCATGGTAGATGGTGGAGTTATTGAGCAGAAACGAACTAGGGAACAGATGAACAAAGTCATAATACACTCCACCTTATGGTGAGTGTATAATAAAAACAGGTTTCAAAAGTATGTATGTGGCTTCAGAAATCAAGGTTAGTGTTTGTTATCCAGAAACTTTAGTGCAAGATATTGTGATATTCATCTGTCCATCTGTCTGTCTGTATGTCAGTTTGCAACCACATCTCCTCCTGAACTGGCTGGCTGGAAATTCACCAAACTTGATATGTAGGTTGCCCATGATAACCATCTATGGGTATGGTTTTGGGATCTCTCCCCAGGAGTCCTGGGAGGCATCAAAGGTAAAATATGCAAAAATTGCAACTGCAGTGACATTCTGAACTAGTTTTTTTACCAAACTTTAAACATACACTCATAGCATGAAGACACATCATGTATGTAACAGATTTTGGCTACCACTCCTGGGTTAAGGTTGGGGGATGGTGGGTGAGGGGGTAGAGTCAGTAGGGTGGGGAGTGAGGAATATCTAATAAAAAGCATGGGATTTTCAATCGTGAGCCAGAGAAGTAGCTCTAGGTTTATCAGGAAATTGGTTATAGTAACGGTCAATATGATGACCAACCAATAACCATTGTACCTTTGACCTTGTGCAAGTAAAAGACCATTTCAAAATGTTCAATATGCAGATATTAGACATGCTTGCCTTTGATTTTCATAAGATAACAACAAGGTAATTACATTGATCAAAACTTTTTCAATTATTGTTTTAGCACAATAATTTAATAGCATTACAAATTATAACCTTAAACATAAATTGTCAACTTTTTCACTATCATTTATAATAATTTTAACTCAATTCTTGCTAATGGATTTTTCCACATATGAAACAATTATCTTTCCAAACAGGCAAATTTGGTGAATTTATGTCCCCTACCAAATGTGTTAAGGTGAATTTATGTCCCACACCTAATGTGTTAAGGTGAATTTATGTTACCCAACTAATGTGTTAAGGTGAATTTATGTCTCCCACCTAATATGTTACGGTGAATTTATGTCTCCACCTAATGTGTTATGGTGAATTTATGTCCCCCACCTAATTTGTTTAACAATGTTATGGTGAATTTATGTCCGTACCTAACGTGTTAAGGACACATGATACAACGTGAATGATCAAAATGGATGGAAAATGAATTGTCTGAATGCTAAGGCCAAAAAAGATTATATGTGTGGTTCAGGTTACATAGCCAAAAAAAGTAGGGTAGGTCATCAGGCTTTTTTTTTTTTTTTTTTTTAAATACATGAAAACATGTATATGTATTATAATTAAGGTTCACAGCGAGTAAACGTTTTGCCTTAAGAAGCGTCTTTATGTATTTATGTATCCTTGGCAACAAGTTTTGTTGATGGAAGAAGACCCCAGGTGCTCTTCAGTCCATTTTCAAGAGTAGAACCATAAACCTTCTGCAAACAAATGGCAATTTTCTCACAAACAGGCTCAAATGGATTTGGACCTCTGCAGTTTATGGTGACACACAAACAACACCATTATCTGTTTCATACATTTTAATTTGCTGATTATTTGTTTTATTGTATACATTTAGCATGGAAAAACAAATCTATGTCTGAAATAAGCATGGTTAATTTAGCTTGTTTAACACCATCTACATGTCTGTCAGACTTGATTTATACTAGAGACATTTTTAACTTGGTATGTGTCCTTGTCTGCAGCTGTCAGCGAAACCGAGCAGAGCATCCGGTCTTCTTTGGGGCTGAAGACTGCGTGTTTTGATTGAAACAGGTCCATGAATGTCTAATCATGATACACTGACAATAAATAATTGTCGGTGTTGCCATGACGGCAGTTATTAAGCTTCACAGCGAGTAGAGTAGAAGGGACACTTCTTCCACACGCCATGTTGTTTATTGTTCATCACTGCGCATGTCCGTTTACAAGCAAACAAGTGAATAAAACCGAGTATTCCGACTGCTACTTTGTACAAATCGTCATCGTGACAGACGGGGTTGGTGACTCAGCGATTTTTTTTTTTTTTTTTAAAGCAAAAAAAACGGTAGGGTCGGTGGTTAAACACTAGGGTCGGTCGGGTAACCTGAACCAACCATATTTTTTCTTTTGGCCTAATATCACATTCTATCACATCCATGAACGTAATGTGCATTCTGATTGGTAAAAATGAATGGAAACTATTGTTTTGAATGCTAATATCACATTCTGTCATATCTGTGAATGTAACATGCATTCTGATTGGTTAAAATGGATGGAAACTATTGTTTGAATGCTAATATCGCATTCTATGACATCTGTGAATGTAACATGCATTCTGATTGGTTAAACATCAAAATTTACAGCAGTAAAATCCACAATATACTGTCAGAAATTTTGATGGCATTATAACATATGTCTCTTTGCAATGAAGATATAGTTTTGGCTGGTTGTTGTTTTTTTTTAAATTTCCCAAAGTGTAAAAGATGGGCATAACAGTCTTGTGTTTGGGGACTTGAGAACATTAATGGTGGTTATAAACATTCATTTTACCAGCTCTGCTGACATGTCACCAGTATAATTCTATTACTGTTATCCCCCTAATTTGATTGAATGAGGCTGTATTGTGGCCAACATCATGAAGATTGAACCTTTCTGTGATATTGTACACACCTTCTAGTAATTAATGTTTACTTTAAACAACTTTTGACCTTGAAGATACCAAATGTGTTATGCTACATAGAAGGTATTATAGATAGATAAAATTTCATGTACAAAGTTGTATCCATCCATCTCATTCAGTGCTTGATTTGTAGAGCAGAAACTATCACACAAATAATATTGACCCTGGATCTAGATCTTATAATTCGGACCCTAAATGTAGTGCTAAATGTATGTCCTAGCAACGATGCATATGTGTACCAAGTTTCATGTCTCTATCCCCTGAGGTTTCACAAGATAAAACTGAAAGAAACATGTCAACCTTGATCTGTGACCTGGACCATAAAGATATATCCCTGACTATGGTACCAAACATAATATCTAATAAAGATACATAATTGTACCTGGTTTCACTCCTCTTTTCTCAAACAGTGTGAGAGTTATAAGGCTAAAATGAAACCTTGACCTAGAAGATATTACACCCAATGTGGTATGCAATACTGTAAGTGTACTAAATTTCATTAATTTACCTTTAACCCTTTGCAGACCAAAGCCCAATCAATCAGGCAGTTGTGTAGAACTAGAAAAAATTTCAGCACTGATATATGAGCATGAGAGAATGCAGTGATGTTGGTCAATCTGGCTTTACTGGACAAGTTTTTCAAATAATTTTTCAAAATTATATACCATTTTAAAAAACATGCCATTTTCTTTAAAGTCTTATATTTTTTCATTGAAAATTTTCAAATGTAAAAAATTCAGGTCAAAGTAAAGTAAACTAAAAAACACTCTTTACATTTTTTTGCATAACTTACTTTCAATGCAATTTTTCTATCAGCAACATTCATTTTACCTCCTATATGTAAGTGCATGAAATGTGAGGAAGTTTACACAGTTTAAGACAAAATAATAAAAATCCATCAAGAATGTCAAAGCTTATTTCAATTTTATTCAATTTACTCGCACGAGAATTGGAGAGCAAGCAGAACAGATCCTTACTGGAAAGTCGACAAAGCTGTTCATTTTGTTTCAGTATTTTTATTCCATAATAAATTCTAACGTAAAAATATCAGAATTTGTTTGCATTTATTTTGGTCCATTTATAGGAATGCAGTAAAATTTCATAATATTATGCACACATCCAACCTTGGTATACGGGCAAACTTTATGAGCAGTGAAGTTCACAAAATATCCAGCTAGCTTGAAAACCATCAAAGTCTTCATCATCGTCAATATCCAAGTCAAACATACCAATCAACTAGTTATCATCTGCTCAGTTCATTTCAGTGTAGTCAAGATCACGATCCCCACTGCCTAAAATAACATTTTCCCCCACAAAATTGTCTATATTTTCATCAAAATTAGCATCCACACCAGTCGTCACTTGCCGCTTCAGTACTGTCCACCATTTTGATCTCTGCACGTTAAAATTCAGTTTTTAAATAAAACTTTCTACTAACCAGTTATCATCATCTCTGTTCATATCGTCAAAGTCAAGATCACTATCTGCACTGCATAAAATGTCAATTTTCCCCACAAAATTGTCTATATTTTCATAAAAATCATAATTCACAACACTGCCATCATTTGCCGCTTTAGTGCCATCATTCATGTTGATCTCCACATCAAAACTTATGTTTGAAATCAAATTTTCAAAAAACCAGTTATCATCAACTCTGTTCATTTTGACGAAGTAACGATAATGATCCCCACTTCCTAAAATTTAAAATGTCTACATGAAATTGCCTTTATTTTCAACTAATGCTGCAAGCACATAACTGCCCTTGCTTGCCTCTTCAGTACTGATCACCATTTTGATCTCTGTAAATAAAAACTAAATTTTTTAATCAAATTTTTACCAGTTTTTGGTGATCTTTTAAATTCATTCTGTGACTGCCTTATGTACCTTCTACCTTTATTTCCTTCTTTTCAAAAGAGTACACATAAAATGATGACATATTACAATGTTAAATGCACTCTTCCATGAAGTAGTAGACAGAATGTAGTAAACATATGACCGTAATCGTATTCCGTCGGAAAAAGTAAATTACAACTGGAATCGTATCCCATTGGAAGAGGGTTAATAGCATAAGTGTTATGAACTGGAATAGAAAGTGTGAGGGATCTACAGACAAACAGATGGATACATAAATACTATGTTGCCAATAGGTTGGGGGCAAAAATGTGAAGGATGTTTAAATGTATATTGTTGTGTAAAGGATTTGTTACAAAGAGAGCATACCCTATAGTATGTAGGTCCCAAAGCCATGTCTCTGGGAAGTAACTGCGAACAACAGTCTGTACTTGCGTCTCATCAGCAGACTCCACCTCCACAACATCCTGTCGAACTGATGTTAGACGTGTTTTTTTCACAGCTAAATCTGGCATAAAATTCATCTTTGCAAAAGACATGCCGTAGGCAATGGGATCTGCAAATAAATGTTTACTATGATACACTAGTTTTGTAACTCTGTACTATGAATACCTCTGTGGAACCTTCAAAACCTGGCAACATCAAATGCAAATAAACATAATGATCATGATTAAAGTCTTCTACTGGTCTACCAGTTGCTAAAAAAGCATACTAATTTTAATGTTTAAAGTCTTCATAGACCTACCAGTGGCATGGTTAAAGTCTTCCCTAGGCCTGCCAGTGGCATGATTAAAGTCTTCCCCTGGCCTACCAGTGGCATGGTTAAAGTCTTCCCTAGGCCTACCAGTGGAATGATTAATATCTTCCCCTGGCCTACAAGTGGCATGGTTAAAGTCTTCCCCTGGCCTACCAGTGGCATGGTTAAGTCATCCCCTGGCCTACTAGTGGCACAATAAACATACTGATCATGGTTTAAGTTTTCCCCTGGGCTACCAGTAGCATGGTTAAAGTCTTCCTACCAGTGGCTAAATAAACATACTGATCATGGTTAAAGTCTTCTCCCACCATACCTGTGGCTAAATAAACATACTGATCATGGTTAAAGTCTTACCCCAACCTACCAGTGGCTAAATAGGTCCAAGCTTATCCCAGTTTCTATCATGTGAAGTGACTGACAATACATGGTGCACCATGGATGTACTGCTCAGAACTTAGCTAAGAAACTTTAAGGACCAAAGTACAAACAAGACCTAAAAGGTGCAAGCCCCTGCAAAGACCCAAAGTACCCATAGGACCTAATGGCTGCAAGCAATGCCAAGGTCCAATATCTGTGTGCTACAAGAGATTAAGTAGTGAGTAACTGTCAAAACAAAAGAATCTTATTAATGTTTGACTCGTACAATAAGATGAATAACATCTAGCAGAAAGCATGAAGGCTGAATCCAGCCACCATGTATAAACAAGCAAATTCAATGAATTTTTGTCCTCTGTCTGCCATGGTGAGGTTACAAAAGTTCATTTAATAATGAAATCTGACTATGACTTTAAGACAGAATTGTAAAGTTACTTAAAGAGCATTAAAGAAAAAGTGCAGAAAAGGGGTAAAAAATTAATCAATGACCTTGACCTTGGAGACAAAACCTTTACTATGATACGAGATGCCATAAAACTGAGAAGCATAATTATACCATGGTTCATCCCTGTACCTCAAACGGCATTTATGATAAAAAGCAGAAACAAAAGAAACCTTAAAATATTGACCTGTGACATTAACCGTGAGGATAAAAGATTTCAAATGGACAATGCAACACATCTTCTATTTACAATATATAATATACCAAATTTAATCCATTTATCTTAAACAGCTGTTAAGTCAAAAAGCAGAAGAGTAAATGTGACTGAAACTTAAAATATTGGCCAGTGAACTTGACCTTGAAGATAGGACCCCCAATTTGGTATGTGACACACACCTTTTAGTGATGATATATAGTTATACACCGCTCCCTCGATAACTCGCGCCCGGATAACTCGCGAACCCGCTTATAACGCGGACCAGACGTGGATCCCATTTTTTTTAAACTAGAAAATTAAAAAAAAAAAAAAAAATTGACCCTATTTGTTGAAGGTGAAAAAAAATCGCGATCAAAAATTTGTAAATGAAACCTTAATATATCGCTCGTTTTATCGTCAAAACCAGTGGTTAGTACCCTGAAATTTGAATCATCATCATGAAATTTTCGACTTTTAATAAGAAGTCAAATATTTTGTTCAATTTTCTTTTCAAACAACATTCTCAGTACACTATAAATAACAATATTCGACGAAATTTCGATCAATGAAAACGTCACTAAAGCCAACTGGTGGCAACACTTTAAAAATAAATACCAATTAAATAAGTTTTGTCAAGTGAAATATGTGTTTTAGTTCTATCTTTTAATTCGGTTTCAGTGTTATCATCATAAATACAATAAGCCCTCTTGTATTCAAACGTGAATATTAAAATTCAACCGACCCAGCTATTGCCGCGAGCCTTTCCGTGAGAATCTAATTATGTGCCGACCTCTTTTTGTTTTTATCTCCGACTAGCGGAAGTATATGTTGTGTTGTTACACTCAATTAATAGCAGACCTGCTTTGTATTATCACGTTAATTACGTCTTTTGTATCAAATCAAACAAAGGGGGTGGAATAACAGAAAAGTTAAAAGGCGTGCAAATCCTGCCTGCGTAAGAGCTAGCGGTCACGGCCGTGTGTCATGTCAACTCATTTCAATTGATCAATCGAACACTGTTATAAATATTATTATGTAAGTAATATAATTAAACTACCTTAAATTAGCCTACTCATTCACAAATGTAATCAAAGATAGTAAGACAACCAAGCCAAATGAGTACTTGGAGAAAAAAAGCTTTGTTTTACAGATGCGGTTCATTACGGAGAAGCGAGTTCCTGAGTTTGTATTGAACTTTCTAACATGCTACTCAGGGGTTTCCTCAAGGATGAGACGAAGTTTCACTGTTACTTGATATGAAATCACGGCATCCATATTTTACTAATGGAACAATAAATAAATCGAGGTTCGATGTTGACGGTTGTTTCACGAAATAAATGTCAATAGTTTTTGAAAAAAGGAATCTTGTTTAGTTGTGAATCAACAACAAGAAAAAGCAGTGACGTAATACACAATGTATCGCGTACACGTGTTGTTCAAACCGCTTGGACTAATGTTGTTAACGATCTTTCATAGGTTCGTTATCTTGAAAATAAAGGTAATTTATACAGAAAAGCAAACAACTACATTAGAAAAAGCTGTTTATTGACAATTATTCCCAATGTAATTATAAAACGAGTATTCCGCCATTAAACAGTCCCGTTACCCACCCCCACCCCCACTGCGGTTTTCTCGATGTCCAGCGGGGATGGCATCCCTTTCTTAATTTTTTTGAGGTCCCTCTGTAACTCGCGCCCTCGCTTATAGTGCGGTCTATGTTTTTGGACCCCGTTGTGCGCGAGTTATCGAGGGAGCGGTGTACCAAGCTTCATCCCTTTAACTCAAATGGCTGTTAAATTATAGAGTGGAAAGAAAAGAAAATGAATAGAAAACTTCAACATATAATACCATGACACTGGCCTTCAAAACAAGAATCCCAATGTGGTACACAAAACACCTGCTAACGATGACATATATGTATACCAAGTTGCATCCCTTAATCTCAAACAGCTCTAGCCAAAAAGAAAGTGTGATGGAAAACAAAATATTGAACTGTGAACTTGACCTGAAGATAGGACCCCAAATGTGGTACATGAAACACATTCTAATGATGATGTATTAATCTCATATGACTTTAAAGTTATAGAGCAGAAGGAAAAGTGTGATGAAAACATAAAATATTGAGGTGTGACCTCGGCATTAAAGATAGGACCTCAATGTGGTATATGTGACACACCTTTTAGTGATGGTGTACAAGTATACCAAGTTTCAATCCTTAATCTTAAAAGGCTTTAAAGTTATTGAGCCGAAGGGAAAGTGCAATGGAAAACATCAAATACTGTATACAACACACCTTCTAGTGATGATGTATAAGTATACAAAGTTTCATCCCTTAATCTCAAACAACTTTAAAGTTATAGAGCAGAAATGAAAGTGCGAGGGATAGATGGAAATGTGTGTGCTACATGAGGGTCAATAACTCTTTTAAAGTTGGATTCAGTAAAAAATGTATGTATGTATGTACGATTAGGGTTTAATGGCATGTCAGCACAATCCTGGCTATAAAGTGCTGATTAAAAATTAGGTTATAAAAATGTTGTGGTAATAACTGCAACAACTAGGACAATGAACCCTTCCAAATGATCATAAACATGTAGTCCTACATGACAATAGAAGAAAGATAAAGTTGCTAAAATTCTTTAAAAAGTATTTAAAATAAAAGACAATGGAAAAAAATATAAAATACTTAAAGTACTGGATCAGAATTGGTTATAAAGTAAAACCTGTCTTGAAAGATCACTGCTATGAGACACCACATCTTGAGACCAGGTTCTCAATGCACAGATTTATTGACAATATAGTGGTATGGTCTGTCGTGAGAGACCACCTGTCTTGGGAGACCATGATATTTCGGCTGATGGGGTGGTCTTTCAAGACAGGTTCTACTATATAAACCATTTTTTTTTAAAAAGTCCAAGATTTTCACTGATGGTATATCATCAAAAAGCTTGTTAATTGATTTCACATTTAAAAATTTGTCTCACGGGGGGAAAGCAGATACACTTTACAAGAAAGTGTTCCACTGTTAGTGGACACATTGGCAAGGTATACACCCTAGTCTAGGTTAACCCTACAGGAGGTATATTTTGGTCAGGTATGTGTGTCCTTCCATTCAGAAATGGGTGACAGCAGGGCAGCTTTGGCTGCTTTATATGCACTTCCACGATCCTTAATACCAGTGTGACTAGGCAGCCAACAGTACATAATACTTTTTTCCAAAAAATTTTAAGCAAATCATGTTTCTGTAGGATCTGGGAAATTATCAGGCTATCAATTAGATGGTTTATCTGATAACTGGCTTGAAATCATGACGTGAGATGTTGCAATTGCAGCTGCTACCTTGTCCCCTTTATTAAACTGTCACATAGAGGAACCTATGGCCACAATAGGAGGCCGATACCATTGAATCTAATCTGAATAATGAGAGGGTTGGCAGAAGACTTTTTTGTAATGGAAAAGATCAAATATTATTTTGGGCATTTCTGATAACCAAGGTGGTAATTTGGGAAAAGAGAATTTTGAAGACTTAGTGGGAAAAGTCTCTTAGATTAAAAACTATAAATAGTGCATCTAAATATGATCTAATCTAAGCCCAATGTACTTGCTCTGACTCAAATTCCACTTGTCCCAAAGGGTTATATTTTTTTAATACTATACTTTAAATAAAAAAGAAACACAAAAATACTTTAAATTGACCCATTTTCTGTGTTCATTTGCCTCTTAAATTAGTGTACTCCAGAAAAAAATATGACCTAGTCTACTAAAATTTTGATTTTATTTCATTTCATTTAATGTTGTTTTTTTTCCAGGTCCTGATGTAAACCAAAACAGTTTTATGCTCTACAGTGATTTCAAACAACATTTATGTCTGACATTGCTCACTAAATTTTTATTCCATTTCACTTAAAGCAGTGTTTTCCTCCGGGTCCTGAAGTCAACCAGTGTTCTAATACTGTATCAATGTCCTCACTACTGACTGGATCAACAGAGTCAATTTTCATAAGCATTAGAATTTTTTTCTGCTTTAAGCAGTTTCTCTGTATACTTTTGATATAGTTCATGAGACTGAAGTTCATATTCTGCTGTAGAGGGGCTCTGTATACTTTTGATATAGTTCATGACACTGAAGTTCATATTCTGGTGTATAGGGGCTCCGTATATTTTTGATATAGTTCACGACACTGAAGTTCATATTCTGCTGTATAGGGGCTCTGTATACATTTGATATAGTTCATGACACTGAAGTTCATATTCTGCTGTAGAGGGGCTCTGTATACTTTTGATATAGTTCATGACACTGAAGTTCATATTCTGCTGTAGAGGGGCTCTGTATACTTTTGATGTAGTCCATGAGACTGAAGTTCATATTCTGCTACTGAGTGGTTAAAAACTAACAAGATTTCCAACAATTTTAAAATTTCAGCATTATGAGGTGTGGAATTCTTAATAATTGTGACATACACCTCTGCTCTTGGGATTTCTGACTGTTTGTATGTTTTCAGCTGTGCCTTCAGGCCCATGTACTGTCTCTGTATTAGATCATCTGTAGGGAAGAGTATTTGGGGGACTTGGTGAGGTTTCATTTTATAAATGCTGCAAAAGTTTCTACACGCTGTTCAATTGAAGTTGAAAACAAACTTAAAGTTGGAGAGCAACATTTTTAAAATTTCATCAGTAAAAGCAATAACTTCAAGTTTTTATTAGTTCATGTTGCAGTATAGTGGAGGAGTTACAATTATAGAAAATATCCATTCTGTATATCAACAGAATAAGCGGCTACCAATTTTTTTTAAAATGAATTAAAATACAATATAGTTATCTCCATTCATTTAAGGTGAAAAATATTGTCTTGGACACTTTATAAGGGATGCAAGGGACAGCTTATTATTCATGAAGGACAAGTGAGCACTGTTTATGGGTAAAGAATCAAATACAGAGAACAAAAATAGCATTGTTCCCAGTTCAGAGGTAATGTACTTCACTTTGTACACACAGTTTGTAGCTTTAAATACAAGTAAGCAGATAAACTTCATAAGGGTGAGGGACCTACAACTGGAGTTCCAGCAGTGGAGCCAAATATTAATAATTTAAAATGAAAATGCTGCATTTCGTCAATGCATTCAAGGTTTTATCAGGCAAATTAGATAACTTTTTGCGGGGGTAGACAAGCCTAATGGGCAACTCACTTAGAATATGGGAGGAGCCCTATCTAGATTTAGAGGGAGCCCAGGCATCAGGCTCTCTGATCTTTTAGCACTAAGCTCTTTCCTCAAAATGATATAGCCAATAATGGGCTCAAAATTGCCATTAAAAACCAACCAACCAACTTAAGCAACACAGGTGCAATAAAAAGTGGTTCTTTGTGGCAAAGAAAACTAGAGGATCTAAACATAACCGCCAACAGTGGGTGGTAAACACTACCCTGTACACATTTCAACATCAAGAACCAAACCTGCAATTGTAGAAGCACTACCGTATTTTGGTGTGTATAATGCACAATACGATTTTCGACCCAGAATGAGTGGAAGAAATGTAGTTCTGCAATATAACGCACATTGTGATATAATATATTTTAAAATCTTGACTATTTCATTCCGTTTTCATAGTGCGACAACAGTCTGCCATTTTGGATAGTGAATGAAAAAAGTGGCAATATTGTATTATATCTTTCCGATTTTATGGTTGGCCCTTAAAAGGGCCCTTTTAAGGTTCGCCTAGTTGATGGAGTTCAGTCTATTGCATCAAATCCCTCAAATTCCTCTTCGCCGTCATCACTCTCGAAAAGGCGTTGTATGTCCTCATCTGTCATCATTCCTGGTGTTGCTGAATTACAGATTTCATCTTCGTCTTCGTCCTCGATCTCTGGGTGGTCTTCACGCTTAGCATTGTCCTCCCACAAGATGTCATCCTCTGTGCCATCCATTGTATTTGAGATGCAGCACTTTTTGAAGGCATGGATGATGATGCTTGGATCTAGCTTGGCCCATGCATCCAATACCAACTGGCAGATGTCAGTCAGCTTGGGTTTCCTCATGTTTCCACACGGTGTAAATATGTGTTGGTCGCCAGCATACCACTCATTCCATTTCCTTCTGGGCATGGTTTTCATCGACTTGTTGATGCTGACATCTAAGGGCTGGAGCATCGATGTCATACCACCAGGAATTATGCCCAGAGTGGTGCGGTAGTCCGTCTTTAGCAGGTCCTTGACATGGTCTGACTTGTGGCATCGGAAGGCATCCAGAACTAATAAACTTTTCTTGGTGTAACCACCTGGCCGTTTTCCCCATAAATTTTTTATCCAGTCCTTCGTTACCATTTCATCCATCCATCCCTTGTCCTGACACCTGATCCGATGATCCCCTTTGGCCACACTGCACCGTTTGGAAGTGTCTTCCTCTTGAAAATAACATAGGGGGGAGCTTTCCACCATCAGTGGTACAGGAAAACATCACCATTTTTCTCATTGCCAGTTGTGGTTATGCTGATGGTGCTGGCCCCTTCCATATGGACAGTGGTGCTGGATGGAAGATCAAATGTCATGGATGTCTGGTCAGCATTTCCTATCTGGCTCAATTCAAACCTAATTTCAGCAGTTTGTCCTCATAATCTTCTGACAGCTTCTGGGCTATATGTGTGTGCATTGCCGAATTGATAAGGTCGTGCAGTCATAAAAATGCATAGGTCCAGTCATGGATACTGAGATTCCCTGTCTTCTTCTATCCATGACCCATTCAAGGACTCCACTCTCTATGACTGGATACTCTGCACTTGTCCCTCTGTCTGCCTGTTTTGTCCTCTGCATTTTCTTCAGTCTTTCTTTCATTCTTCTCCACTCCTTTACAGAAGACTCTCCTACGTAGAACTCCCTCCCAGCAGCTCTGTTACCATGTGTTTCTGCATAGGCAATGATGGTTAGCTTGTCTTTCGCAGTGTACGAGTTTCTTATACAACCAATGTCAACTTGATACTTTGACTATATTCATTCAGATTCAAGATCAAACACAAGATGCTATGTAAAAGTTTAGGTCCAGTATTTATACTTATTTGGATTATCATGACACCTCTAAAATATATCTCCATGTCCAAGCTAGAATTTACCAAGACAATGCATTGTACTTATGTTTGGCCCATCAAAGCTTTAGCCGGTGCTGATTACCTTTAAAAGCACCATGCTGAGTCAATTAAACACTGCTCACTGTATTGTAACAAAGAAGTATCAAATACTGTGGTTTAAAATGAGAAATAAAAAAAAGAACCAAGTTTATTTTCTGAAGAAAAGTAAATAAATTGCAAATTTACCTAGACAAAGCAACGTGACTATGTTTAGCACATCAAAGCTTTAGCCAGTGCCAAACTACCTTGAAAAGACCACACTGAGTCAATCAAGCACTGATCACCATTAAAAACACCACGCAGAGTCAATTAAATATTGCTCACTCTATTGTAACAAAGAAGGATCAAATACTGTAGTTTAAGATGAGAAATGAAACAAAGAACCAAGCTTATATTCTGAAGAAAAGTAAATAAATTGCAAATTTACTGAGACAAGTATTGTAACTATGTTTAGCACATCAAAGCTTACCTGGCGCCAATTACCGTGAAAAGACCACACTGAGCTAATGAAGCATTGATCGTTGTATAGTCGCAAAGATATATCAAAATACTAATATTTAAGATGATAAACCAAACTAAGAACCAGGTTTATTTTCAAAAGAAAAAAATGTTTTCCGACTTCATACATTGATTATTTTGTTTTATGCTGTGTCAGTGTTACCATAACAGGCTAACTGTAGTCACAAAAAAGATGTCCCTAAATGTGCCTCTGATGAGAACATTAACACTGCATGAATTGTAAATATTATACTTCAATTCAAACATGAATAAATGAAGAAAAATTAATTAGATCCACAGTTATCGAATATTGAACATTTACAAGTAAGGTAATCATATATTTGTTCTGCTGATAACCTTGAAAAGACCTCACTTGGTCAATGAAATATTGATCACTCTATAGTCAGAAATAAATATAAAATACTATCATTTAAGATGAGAAATAAAAACTATGAACCAAGTTTATTTTCCAAAGAAAAAAATATTTTCCGACTTTATACATTAATTGATTATTTTGTTTCACGTGTGAGTGTTACCATAACAAGCAAACTGTAGTCGCAAAAAATATGCCCCCTAAAGGTGCCTCTGATGAGAACATTAACACTGCTTGAATTCTACATATTATATTTCAATTCAACCAAGAATAAATGAAGAAAAAATTTATTAGATCCACAGTTATGGAATACTGAACATTTACGGAACAGGTACGGTAATCCTCATACTGGTATTTGTTTCACTGCAATGCAGCACTTTGCACAGCTTTTGAACAACAAGTTACCAGTCGTTATGTACATGTATTTCCAGTCGAGGCACAGAACAAAAGAATACGCAGTGATGTGAAATGAAACTAGTTTATTAACATAAGCAATCAAAGAACAAGACTATCAAGGTTTGTAAGCATTATTTATTTCTTTAATAAGGCTAGTACTGGTAAATAATTTAGTTACAATGCAATATACAACGGATTTAATATTTCACAAGCAGTGAATGTGACACATGTAGGTGGCTATAGTACCTTCATCCTCTTATCAGATCGACCGGGAAAAAATCTATTTTTTTTTTGTTCTTCTATAAAATGCGCACCCCCTACTTAAAATAAGAAAATTAAGTGAAAAAAGTGCGCGTTATACACAGCTAAATACAGTAAGTAAGTATTTTGCTTACTAGAGGATAGTTTAAAATGACACTTACAATATGGTGATGGTTCCGAGCAGGGTCTGGTCTCAAGAATTGCATCAGTAACAACTAGCATGTTGGAACTCTGAAAAGGACAATTTAAAATTTTATCAACATCATTACTCCAGCTTTCTGAGTTTTATTTTTAAACTAGAGGAATGGTAAGCAAAATGTATACCCCCTTGTCTCCACATCATACATTAATGCTCTGTTCAAAATTAACCTATAGTACTGTCTGTATGAAAACAAACTGTATGACAAGTTGTGTAGAAGGGCAATAACTTCAATTAAAATTACATAACAAAGTGACTGTTCAATGAGTGCATTTTCTATGATGACCATAATATGTATCAAGTTTCTTAGTAATCCATCAAAAGCTAACCCATATGGGTCACATTGATACATAATAAGTTATACATAATTTCTCATAAAATCATTTTACTGAAAAACATTTTTCGAAAACACACGGCAGTGTTTTTTAGACTTCAGTTAGTAAACATCAATGTCAGAATGGACAAAAATTGAGCTTCTGGCATGATCAGTTCATGTTCTCTTTTATATTTCCCTTCACAAATCCACAATTATAAAACATGGAACCAGTCTCAGGCCCTTCCAACAATGCAAATATGCAAAAATTTTACAAAAACAGCTGCAAATTTATGACTAGACCATGTGAAGGGGCATTAGTATGTGTGTGTGTGCATGCTTTGGATTGGTTGTTCACACAGGTTTCCTATTAGAACTGAGAACCAACCGTAAAAGCATGCAAGCTGCTTGCAAAGAAACAGAGGTGTATTATGGTTTTGGTGGTTACGGTCACAATCTGATGAGTTTTTCTGACTGAAAAAATAGAAAACTTCTAATTTAAACTCATATACACTGTAAGTCTGAATACAAGTCAATCTGTCACAGTAATCTGAAAATGTAAAATATTTGTGTATACTGACATCATTTAGTATTTACTAATTCTATATTATTTTCTTTGTAAAATCACAAGTTCCATAGATAAGAAAACCAGAATATAATTAACAATAACACAGCTCACCTCTATATAACTTTGAGTAGTATCCAGCAGCCGCTGTCAACATTATCATGAAGAAAATAAATTCACACTAAAGTAATAATTGTCAACAAAATGCTTTGTGACAGGACATGAGACATAAAACAAAAGAAAAAGAACACTACTTTCCATTATATTTTAGTAGAGATACTATAACAGATTGATAACAGGAATACTGGGAATGGCAAATTATATGCCTGCCATATGGCTAATAGTCCTCTATGTAGATAGTCAAAATTGTTAACAGACAGACAGATGGATGGACAACATTGTAACACAATATGCTCCACCTTATGGCAGGTATACAAAAACCAGAGATTTTGTTAATACCTTGATCAGCCTCTATATATGAGGCCTCAAATAAAATTCATGCAGTACACTAACACAAAAGTCAACAAGGTCACTGAAGCTTGAAATAAAGGTCAGAGAGTCCTCTTTTGCAATGATGGTTTTGTATTTATCAAGATGCATCTCCAAACCAAGATTCATCATTCTAAGAAGGACAGTGTGCATATAGCATGCCAAAAAAAAAGATGTGGTCATGAGCTAAATTCAAAAACTAGACCAAAGTAAATGAAAGATGAAAAAAGATCATGATAAGATGTCTTTGTTGCAAGGGTGTGGTAGTAATAGAAATGCATACCATCATAAATATCACAATTCTAGCATAAAATGTACCCGAGATATGAACATAAAACACAAAATTTAACAAGTCAGCAAAGTATAAGATGTGGGCCATAATGAAATACTTCTGCAACGAGGCAGTAGTGCTCACATCCCCTCACTAAGTTTCATGATTCTAGGAAGGATAGTATGTTTATAACATGCAAAAAACCCATATGGTCACAAGCTAAACACAAAACTTAACCTAAGCCAGTGAAATGAGAAATGTAGGTCAGAGTAACCCTTTTTTGTACAGGTGTGGTACTAATACAGATGTATACAATTATCTAGTTTAATGATTCTTGCATGAACAATATTTAACCATAAACAATGAAGCATGAAGTATGGGTCACAGCAACCTACTTTGGTGATGATGATGCAGTACTGATCAAGATGCGTCCCCTCACCAAGTTTTATAATTCCAAGTATAACAGTATGTATATAGGATGCAAAAAAACCTACATGCTTAACCTACACCAGTAAAAGGAGAAATGTAGGTGATGGTAACCTTTTTTTTGTTGTAAGGATGTGGTGCTAACAGAGATGCATAAACTCATCTAGGTGGATGATTCTAGCATGAACAGTGCTTGAGAAATAAGCTTAAAACACAAAACTGAAGCCAAGTCAGTGAAGCATGAACTATGGGTCACAGTGATCTACTTTTGTGATGCAGATGTATGATTTCCTTTACCCAGTTTCATGATTCCAGGTATAACAGTATGTATACAGGGTGCAAAAAAACAACAAAACCTAACCAAGAATGTACAAATAATTTACATGTATGTACAAAGTTCACCCCTTTAGTTCCCTCCCCAGGAAGTAGGTACTATGAAACCCACTCCAAACTGTCACCTAGGACCTAGAAAGAAAGAATGGTTGACATGCAGTGAGGCCCTATATATGTCTATGCTTGTATATGTGACAAGGTTGATGCAGATGCTATGGGTAGTACAACAGCTCCCCTCTACTTCATACAGGTGAGCTAATTACCCTTCTCCAATTCTTCTAACAGGAGGTAAGCACAACCCTTATAAATTAAATCCTGGATGGAACACTATCATTCTATACATGATTTCCAGCAAACAGGTTTGGTTTGGTGTTTTTCAGTGTCCCATAAATGGAGTAAAGTGTCTTGCCCAGGGACACACCATGATAGGCTGAACCAGTGATCATAGCTGCTCCCTCTCAGTCTTGAGTCTGGCATGCTACCCACCACGGAGTCTCCATGGGTTTCTTCCAGCAAACAGCGTAGATCTCAATCTGACAGTCAATAATGTGACAGCAGTTGGTAGCACATTATACACCAATAAATTTGGTTGTAGTATAGTGATTAAGTGCAAGGATATTTTATTTCTGTTGTCTTAACATCTTTGGGTCTGCACATGAATGCAAGAAAGACGTAAATGTCTGGTTTCAGGCTGTCGTCCCAAGTTTCTGGAGTGATTTGGGTAATTGGATGTTTTGAACAATCAATGATTTTTTTTTTCTTCATGAGAATATATTCCTGACATTGCCAATTTTGAAACTGATAAAATTTGTAAAAAAATTAATAAAGCTATAGTTCACAGACTTGATACTTCAGGGACAAATGTATGGAAATGAAATATGTAAATCTACAGGCATTAAATAGATCCAGAATTTAAAAAAAAACTTTCTATCTTTTGTAGATGACAAAGATAACTAGATATTTGTTTGTAAAGCATGTTTAACCCCACTGCAGCAAAACAAAAGTCCAAGTCCACATACATTACATGTAATTCTACCAGCGATAGGACAAAAATACTGTTTTAAAGGCCATCTACCACACCTACTGTTTTATGGTTGAAATCTACAACTTTTGAAAATTTAAACTTGCTGTTTTATTAAAGTATGAAGAAAATACATATTATGGCAAAAAATGCACTTTCTTTTCAATCTTCTTAAAATAAGTAAAATTTATGTCAATACAAATCTACTGGTTTATAAGCCAATCTACTGATCAAAATTTTTAAATCTAATGGTTTGATGTCCTGGTTCTGTTAGATGTATGAAAACATAATTTTTTTTTTTAACATTTGTTAAATTAATTTTAATGGCACCAAAATGTAATCGGTCATAACTGGTCTTACAATTTTCTCTTTACATATGTCAAACACTTTCTGAGTAATTGTGCAGTTTTAATTCAAACAGTCAAAGCCCGAATAGTGTGCACAATTGATAAAACACATTTAATCAGGTCATCTGTATATAAACAGATACAGTCTTATTCAATTTTAATTGGCTTGATCAAGTGGTTAATTGGCTTGATCAAGTGGTTAATTGGCTTGATCAAGTGGTTAATTGGCTTGATCAAGTGGTTTCCGAGTTATTATGCTAACAAGATTGTAACTACCAAAAGTCTCAGTAAAGAAAATAGACAAAACAAACTATTAAATAAAAGATAAATCACTTAAAATGGCATGAAAATCTAATCAGGTTGTCTAATTATGCATATGAACATGCTTATCAAATTTAAGTTGCATGACTCATGCAGTGTCTGCATAATTCAAGTTTTATAATGAAAAAGATTAATTCCAAAAAAGTGCAACAAAAACAATCTAATTAAAGGAACAAAAAGCAAAAAAATGGCTTCAAATTCTTATCAGGTCATCTACCATATATACTTGCTTGTACGTCAAGTCCAACTGCAAACAACACAGATCCTGATCTGCCATCACATAATGCACTGGCAGATCAGGGTCTATGTTGTTTGTTCTGTTGATTGCTCCTAACAAACTACATAGACCTGGATCTGTGCAGTTTGCAGTTGGATTCGATTTATAAGTGAGTATATATGCTACATATGAATATATAAACAAGCCTACCAAATTTTATTTTCTACATCAAGTGGCCTCTTTGTAATTGCATCAAAATGGGTTCAGATGAATGAAAGAATGGCAGCAAAACAATATGTTCCTACCTGCTGTCAAAGTCAGGGACATAGACACTACAGCTGTAACTGAGCAGGAGCTGAGAAGTGATACTCCATATTTTTTAGTAATGTTGAATAAACCCCAGAATCTAGGTTTTGTTGTCTCACCCCCCCCCCTTTTCTAACTTGCCAAAACTTTAACACAAAACTTTAATGCTGATCACACTGCTGTTGCCACTGCAAAAGTGATAACTTGCATCACCATGCTTAAGTGGGTGAGACAACAACAACAACAATAATAAATAATAATAATAATAATAATAATAACAATAATAATAATAATAATAATATGGTCCCCAAGTGGTTCTAAACCTCACCCTGAAGGCCTCAATTGAATCCTTAGTCTGTGGACGTCCGTATGAGTAGTGGTAGTACTGGCCTTCTGACACAGTTTCTACAAATGAAAGCAGATAGAATACTCATCATGACTACTGTACTGCAAAAACTAGAATACTCATCATGACTACTGTACTGCAAAAACTAGAATACTCATCATGACTACTGTACTGCAAAAACTAGAATACTCATCATGACTACTGTACTGCAAAAACTGACATAGCAGATATATTAATGGATACAGTGAAACCCCATTATAACACACTTCATTATAACATGAATTCGGATATAATATGATTGTAGCATGGCTCCTGAAATTTTAAAATAATTTCACAAACTTCTTGAAGTACTGCAAAGTTTGAGTGCCAAAATAAACAAGAGTTTGATTTAATAATTTGGCAAGATGGGTTGTATTCTTGAAGAAAAAAGTGTTTTATCATTGCATTCTTCTTTATTTGAATAAAGATATCAAAAGTTTATATTTGTAAATGTTCATATAAATTGTGTCAATAGTCAATCACTGCACTTTGATCTTAGTTTATTTTTGAAAGACATCAGCTTTTTAAAAAGCTGACAAGTGTTAATCTTATTATTACTGAACCATGAATAATATTGCCATTCAATCTTCTTTATGTTTGTATGCAATGCATTCTGTATACAATCGTTGCTCAAATAATAGCTGACAGATGTTTGCTCAGTCAAATGACACACACAACCAAGCACCAAGTGGTGGTTGAAATAAGATTCTCACCGAATTTATAAATCAATTAACTTATGCAATTGCTAATCATCAAAGTCAATCTCACACATAAAGGTTGTTCAAATTATGGGGCACTGATTTATAAAATCATCCAAAAAATGATAGCTTGGTGGTGTCGTCAGACAAGCATCACACAATCAACTGACCAGTGAATAATATTGTCCATTTCCTTCAAAAATCACCTCATTGTTCATTAACAATTATTCTTGCTGTAGTCATTCAAATAAATAGGCATCAAAAGTGGGTATTTACAATGGATAATGGTACACAGATGCGTAAAGTTTTTAAGGATTAAGTCCAGTGTTAAACACAATTAGCTCAAGATTTAAGTGTTCACAAGTCAACCGCCCAAGGATGGAAGATGGAAGAAGTCAAACTAAGAGAGATGATGATGGATATGAATGAAAGTGATGGACTGAAGAAAAAAAAAAAAGCCAGACTAACGAGAGACACACATGTATAAGAAAAAATGGCTGCCTTGTTTGAAAACTGGTTTCAAAATGAATTCATACTGGCAGTTCCATCCCACCTGAGAAATGTGAAGATGGAACCAAAAGCATAAAGTCAGTATTGAAGAGAATTTGCAAAAAAAGATTGTTTCTGACAAAACTTCAACAGAGTCTAAATCTGAAAGAGTTGATGTACCTTAGGGGCAAATCCTAGGATGCCAATATGTCCAGTTGCATTGAGAAATGAGAAATGACTTAAGGCAGCACAATATGCCCAGTTGCATTGAGAAATGAGAAATGACAAAAGGCAGCACAATATGCCCAGTTGCATTGAGAAATGAGAAATGACAAAAGGCAGCACAATATGCCCAGTTGCATTGAGAAATGAGAAATGACTTAAGGCAGCACAATATGCCCAGTTGCATTGAGAAATGAGAAATGACTTGAGGCAGCATTTTCTACTAGACAGGATAATGATGGCTATGTCAACAATGACAACAATAGTTTATTTGATGGTTTTTCAGAGAATGAAGTGTCCGAGGCTGAGAGGGCATCTGGAGTGATAGTGCAGTAAAGGGAGAGTCTGTGTGAATGGCTCACTTGTAATAATGACTGTCTAATTGTAGATCATGTTTCTCATGTAGGAATTATTACGGTAAATAAAACAATGGTGATGCTGTCGATGGTGATGATTCTGATGATGACAGTGAGAATACCACACCTGATAACCAACTACCATTAGCAACATAAGCAATCCAAGGCTTAGAGTGTGCGATAAGATACATGAAGACACAGGATATGTTCGAATTCTTCACTTGAGCAATATGATTGATTTTACTAAGAGCAAACGCGACAGTAACATCAAGCACCTGAAAATAAATCCGTTTTTCAGAAAGCAATAACGTATTCTGATTCATAGAAGAAAATTCAAGCAGTTTTAAATTTATACAGGTACCGCTTAATGACCTTGGGACATACATACACATACATACTGAACTGTAAATGTTCTTCATCTTTCCTTATGTAATTTTTGGATTATTTTTTGTACTGAATTCAAACGCATTATGATCCTTGGCAAAATAACTAAATATTATACTTCTGTGTGCATATTTTCGATGGAATTATCATGGATTCACTCTTACTGATGCAGTGAGATCAGTTGGTGAATACACGTGTCATGCTAGAGACATGTATGTACCAATGCATGGTTCTCTGAATAAAGTAAAATATTAGATATGCAATCTCTTTGTTTTCACATTTTTGCATTTAATATGATAACTGTGCCACTGACACATAGTTTTGCACCCACTCCTAACCCACCCACCCCCAGCCCTTTTTTTAGACCCTAACGGATAAGCATGCATCGTTTTCTTCAGTTAACTGACTTGTTTGGCTATTGCACAAAATGTTACATAGCATGATGGCACTGTGGACCCCAACCATCATGCTATAGTAGGGTTTCACTGTGCTGACTCCTAAAAAGAACATAATTTATTATTTCCTTTTCTTATGTTTACTTACATTTCATAATTTATTAATTCCATTTCTTACATTTACTTAAATTTTTAAAGGACATGCCCCAAACCTCTCATATAATCCAGGCATTGTCCAGGTTCCCAATAAATTGGATTAATTTAGTTTTATTGCTTCTTAATTTTTTATACTAGATTTTAGCCCTTGACTGATGAGAACCAAACTGAATCAGTATGAGCATCATTAAATACCCCATTTTAGTGGTTTTATGTTCAGCATACCCCATTATAACACAGTCCTGTTCAGCATACCCCATTATAACACAGTCCTGTTCAGCATACCCCATTATAACACAGTCCTGTTCAGCATACCCCATTATAACACAGTCCTGTTCAGCATACCCCATTATAAATCAGTCCTGTTCAGTTTACCCCATTATAACAGTCCTCTTTAGTATACCCCATTATAACACAGTCCTGTTCAGTGTGCCCAATTATAACATAGCCCTGTTCAGTATACCCCATTATAACACAGTACTATTCAGTATACCCCATTATAACACAGTACTATTCAGTATACCCCATTATAACACAGTACTGTTCAGTGTACCCCATTATAACACAGTACTATTCAGTATACCCCATTATAACACAGTACTATTCAGTATACCCCATTATAACACAGTACTGTTCAGTGTACCCCATTATAACACAGTACTATTCAGTATACCCCATTATAACACAGTACTATTCAGTATACCCCATTATAACACAGTACTATTCAGTATACCCCATTATAACACAGTACTATTCAGTATACCCCATTATAACACAGTACTATTCAGTATACCCCATTATAACATAGTCCTATTCAGTTTACTCCATTAAAACACAATCTTGTTCAATATACCCCATTATAACAATCTTGTTCAATATACCCCATTATAACAATCTTGTTCAATATACCCCATTATAACAATCTTGTTCAATATACCCCATTATAACAATCTTGTTCAATATACCCCATTATAACAATCTTGTTCAATATACCCCATTATAATACAATATTGTTCCATATATCCCATTATAATACAATCTTGTTCTGTATACCCCATTATAACACACATTGTCCCTAGACCACCAGTCCAATTTCTTCAAGTAGGCGGTACATTGTGGTGCAATGTTCTCACATGTTTCTCATGGCACATACAAACTGGCATGTGCCATGGGCTCACCAGGACCATGCACAGGCCGAGGGAACAAAAAGGGAAATGCCATGTATATATTTTATTTCAAAGAAATGTATCACTATAAGTATACTTATCTTAAAAGCAAAATGAAAGGCCATGAGTGGTTGATGCTTGGTAAGACTGTTCAGTGTAAGAAAGCATGTTTTAGTGACTATTATAAAGTACATATCCAGAGATAGTGAAAAGGTAGTGTTCCACTGTACCATGTTGGTCATGTGGAAAGAACACACAATCAGAATCTATGCTCTGTTGTCCTTGTGACAACAATAAAGTGCAGCATCATTTTGTGTATACAGAAAAAAAAGCCAGAATACAACAATTGATGGAGGTTAAAACATCAATTTAGAGACTGATCTCCCTAGCGGTATAATATTAAAATTGTATTGACAACAAGAAATTATAGGGGTTTAAAAATCCATTTATAAATTAGTCTCTCTAATTATATCCTTATAAAATTGCATGGACAACAAGGCATTACAGGAGATTAATGTCTTGGCTCGACTAGATCTTCTTACCCCAGAGCCTCATGCAGTTGCAGTGGCTGCTCTTATCAAGTACCCTACTACTTCACCAAGTTAACATAAATTATGACCTGCACCCACTCCGCACCAGCGTGATGAACAGTCAACTCAGGCACCACACCAAGAGCATGAGAAGCCCACTATGACACCACTCCAAAAACATGAAGCCTACACTGACTTCATGTCTAGCACACAAGCACAAGGAGCCCATTTCTACTCCCAGTCCCACACTGATGGATAATGAAGAGCATGCCTACACCATAGAGGTGCAAGTATATCATCGAGACAAAAAGAAAAGTGATAGGACTTGGACTCAGACCTTTTGAAAGAGCGGCGTGATGCTTACAAAGGACACTAATTGCTTTTAAAGCACTGCATGATCCTGCCCCAAGTGAAACAAATTTTGTTACTAACCTCTTTATGACTATCAAGGAGCTAAGCTGGTTGGAGAACCAAGACTCCCTTGAGCCTGAGGTTCATGTTATCTTTATGCATATAAAAAAAAAAAAGAAACTCCACTTGAATGGCCGAAGGAGCTGCGCAATGGTGGTAAAAACAAGAGCCCTGTTTTTTCCCAGTGAGAGGACAACTCACTGTCTCTCTGGGATAGTCCAGACTTTCATCCTAACCACTGTCTGCTGAGTGTGTTTCTAGGTCAGTACAAGGTTGCACTTCAAAAGTGCTGACTAATGGCCAATCCAGACTTGTTTTACGAGGGCCTGTGTAAGCTTGCCCATCCTGGCCAATCTTTCCCTGCTGACAACAAGCCTTTGGAAATGTTTTGGGATTATGCAGAGGTTTGGCTGCACAAGTTGCGCCTCCCAGGCATTGCTATCTACATTCATAGCAATGTGGTCTGCAGGTTTGAGCTTGAGCCATGCAATACACACATCAATGCAAGCATCGCAGCACTGACCTTATGCTGCATAACAGCCACATGTGGGTTGTGAACAAGACCTTTAAGCAGGTTTACACCAAAAAGCCTATCCACGTAGAGTCTCTGCCACCAAAGACTAGTGACCAGCTCAGCAACAAGTGGCCTCACCTAGCAATGATGAGTAGATGGTTATTCCCATTGATTCTGCCAACGACATCGTGAAAGATCTCCACCCTGCTGCTCAAGAGCAAGTGGACACAAGAGTGATCTGCATTACAGGAGAGGAGCCAGAGGATCTTGTCTGCGAGCTGCACCATTCTCACAATATTGAGTCCAGCAGTTTAGTATATCAAAAAATGACTTTGTGGATGGCTTTTCTGTTCAGGTAGACAAAGTGATAGTCAGAATTTGGTGCACTCTACTTGGCAACATTGTGGGTGACCAGCCAGATGACTGCAAAAACCAGGACAGAGAATTGCTTCTCACATGTTATGGGATGAGTCAAAAAGCTGTCCAAAGAAGTGACCCCACAGGCTGCACTCTCACACTACAATCAAGACACGCTTACTCTCTTTGGCCAATGTGGTCCATGCTGTGGGCTGCTTGTTAGCATGCAAGCACTGGAACAGGTGCCAGATAGAACCAATATTATTGGCATTGACATTGTTCACACATTGGTCAAACTACCATCATTGCCTGTGCTATCCAAGTTTGACTACCTGCAGAAGCCCAGTGATGATCCAATCTGGCCAACCTGGTTTTAGCTAGTAGAGGTTGCAACCACTGACCCCATTCTCTTTCTATTAGGCACGACTTTGTCTTGGGTACTATTCTCATATACACTGAGAAGCAAGCATACGGCACAAAACAACCAGGATGAAATGTATGTAGCTAACCTTGTCTATGGATGTGCTGGCAGATGCTATAACAAGGCAGCCTGGGGTCAGCTCTACCAAGACAAAAATAAGGCGCTGGTCTATAGCAATGGTTGCCTGCGTACAGAGCTTGATCGAGATCTCGAGCTGGTAGCTGACCAGGTAAAGTGAGAACTCTCGGAGGGCTAAAGACCAATCTCACATCTTATTTTCAATGGTATGCATATCTTGCTTCACAAGCTAACAGGATCACCAGCAACAACAAGATGCCAGCTTTCAGTCTGCAAAATGCTCAAGAAAAAGCTTATGCAGGTGGCAAGATATTGGGTGCCTTCACACAGATCCTAACTCCCATTTGCCCGAATGCGTGCGCACCTTTGAGTTGGAGGTTCTGGGTGTGGCTTTACATCAGAGCATGTCTGTTCTTAAATCCAAGCAAGCTGTCATGTATAATGAATGGGATAATAGGGTGGATGCAAGATTGGTAGAAGCAGATGCACTGCATAAGTGGACCTTGGCAGAAATAGATGACTACCTAGCAGAGCTGCTAGGTGAAAAGGATGATATGGATGAAATAAAAGCCATACAAAGCAAGTTTTCTGGTACACTAGTACAACCACTAACAAGGGCCAGTCAGCTTCAAGTATTAGGAGATATTCCTGGAACAGGTAAAAGCAACACTTCCCTATGCTTGGCTCAGGCAACAGGTAAAAGGTTAGTCATAGTCACTCCATGGAATACTCTCTGTGAAAATCTAGCCATACAAGAGTTTGATGCAGTTACACTGCATGTTACTGGGTAGCCATCCAGCTCATGCAGAACATGACACTACCTTTACTCCCTAAAATGTCAGTGGCTACATTCCCTTTGAAGATGTCTACCTTTACACCATTCACCAACTTGAGTGGCCGGCTGACTTTGTCCAGAAGTATAAAGGCATGCATATCCTTGCCAATGGAGTCCAAGCCTAAAACTGCATTGGTGTGGACACATTTACACTAAAAGGCATATCCAGGACCTTAAGGATTATGAGCTGCAAGCCATGCCTGTGCAATCAGCAAGTGCAACAAGGCAACAAGAACAAAGCCAGCATCAGGTTGAGCAATAATGGCCAGGAAGGTCTGTCGCCTCACGAACCCTTTCCTCAACAACAATATACAGAAGCACAAAAAATAACTGTCATTTGTTTACATTCTGAAATGCAACACCAACAAGGGCTAGAAATATTTAAAGGCTATGTTGCTGATGGCAACAAGCTGCCTGGCAACAAATATCATCTCATATTTTTGCTGATCAGGTGAGATAATGATTATTATCAAGAGACACAGGATTTGGAAAGCCGGCTAAAATACCTTCATGGCAATGACCTGCTAATAGCTAAAAATGAAACTCACAATCAAATAGTTGATGAATTTTTAAGGTAAATGGTATAAAAGACGGGACTGTTTATGCTGACTATGCTGTAGAAAACGGTGTATTCAAATTTTTGAGGTATAATATAGATCTTGAATACATAAAGGGCTTGCTAAGCCATATACACAGGCTGCCAGAGAGAATAAGCAAAAAAATAGCACAAAAACTGTTGCCAGCATGAGATGAGCTTCCATCCATTACAAGTGGACTCACAGATGTCAAGCTACTCACTGCATCAGGATACGAGGACACAATGCTTAAAGAAGCGTCAGCACAGAAACCTGATAGTCTCCCAATGCGAGAAATTCTTGGTCTAAACAAGACACTTCAAACATACCGAGGTATGCTTTCGATTACTCTTGCTAAGATTGCAGAGCTGAATAAAAACCTAGACACAGAGAGAAAAAAGCCAATGAAGTGGAAGATGAAACAGCATGCCCATGCCAGGATATATGACACTGTATTGCAGATATGGAGTTGGTATGTGAGGATCAACTAAAGATAGCCAACGATTTATGAGGGACACTTCACAACCAATTTACTGCTATGCAGGAGACCATCAACAAAATTCTCCATGAGGATGCAACACTCACTGAGCAGCTGTGAACCCTCTTTTGTGAGCAGTGCATCATAAAGAATTTATTGCTATTTGGGAGACCAACAACAAAATTCTCCATGAGGATACAACACTCACCAAGCAGCTGCAAACCCTCTTTCATGAGCAAGGCATCATAATCACCTTGATTCTCACGGTGTTGGGGTTTATTATAAGTATACTTATGCTCATGATCACTGGCAGTGCAGGTGCACCAATACCACCTCCCATCATCTAAATCTGACTCCAGCAGTGCAAAAGAATGGGTAAAAAAAAAAACAGCAGGAGTGGCTGGCCAGGATGCTGAAAACACTCGCAGAAAAGGCTTTGCCCTGGTATTATTAGCACTATTGTGTCATTCCTCCTAAAAAAATCTGGCAATGCCATTGGCTGGCTGGCTGGAAATTTGGTGGTGCTTGTCATTACGATAGCTGTTGCATTTTTTGCTGTTATATGCTCTCACTACCCAGACAAGTGCAGACAGCAAAGCCAGCACAGAAATCAAATGGCTGCAAGCCCCACAACAATACCACCAACAACTAGTAATGTTTAGTTAGCTTCATGGTCTTTGGCTTCTTTTGATGCCTGCACTTTTGCTGGCACTTGTACTGGCACTTGTGCAGGTGGGTCAAAGCTGACCTGGTCATGCTGGTTGCAACTGTTGTGTTGCTTGTTGAATTGGTCTCGGCTGCTGCGGTATTGGTTCCACGTTGACACTGGGGTTAATACCTAGTGTAAAGTCCACTTTGCTGAAGTCTGACATGACATTTTCATTATTATACCCCTCATAAGCATGCCAACAATAAGATCCATGTTGCTTGGAATCATATGAAGCTAATCCCCCAGGGAGTAATCTACTTGGTTTTGTGCATAGTGAAGCACAATTTCATGTATTTCTGTTGGAACTTGTGTGTGTCTTCTTATAGGGCAATTGTATCTCTGATGTTTGAGAGATACTGTTTTGGGGTCTCAAAGGCAGTTCCTGCAACTCCTATTACTGAGGCTGTCATTTGACCTTGTGCACCTAGGATTACTCACATATATGCACAAAGACTGTTGTTTAGATGCATTACACCAACATGTAAATCCTTGCAACTTGTCCAGCATAAAATACACAAAGATGTTGCTGGCCACATTGTCCAGTTTAATATATATTATGCACCTTACTTTATTGGTTGACAGTCCTGTAAACATCTAATGGTCTTTGTCCAAGACAGCACCATGATATGAAAGCTATTTTTCCCTGTCCATGAAATGTTAGGCTATGACATCATATATGTGCCCAGAAAATTGTTTTCACTTTTTTCTGCCACCAGTCTGAGCTTTTATCTATACCAAACTCTTTACAAAAGAGCCCACAGATGAACATATCGATACCATTATTAAATGCATTCCAACCGGTTTGACGCAGCATGGGGCACTGCATCTGGTTTAGGATTTTTCTGGCCTGAAAGGAAACACTGAATTGGTAAAAGCTCAGCATCATTTCTGGCCATTGTTCCAATGTCACTGGCAATAGATGGTTGTGGACACTAATGCTATACTCCATGGTAGTGTATCATATGGCAAAGTTCATCTGATTTTGCCAAAACTTCATTGGATCGTTTGACCAATGGTCTGTAACCTCCCTCTTTTTGACTGGAGGCACAATATAATTGTTGGCATTATCAATAAAATGAGTCTGGAATGAAGCATTCTCCATCACAAACACTTCTGGGTTGATTCCAAATTTTTGTATTTGTGCTCATTCCTCATCAGTGTAGGGTCTCAACGTCGACACTCAAGCATCAGGATTTCAAGCCACTTTAACCATATTCAGCTTTCTCAATCAGAACTTGCTTAAAGGGAAAAAATAAAGCCATGTGGGGAGCAACCAGACATAAGCAAGAAACATGAATCATTGGTGCTGCCTGCCAAACCAGAAATCAGTGATAGAGTATTGGTGCAAATCACACAAAAAGTGAATGACATCGACAAGGACTACAAACTACTGGTGCGAAAGCATCTGCACCTCCTTGGGTTAACATATATCAGTTCAGATTAGGGTAAAAAGGGGATGCAAAGCAGATGGACACTGAGCAATGGGGTTACCCAGAGCATCCTAAGCCAACCTAAGCCAATTTGCGAGCACTAAGCCAACCTAAGCCAATTTGCAAGCACTAAGCCAACCTAAGCCAATTTGCGAGCAACTAGGGTTAATTGTGATTTCTTTGTCAGAACAACAGCCAAAAGTACTGTCCTTTGGAAGTCACAGGCTCAATTGTTACTATAATGACAATGTGGTATCTAGCGAATCATCTTTGGTGATAACCTTTTCTCTGGGGTATGTAGCAGAGTCCCCATACATCAATCAAGCATTAACTTGTTACATATGAAACATTGGCCTGATATGTGGAGTTCACATACAGAAATCGAAGCCTGGTGCATGCACTAAATTATGTTTAAGCTCTTCTCCAGTGCAATTTTGCTATTTATTTTCTTCCATATTTGCATTATACTCCCATTTTAGCTACTTGGGAGTATAAAAACCCTCAATAGAGAAAGTAGTGGGAACACTCTGTAGGGACCTCTATCACTCATCTCACTGGTAGAAAATCAGAGTTAAATTTTAAAAAGACGCACTCTGCCACATCACAATAATTGTCCAGAAAACAATCAGTCTGTGAACCTGCAAAGAGAGGGCACTCTTGGTGAGTGTGTTGGCAGACATGTTGAAGACCATGTTATTTCAAGATCAAGTGATAGCATGCAAACTAACACCTTCTTTGACATCACTGCCATCTTACCAGTACACCACGGTGACAGGTTAGAGGTGCATGTCCAAAGGGAAGCTAACCCACCCACCCCTCTAGATCAATTAAACTTTCATATCATGCTGCTTATACAGGAAATATAATGTCAATATACCCAAAACTCCAAGACCCACAAGATTTTTGCCTGAAAAAGATCTGTGAGACTTAAATCTCCTTACAGAGGCTTAACAATGGTGTACTCAGTACAAGTGTGCAGTAAACATGGTGGATGGTGTTGACACCACACTAATGGCTGTGTCTCTGGGCATACTGGAATACTGTCAACGATCATTGCTGCCCTATTTGGATTGCCCTTGAGATCAGAGTTTTAAGCTACAGCCTGATTTCTGTAGCTGGAAATTTTGTCAGCCGGCAACTATCCATGAATGCCAAAAAGCATGATGAAATCCACATCATGGCCAACACAAAGCTCAACACAATCGCAGACCACATAAAAGATGCTACGCGACAGTGACATCTCCAAGGAAGAGTTTAAGCTTATCCTCAATGAAGTGAGCAAATACACAACCATGAAAAATGAAATACACACTGTGTCACACATGGCATACACTTTGGTTGTAATCAGTGAAGCGGCAAAAAATTATCTCACAGCTTGTGGAAAAGCCAAAGCTCATGAGGAGATCATGAAAAAGTTCGCTGAAAATTCATAAGCTGTGTGTTGTATGTTGTAATGACAAAAATGACAGAACTATTGGAATGACAGATTTCTGACTTCAGGCCTATTCCCAGCACACCTCCAGCAAATGATGCAGTTTTTCAATCAAAGGGAGAAGAAAAAAAATGTGTTGACAAAATGGCCTATTGTTGTGTCTTTGCCTGCTTTTTTTAGTAAATTTAAAAGAATGATAGCCACTTCACGTGCCATCGATTTCATCAGATATGGTCTGTAGATCTGCAGTAGAAAGTCATGAACTACCAATGCCACTGTCAACATTGTTGAAATAACTACCTGCTCTGATGTGTAAATTCCAAAACCATCTACCAACAAGGCTGCCACAGTCAAAGTCACCTAAGGCACAAAAGCATCAACAAGAAAGCATCTGGTGCACATTTTAACCATAATACTATGACATTTCTAAATAAAAACTTAATTTAAACATTTTATACTGTACCTATATGCTCAGTATAATGGAACTACAGGAGGAATCTGAGTATGCATGTGATCAAGGCAAGCAGGTACTAAACTGAAGGCAAGGGTGCAAGTTTAAGATACTAAACTGATGCATGACAAAATTAAGCCACTCAATGAAAAAGTCAAACTTGATGGCTTTCATATCCAGAGCTATGTCACTGTTGAGATGCACTACTTGACAGCACAATCTCCAAAAGAAAGTTTGCATATACCTTAAATCAGTACAGAAAGATTGTCAAGTGGTTGTACATACAAACATTCAATATTAATAAGCCTTTTATATAACCTTTTCCATACCATACACTTTAAGCAAATTTAACAAATACACTGAGCTCTTGCATAGCTATACAATGGCCTCCCATCAGGATGAATTAACAAAATCAATCTCAGACTACTTGCTTACTGGTGTAGGGTCCTGGTGAGCCCATGGCACATACCATTTTTTGTATGTGCCATGAGAAACATGCGAGAATGTGGCACCAAGACATACTGCTGGGCCCATGCCCTACATCATGGAAATTGGACTGGTGGTCTAGGTACAATGAACACAATCTTGTTTTGTATACCCCATTATAACACAATCTTGTTTTGTATACCCCATTATAACACAATCTTGTTTTGTATACCCATTATAACACAATCTTGTTTTGTATACCCCATTATAACACAATCTTGTTCAGCATACCAATTATAATACAATCTAGTTTTGTATATCTCATTATAACACAATCTTGTTCTGTATACCCCATTATAAAACAATCTAGTTCAGTATACCCATTAGAACACAATCTTGTTCTGTATATCTCATTATAAAACAATTTTTTTCTGTATAACTCATTCAAACACAATCTTGTTCTGTATACCCCATTATAACACAATCTTGTTCTGTATACCCCACAATAACACAATTGTGTTCTGTATGCACCATTATAATACAATCTTGTTCTGTAGACCCCTTTTATAACACAATCTCATTCAGAATACCCATTATAATTCAATCCTGTTCAGTATACCCCATAATAGCACAATATTGTTAAGTATACCCCATTATAACACAACCTTGTTCAGTATACCTCATTATAAAACAATCTTGTTCTGTATACCCCACTATAACACAATTGTGTTCTGTATACCCCATTAAAATACAATCTTGTTCAGTATACCCCATTATAACACAATCTTGTTAAGTATAACCCATTATAACACAATCTTGATCAGTATACCCAATTATAATGCAATCTTTCCTATAGCATAGTACCTAAATATAATGTGGCCTCACTTATAACATGGTAAACTTGTAATACCCCAATAACTACCTTATAGTGCGAGAGTTCTGTGCCTCTATTGCTTGACACACAGGACCATCTTACCTTTTTTATTCTTCTTCTCACAGTACTTGCGATCATCAAACTCGCCATTATAGTAATGACCACCACCCTGCACTTTCTTTACTTCATCAAGGACCTAATTGAGGGAGAAAAATGAGGTTAGCAAACTGTTTTTGGAAGAAAATACATTTAGCTCAGACCAAATATCACTAAATCTATGCCATACTGCAGAAGTGCACAACTTACAGCCTGTAGAATACATGCGGCCCACCAACACATTTTATGCAGCCTGTGGCCTTACTTTATGCATGTGTATTTATGCTTCTATTATGGACACAAAACTGTCGCAGTGTGTCCCGCTTAGATCCAATCAAGGTCGATTCTGGCCAATGTAAACATTCAAGTTGTACACCACTGCCATACAGTCAAACCTGCCACAACACAACATGTCACACAAAAAAACATGATCTAAAATCCTAGCATTTTCAGTCAGCTTAGCTATAACAAAAAAAGAGAGACCTTTCTTGACACCACGATATATCCCTGTAACCTGTATAAACAGTCGACAACCTTGTTTAATGGTCATGGAAAACTAACACCTCAGGGCAGTTTATACAGTTGGTTGTCATAGAGGTGATTCAAACATATATCGGTTAGAGATAATCAACCGCCCTTGCACAGATAACTTAACTGACTGACATTAGCTAGGGTAATGATGTTTAAGCCATCTTTATTAAAGATTACTTGGTAGTTCATGATCAGCAGCAATGCTCCTACAAAGTCAGATTTTATGGTAGTTGGAATCAAGTGGAAGTGTGATCTATTTTTGAAGGTAAAATGTTGAAATATAGTTTGGGCAGTGGGTAAAGCTAATTTTAATGATGTAATACTTACCTGTTACTATAGCATAGGAGATGGTTGTGTGAGATCACCAAAACGCAGTTTTAATCAAATCCTCCAGAGATGAATGAGTTAGATAGGCCCATGAGGTAGCAATGGCTTGAACCTCATGCATACCTGCCATATTCCCAGACAGTGTTGAGTATTTTTTGAGACTCAATAAGTGTTTTGAGGACCCAAAATAAGCTACATTGTCCAATAGAGATTAAGCTTTTCATACAAGCCTATAAAAATTTTTTGGAATTTCAAATCTGAATAAAAGAAAATAACTTACCTGTTTTTTTAAAACATATAATACACTGACAAATAAAAAAATAGTTGGTAGACTTAACATTGTCAAATATCATCACCACACACATACATATATGTGTGTACACTCACATAATCACAAACACACTGACATTAAATAAAAACGTACACAAAGTTTCTGTCTTTAAAATCATGTTGATGGCAAAATATAGGCTGAATTAGATGCTCTCAATAGTTCAGTGTGTGTGTGTGGGGGGGGGGGTGAAGATAATGCAAGTGTTATTTGTGTTCATCTTTACTCTCATTAGAGACTGGATGGTGCTGTTGTTCAAACTTCCCACCTGGATTCGCTGAGCGAATTATGGTAAGAACCGAGTTGTTCCTGATGACTATAACATTACCTTTGTCAGAACTGTATCTGATGCAGTTTGACCACAAGATATGCCTGTTTCTATAGAAAAAAGAATATACATTTCATTTGGGACTGACCATTTCATTATGGGAAAGGTGGGGGGGGGAGGAGGGGACCTTTATATTATCAAGTTCAATGGGGGCCTTACAGGTAATACAGCAGTAATAAATGCCTCTGTCCAGCACGGATGTTAATGCTTTATCAACACAAATCAACTGTGCAAACACAAGTGTGTTCTTATTATTGTCTTTCCATCAATCTATTTAATTGCTAAAATCATCCTAAAAAGCATGGGTCAATTAATAGTTGGTATTTTAATAAGATAACGAATAATAATAAAGCAAACTAATCTGAATATTCAATTCATCATGTCAAATATGTTCTGGTTTGTCCCAATGTTACATATGGGTTGTGCTGCTATTTCAACAGACATCGTACACTCCAGAATGACTTATGCTGATATGTTGTTTGCAGTGATATGCTTCACAAAATCAAACTCCAGCAACAAGGAGTTATGAAATTAACTTTTGCTGTACTTTGCTTGCATCACTGATAGCCTGTTGCTTCCTCAATCACAGGAAATGCATTTTGACATTTTGCCTTAAAAAATTAATCACACTTGAATACTATTCTGATGACTGAAATAATCACGCTTTGCATTTTATATATAAAGTAAAATCTGACTTCAAAGAAATGTTGCTGCTGTTCACAAACTTGCCATAATACAGATGGCTTAAACATTCTCATTCAAGGCAGTGATGTGTAATATATTTTCCTTCAACACGCATCTCTTTGATTTACCTATAACTTCAAATGAATTGGGTTGTTCTTCTTTGTGAACTTTACCTATGCAAATTAGCATAATGGGTTCCCCCATAGCAGTCTTCAAAGGAATTAACACATCACCCTAGCTATTTTCAGCCATTTAAGTAATATGTGAAACAGTGGTTGTTTATACCTGACCACCTTACCTTTTAATTGCCGCTGTGACAATTAGCTGTATAAACTGTCCCAAGGATAGTTTTACATGAGCTCTAAGCAGGACTGTTTACAGTTTATACATGCTACATGTTAACAGGCATATACTATTTTTTTTGGGGGGGGGGGGTTCCCTGAAGATTACTGAAAATTGTGTTTTTCAAAACACGACCGTGTCAGGGGGTTTGGGAGAAAAAAATCATGTTTTTAGCATGACATGTTGTGTTATGGCAGGTATGCTCATGGGCTTCAATCTTCATGAATGAAAGGTCCTTCTTGGTAATGGACTAATAAGCTCTCTTGATAGTCATGGTAATCCACCTCAAAATGGCGGAAGCTGAAATATCAGCCAAGCCCTTAAGGGTAAAGAGGCTTCCTACCCTCTCTTCTCCCTTTAGAGACTGCCATATAAAAATATAGAGTCCTAACTGGGCATAAAAGTCTATCTTGATTATCCCCAGCACAGAAGCGACTTAGACTTGGGTCTCAATTGAGAGTGGAGCAACCAAGGGAAGCTGCTAAGAAAGAAACTGATTCATAGTTTCCATTGAACCTTAGACAGTCTTGCTCTATGGATAGGGCATGAAACTTGCTCCTTCATCTTGTGGACACTAAGGAGAGTCTTGAGGGTAAGGTTCTCAAAAGAAGCCCAAAGGTTCATAGGCGGATTTAGTCAGAGACCACAAGACACACGAGAGATTCCATACTGGTATTAGCGAACAAGACACCAGTCTTTGCAGCTCAAAATACCTGATCAGGTCTGCTATGTGAGAGACCGCATACATGGCAGGGCCCTTTGAAAATTGGAGTGTGTGGGATAGGGCTGTCCTATAGACCTTGATAGTAGAAACTGAGCATTGTCTCTCTTCATAAAAGAAGAGAAGAAAATCAGCCACTGCACTCATAAAGGGACAGCTAGGATTAACACGTTTCCTACTGCACTAATCACAACATATCCCTTCCACTTGACATCATAGACATTTCACACAGATTGTCTCCTGAAATGGGGGAAGAAGATCTGCTGCCTCCCTCCTTTCTGACCCCGCTTCCTAAGAGGGCAATATCAACCCACAGACTGCAACATCGACCTCTTTACCAAGTGGCCAAGGCTCTGAAGTCCATGGCTGCATGCAGGGGAAGGACCAATCACTTCCCTGTGATGGAAGACCACACATCCCATAGAGATTTAGTGAGATTATAAGAAAGGGGGGAATGCCCATCTGATCCCCTTCCCTAGTCTGGCATCTGTACACCACTTCCCAATCATATGTGGGATTCAACAGTAGCCTGGAGAGGGGGTTATCAACCCGATCTCTATCCCTATACAAATCCATCACCAGTCAGGTGACTCTGATCTGTAGGAAGACCCTTCCTCAGATCTTAGACTTATATCATAGCTCTTCCTTTCCGGGTGGCTCAATCCTGTTACCAACAACAGGCTTGGGTACTGAAAGGGTGCTGCTCCTCCTTCACAGGGGTGGGGTGGGGGTAGGGGGCCCACTCACTCTCTGCCCTACAGGACTGGAGAGGGTGCTGCTCTTACCTCATGAGGGGCATGACTCGCTCTCTGCCCTACACAATTGGAGAAGGTGCTGCTACTCCCTCACTGGAGGGTGCGACTCAATCTTGACCCACTTATTTCCTCCCTATGGAGTGGCCCCACGGGTCTTATGTGTCTCTGAAGTGACTTTAATGTTCCTACTCTGAGACCTGTGGGAAAATTTACTTCCTCCTTTGTATGTCCATCTGGTCTCAGCAATGTCCCTGACCTCATCTGACCAGAGGCTGCAAAAAAGGACAATCATCTGTCTTTTTACAATTCCTACAACAAACTAGACAGGTGGGGTGGGTATACCATGTGGCTTTTTTGTGCCCACACCTTCCCACACTCTGCTTAGTCTTTCCTGCATTCGAAAAACTCCCAAAACAAGAACAACAAACTTTTATGAAGTATCATGCAAGAGTATTGGTTTGGAACAAAGTCAACACAATTTATACAGCAAGACATTACCTGCCCAGGTGTTGTCTCAATTAACTGAATTAAAACAACCAAAAAGCTAATGTTTTAATCACAATAAAGTCAGCAATGCTTATGCTGAGTACTTGATTAAAAGAATTAAAACCACCACAAAACTGATGTTCCAATCACAATATCAGCATTACTTATCCTGGCTATTGGAGATCAATAATAAGCAAAAAACTAGCTAGGTAAGATGCTAATAATAAAATAGTAATAAAAAGGAATACTATCCTATACTGACTTTTAAGAATGAAAGGTGTTCAATCACTAGACACACAAATAGAAAGTAAGGATTGGTGTACGACCTCCTTCCAAAGAATAAAAATAGCAAAAGTCAGATTTAATTGAATATAAATTCCGATGATTTGAACTGTATTAAAAAAAAAAATGGAATCAAGATGAGACCATATACCAAATCAGCAAGGATAGGGATAACTAAATACCTACCTGAGCTAGAAACAGGAATAAAATAATTCTCAATCACAATAAATGTTACCTAGGCACCACCGTGTGTGTTTGAGGGGGGGGGGGAGTAACCTAAATGCAAGGTTATAAAAAAAACTTAACCAACAAATGCCAATAACAAGAGAGAGAGAGAGAGCTCATTCAGAACAGGAATAATATTTGATCTGAGGATAATTTCACACTGTAATGATGATGCATATAACGAAATGCTCAACTCGCTATCATTGATTCAAAGCAAAGGCAATTTTCTTTAAAGTGTAGTTTAAGCTGTTTTAATGATGGCAGCGACTAAAAAAGAATGAGAGCTAGTGAGCATGGGCCAGGTTCATGGGTTAGACTTCAAATCTTTCTCAAAGTCACCCTATGGGAGGAAGAAAAATTCTCATCATATGGTCAAGGGTATTTTCCATCCAGAAAAGAGTAAGCTATGCAATAGCAACAGATTATGTATAACTCATATTAAAACTCAATTTACTGACAATAGCAACGGTGATATTGCTATAAATCTTTTGTGGAAGAACTCATTAGGCTAATTTGTATAGGTAAAGTACACAAAGTTGAACAACCCAATTCGTTTGAAGTTCAGTAAGAGATTCATGTTAAAGCAACAAATGTTATTACTCTTCGTTGCCTTGAATTATAATGTTTAAGCCATCTTTATTAAAGATATCCTCTGAAGTCAGAGTTTATGGTAGTTGGAATAGTGTGGAAGTGTGATCCATTTTTGAATACAAACTGTAGAAACTCAGCTGTGATTCAGAGAAGGATGAGCCGTAGGTGAAGCGAGCAAAGCCCAGCAAAACAAAATTTTAGAGTGGACATGTGATACAATTTAGTAGGCAAAATATTGAAATTCAGCTGTGATTCAAGGAAGGATGAACCACAGTCAAAGTGAGCAAAGCCCAGCAAAACTAAATTTTTGAACTCGTTGATGGAGTTTGACTTTATGCAGCACAGCAGCAAGGGGGAGCATTGTATTCTTTGCACATACTGCATACACCATATCAAGATTTGTCATTCTGAAGTGTATGACATCGGTCGACATAGTAACACCATCCAGCATTGAACAATGTATAAATGCAGAGCTTAATCCCAAAAGTAACTAACAAGTTTAAACATTCTAACTAGTGTATCCATTGCATATTTGAAACTACCTCACCTGGATCTGCAGCTGGTTAAAATTCTTGTCACAATTCGGCAAAATGCTTGTGTATTAGTACCAGAATACAAACACAAAACATACTGACAAATTATTTATATACAACACTCACTTTAACTAGTCTACATGTCTAACTTTTGCTGAATGATTGTAAAGTCCACAAATTCTGTAATAAGCATGACGATGTGCTCAACCCGAGTGCTATATTACATCACTCACATATTCTTCGTTTTAAATTTGTAAAGCACTATTGATTTGTCCTTTTTCTGATCCAACATATTTTGAAGTGTAAAAAGATCCCTCTCGTCCAACTTTTTTCAGTCATATAACATCCATGAATCACATCGATATACCTTGTTTTGCTTAACATCTGACACCAGTTTTTAAATTATAGACTGGTCCGCTACATAAAAATATTTGTGAAAATATATTGAATCAGTGAGACAAGTTTTCAAATTGAAGAAACCTGTCTATTGTCTTGGAAATGTGTCATATACAGCTGCTATAAATAAAAAATATGGAAAGTACATGTAAGTCTATGATAGACAACTGTAAATGTTATTCTTACGGTGCAATGGCAGCAGTCTTCTTTTTTAGAATATTCTCAAATTTATATGATGTGTGGGATTAAAGAGATGATAATACAAATGAAAAAAAACAACATTTTATTGCTTTATTTTTATTTTGTTTTTAATGTACCAAAAAAATTTAATCCATATACAGGCTAGCATAAGACATAATTAGGTGGAAAAAAAGTGTAATGATTACACCAAAAGCGTAATGGTTGGCATGTATGCAGATATTATTGAAAACAACAGAGCATAAAAATGGTTCCAGAATTCACCACTAACCTTCTTCAAAGCTGACTAACTGTTCTCATAATATAATCTTTATTTAAACACTTGAGAGTCCATTAAATTATGGAAAGGGCATATCATTCAGAAACCTCAGTTTTGTCCCACAGGTAGATGATAGACAGATGAAAGTTTCAATGAATTTTAAACATGTTAAACTTAGAACCAATCTATCATTATAGCTGTGGGCAAAAACCAAGGCATCTGAATATGTTATGATAATTGCCTCTATTTTTTCTATCAGCAGTACTTGTAAATACCAGAAGTTAACATACAAATGTACCGACATGTTAAATTTCACAAGGCAGTAACGTTTTCTAAGTTAGCCTGCATAAACATTACAGCCAAGGAGCCAATTTGAGTTGCTGACCACAAATTCAAGGATAAAACTGATCTTTCTTCATTCAAGGAGTTTTCAAGGCAATCCCTTAAATTCAAGGAGTTTTCAAGGCAATCCCTTAAATTCAAGGAGTTTTCAAGGCAATCCCTTAAATTCAAGGAGTTTTCAAGGCAATCCCTTAAATTCAAGGAGTTTTCAAGGCAATCCCTTAAATTCAAGGAGTTTTCAAGGTACCATGCTTGATACACTGATTCATTAACAATCCTTTACTCACAATGCCATGTATGGTTTCTCAGACATTACAATGATGCATGATCAGAATATCCCTGAATATTTACTTGTAAACATAAATCCCATTGCCAACAGGAGTACATTTGGAGTAGCCAACAACATACAGACTGGTATGGAAGAAAATACAAATGTTTCTCAGGTCAAAAAATTAAGTCACAGTGATCTACTTTTGGTATGGTTGAGATTCCTTGAGATGAATCCACATACCAATTTGCATAAAATAGTTTCCAAGCTACTGAGGGTGCACACCTGCCATAACATGATGTGTCACACTAAAAACATGATTTTTACTCCCAAACCCCCTGACACAGTCGTATTTTGAAAAACATGATTTTCAGTAATCTTCGGGGAAAAAAAAACCCCACCTCAGTATATGCCTGTAACATGTAGAATGTATAAAATGGTAAACAGTCTTGCTTAATTCTCATGTCAAACTATCCTTGGGGCAGTTTATACAGCTAATTGTAAAAAAGGCAATTAAAAGGTAAGGTGGTCAGGTATAAACAACCACCATTTCACATTTTACTTAATTGGCTGACAATAGCTAGGGTGATGTGTTAAGCCCTTTGAAGACTGCTGTGGGGGAGCCCATTTGACTAATTTGCATAGGTACAGTTCATAAAGTAAAACAACCCAATTCGTTTGAAGTTATAGGTAAATCAAAGGGATGTGTGATGAAGAATAATAGTTATTACACATCATTGTCTTGAATGAGAATGTTTAACCCATCTTTATTAACGATTATTGGCAAGTTTGTGAACAGTAGCAACATTTCTTTGAAGTTGGATTTTACTCCATATATAAAATGCAAAACATGATTATTTCAGTAGTCAAAATAGTGTTCAATTGTGATTCATTTTTGAAGGCAAAATGTGAAAACACAGCGTTGATTCAGAAAACAATGATCCTTCTGCAAAGTGAGTAAAGCCTACCAAAACAAAATTTCAGAACTCCTGGTTGATGGAGTTTGACTTTGTGAATCACAGCAGCAAGGGGGAGCATTTCATTCTTTGCACATACTGCAAACACCATATCGACTTTAGTAATTCTGGAGTGTATGACATCTGTCAACATAGCACCACCACCTGTATGTAACATGGGGACAAACCAGCACATATTCGACATTCAGATTAGTTCTCTTTATTATTATTCATTATCTTAATTTTGTTAGAATACCAACTATTAATCAACGCATGCTTTTCAGGATGATTGTAGCCATGAAATAGACTGATTGAAAGACAATAAGAACATGCTCATCTTTACACAGTTGATTTGTGTTGATAAAGAGATTGTGTCAACATTCATACTGGACAGAGGCATTTATTACTGCTGTATTACCTGTAAGTCCCCATTAAGCTTGAAAAATGATGCCCCCCCTCCAAATGAAATGGTTAGTCCCTAATGTGATGTATATTTTCTTTGTTCTAAAGAGATAAGCATACCTTGTGGTCAAACTGCATCTGATACAGTTTTGACAATGCTAACATTATGGTCAGCAAGAACAACTCAGTTCTGACCAGGATTCGCTCAGCAAATCCAACAGGGAAGTTTGAACAATAGTACCTTCCAGTCTCTAATAAGTGCAATTATGAACTAATGACACTTGCATTACCTTCAAACCCCCACCCCCTACTGTTACTGAACTAAGGACAGCAGCAAAGACTGCATCTAATTAAGACTATATTCTGCCATCCAATGGATTTTAAAGACATAAACCTGGTGTATTTTTTATTTAATGTCAGTGTGGTTGTGATTATGTGAGTGTTTGCATATATGTATATGTGTGTGGTGATGATATTTGACAGTGCTAAGTCTAGCAACTATTTTTTGTTTGAAAGTGTATTAAATGCTTTAAAGAAAATAGATAAGTTATTTTCTTTTATTCAGATTTGAATTTCCAGTCATTTTCTATAGAATTATATGAAAAGAAAGTTTATTCTCAATTAGACATTGCTTTTTTTAGGTCACGCACATTGACCCCCTCTGGGACCTCAAAACACACTTTTTCAGTCTCAACCCCCCCCCCTCCACACACACACACACACACACACTGTCTGGGAATATGGAAGGTATGAGGATGAAATGAACGGATTACTGAAAATACACAAGTCACTCAATCATGCAAATTAGGTCACACTGACCTAGTTTTTGCATTGCCGAGTTACTTTCATCAAGATGTATCCACATAGCAACTTTCATTAGTGTAGGTGAAATAGGGTCAAAGATATTGAGGGTGCAATGAACAAACAGCTGAAAATATAAATGTCACTTCTGTATGCAAGTTAGATCACAGTGACCTAGTTTAGTATTACTCAGAAGCATCCACATATCAAATTTCATAAATATAGATGAAATAGGGTTTGAAATATATGAAAGTCACTCAATCATACAAATTAGTCATAGTAATCAAGTTTTGTATGACTGAGTTACCATTCTTGAGATACATCCACATTCTGAGTTCATAAATGTAGGTCAATTAGGGTTCAAAATGTTAATGGCTTAATTAACAAATAGCTGTAAACTCAAAGTCACTCAAGCATGAAAATTTGATCACAATGACATAATTTTGATATGGCAGGATTACTAACTTTTGACATGGATGCACATTGCAATTGTCATTAGAAAAGATGAAATAGGGTCTAAGAAACTGAGGGTGAAACAAGCAGATAGCTGCCCAATACATAAGTCATTTCAGCATGACAAATTGATCATATTGACCTAGTTTTGGTATGGCTGAGTTACTCTCCATCAGATGTATCAACATACCAAATTTTACAAGTGTAGGTAAAAGAGGGTCCAAGATATTCAGGTGACTTGTTTTCTATTAAATCCGAGATCTCTGTGGTTTACAAAACATCCCAAGCACTCTCTGCAAATCTGTATGACACAAAGTTCTAGCTGACATATGCAATGAGTTACCCTCCCATTGTTATCATTACCTAGGTTACGAGATTCCAGACCTGTATTTGGTATACTGTTTGTTTGTACATTTACGATTCAGTCAGAACACTGAGAAAAGCAACATATTTAAATTCATTTGCTGATGGTAAAGAACAAGTTAGGCAAACTGTTGTTTATTAGTGCACACATGCAGACAGGAGGAACTAAAATAAACTTTTTTTGCACTGCTGTCACTGATGCACAGCTTGAAAATTTGACCAATTCATCAATGGTGAGATGTGTCAATAAGTGACAGGACTAGTGGTAGATGTGTCAATCAATAACGGGCCTAGTGGTAGGCACAGTGCATTCAGAATCATAAGATTGTGGAATTGAGTCCAGCCTCACTCCCACTGCTTGTGTACTACAGCAAGGCTTTTAATCTCAACTGCTCAGTCAGCCCAGCTGTGAATAAGTACAAACATCTACTGAGAGATAACTTACAATGGACTGGTGTCCAATTCAGAAGGAATTAAACACTTAGCTCCTTCACACCATGATAACTGGGATAAGATCAAACTATGTAAGCCTCAGAAAGACATTCACTTTTCTTTAACATATACAATAATTTACAATAAGGAAATGAGGTTTACAAATTACCCTGTACAAGGATCAGGTAAAACACCTACCCTCTTAGGGGTAAGCTGATGCTCCCCTCCCATCAAATTGACACTTTTGTCCACCATCCCAACTGAGCAGAGAGAGTTGGGTGAGGCATGTAGTCTGAATGTAGTCTCTTCTCCTGGCCTCACTTTAGCAGACACAAACTCCATCTTCACCTAAAAGATGCAAAGAGTCTTGTAAGACATGAAAGAAAGAAAGAAATAGATAGATAGATAGATAGATAGATAGATAGATAGATAGATAGATAGATAGATAGATAGACAGACAGACAGACAGACAGACAGACAGATAGATAGATAGATAGATAGATAGATAGATAGATAGATAGATAGATAGATAGACAGATAGATAAATTTGTGCATATATAATATACATGCAATTAGCAGATAGGATGAATTGGTAGATAGATACAATTGGAAGATAGGTTCATTGAGATAGACAGATGACAAAATACAAAAATTATAAATAAATCCTGTAAATCATAGTTTTAATTGCAGTATAATCAGAGAAGCTGAATTATTTACATTCTAGTACTGTATATACTTGCATATAAGTCAGGTCTACCTGCAAACTGCATAGACCATGATCTGCCATTACATAATGTGCCAGCAGATCTGGGTCTATGCAGTTTGTTAGGAGTAATCAGTAGAACAATGTTGACCCTGATTGGCCGGCGCTTTTTGCGACAGCAGATTAGGGTCCATGTTGTTTTGAAATTGGACCCAACATGTATGAGAGTACATACGGTATATGGTGAAGCCTTGCAATGATATGATACTACTGATCTTGAAATTTTACGTTAAATTTAGAACATGATGAACTTACTAAATTCACTTAAAATATAGTGATAATAAAATGCCAAGATTACAACTGATAAACATAAATTTATCACATAATATTCACTTTTATAAGTGTCACAATACCATATCATAAACATGAGGCACAAGTGGGCCTAATATTATTCACCTGGCCTACCATATCATAAAAATCATAAGACACACTGTAGCATAACATATAGCACACCACATAAGAATGTCAATGAGTAATGCAAAGTCATTAATGTTATGTTTCAAACCTGTGTTAACTTGACAAGGAATTTATAAAACCAGAATAATACAATATGCTACTTGCTGCAAGCAGCTCAGGATATATACAGTGGTCACCCTCTTGAACACCCCCCCCCCCCCCGACCAGCAGCCACCTGCTTTATATGGCCAGAATCTCTTGGTACCTATGTGTTGGTCTTCTAAAGCTTCTAAAGTACCACTCTAGCATGGCCACTCCTCCAATGTGGCCAGTGGCTGGCATATTAGTGCAAAAACTGTACATTTTACCAGTCGCAAGTGGCCACATAACGAGGTTTACAGAAAGAAATCTCATGAACATTTGTTGATTTCTAAATTCAACACCTTGACATTTGTTCCAACATACCAATAAAGTACCATATATACTCGCATTTAAGTCAAAACCAACTGCAAACTGCATAGACCCAGATCTGCCATCGCATAATGCGCCGGCAGATCTGGGTTTATGCAGTTTGTAAGGACTAATCAGTAGAACAAACAACATAGACCCTGATCTGCTGGCACATTATGCGACAGCAGATCAGGGTCTATGTTGTTTGCATTTGTACCCAGATTATATGCGAGTATATACAGTAACTTTAATCCATACAAAGAGGTAAGTAACCTAATATCCTTACTATTGTGCAGTTTTGTCACTTTGTTAATTACTAGCTATTTATACCACTGATAATTATCAAGATTACAAAAGCTAACCCCTAAGAAGCAAAGTAATGTTCAGCTGAAGTCAGCATGACATCTGGTAACCAGAAATTAAAAAATGGTATGTTAGCCATTTTGGCTTCTCTCTTTCATAGATTATGAAATGTACTTCAAAGGGTGCCAGACTAAAACCAGTGGACCACATGACAAGCTCACTTCCTTTGCAGACACAGAGCATTTCATGGAATAATTACAAACTGCCGATGAGGGAACAAGTTGTTGCAAAAAGTGCAAAATGTCAGACATTCTCAGTTTAGAAGGAAAAGTGAAAGTGATTCAACTAAACCAAAAGAGTGACTCCTTTGATCACTAATGAAAAATTTGATGTCAGAAAGATAAAAATAAACATTGTCAGTTATACATTCTACAGCAGTGTGAAAATGGAATGGACGGAAAATGATCATTACAGCCAGATGTTTTGTACCCGATTTTATTGACAAGTTGGTTTTGCACCACAATTCATGAATATTCACAATTATTTGAAATAAAATTTATATAAGTTTTATCACATTGATTCCATAACTTGCCTTTGATTTTTACATGAAAATATTAAATTTTTTAAAATGAGTCACACTTTTCATACTTTATCTGTAATTATTACTCACATCTGTGTGATCCCCCTCTAGAAAAGCCACCCCTCTTCTAAGGCCACATTCCTGCTGCAGAATGGGTGGCCTTATAAGAGGGGGACTACTGTAATCTAATTTGACTTGTTTCATAGGTGTGATGTCGAATGAATACATGTGTAAGATCTAGATAAACATACATATAAATATAAATCCATTACCACAAGTGAAATGCCAGTCATGAGAAACTTTCATGAGCTCAATTTCAGCTGCAAAGCCACAAGTAGATATAACTACCCTGTTAATTTTACACACTTATTCACCACTAGTGCAATAAAAGACCAAGAAAGTTATTTGACTTTTAGTTCTTCCATTTTTATTTCAAATTCATCAAGATCTCAGATATATGGTCAACATATAGAAGACCTCTACAGATTTTCATAGAGTTTGACATTTATTATTTTACTTAATGCCTGAATCGACAAATAGAAAAGTATACCTTGTTCTTAAAGCAGCTTTCCACTGGGATTTTAAGAGAGGCAGCAACAACTTCTTTGTCTTGTCTGATGTAATATACTAATACTGTGAAATCTGAACCAGATGTCTTGATGGGAATTGGCATCTTGAAGTGGCCAATCCTATTTGACATGCCTGGCTCATCACCTGAAAATGTTAGATCACAGAATTATTATATATCATAATATTTCAGTGTCAATTAAATTTTTGCTCTTTCTGTTAATACATCACCACCCTGACATATTTGCAAACTAGAACTGGATGAAGTGTATCCGTTCTTGCATATTTTTTTTTTATAAATTCTCCCCAGAAACATGACAATGGTAAGGCTGGGATGTCTTGGATTCACTGTATACAACAGGAAATTGATATGACAGATACAAATTTCTTAGGTACAAATCTCATTTACTTAATTTTGAAACTGAATTCAGTTGAAAAAGCATCAGTAAGCTCACACAATATTAACATAAAAATGACTTGGATTGATACATCATCCAAGAACTTGTCATCATATATATCACCTCACAAATATCTTACAATTATACAACAACAACCCAAAGTCTAGGAGTTTCTCACAGATTTTATCAAATCAAGTGTCCAAACTGAATTTACAGAACTTCTAAGATTCTGAAATTGTTTTGATTTACAGTATAGCAATTATTCTAAATTTTGCAGAGATAGTTTGTCTGCTGACCAACTGACTAGATAGTTTATCAACTGACCAAGTGACTACTAGTAGTAGATAGTTTGTCAACTAACTTATTGACTAGTTTGTCAACTGACCTATCAAGTATATAGTTTGTCAACTGACCTATTTACTAAGCTTCTCCTCTTCATTTTCATATCAAATTCCAAAAAAATTGACAAAAATGTGAATAAAAATACATAGACAGTGCATATTTGGACATTTTTGCTAAAATTGGATTTCACATTTTTTTTAAGCATTATTACAACACAAATTTGTATATGTATGATAGTGAAAACTATCTCAGTGTCTGATCCACTTTTACCAGGCACTGACCAACAGATGATCTAGGGATGATTATGTTATGATTTACATGTGGTCTGCAATATGATTGTTTATTGGTCTACTGGGATTTCTGATGAGCAATTATTGATATAAAGTTATCCATAGGTCTATTCTACCTTTAACAATAAAGAGGAAGCATTGTCATGGACCTGGTTTCTATAATCATTACTTGCAGGCATGCAATTGTGTACATGACTTTGTACCCACATCTGTTACAGGCATGCAATTGTGTACATGACTTTGTACCCACATCTGTAATTTGAAATAAAAAATACTCAGGTTCAAACTCAAGCCTGAACTCAAAATCCAAAAACTTTGATGTTCAATAACTTTGAATAAAATCAAGTTAGAATCATAGAACTTTCAGGAGCTTTCCAACTTTGGTTCCTTTTCTAGCATTCTAAATTTAAATTACTGTATTTTAGGGGCTATTAGTTGATGTGGAGCATAAGTCAAAAGGGCGGAGTTTTCATTTTTTCATTCCTTCTTCATAAATAAGTCAAAGTGGATTACAAGATGAAGCCCTGACCATTGATAGAGAATACTGTCTGCATGATCATTCCACCCATCCCACAAACCTTGCCTTGTGCAATTAAGGATTGATGAATACTGTTTGGTGTACTTTCTGTATATTGAGCATGTAAATAAGGTTCAAATAAAAATAATTTTGGTATCTTAATTTAATTAATGCCTACAGATTTGTCTTTACTTTGCTTTTGTTTATGAAATTGTCATCTGAAATGAATTTTTCATTAATCATATGTTTACAAAACAATCATTCAGAAAAGCTTTTGGTTAAATTGATTGCAGATAAATACCATTTAATTTACCAATAGCTGATCGATTCTGGTTCAAAACTGAGAAGAAAAAACAGGACTAGTAATACTTCAGGATAATTTTGGTACCAATTAGTTTCTAAAATTAATAAAACCTTATGGAAGAAATAAATCAAGTATCTTTAATAAAATTTCAAATTCATTCACATCACTTCCACATACAAGCACTGACCAACAGTCCTTGGATATAAATCCATCAGACTGAATATCTCAGTGTCCCAGCTATTTTTCTTTGGAAGATTAAAAGGTCTTAAATTCAAAGTATTTTTGCATACACTTAGTTATCAAACTAATATTGCATAGTGCACATCATGTGATACTAACATCCGGCCGGGAGGTAAACTACAACTTACAATCAAACTCTAATATGCTTGTGCATACGCATAGCGTTGACGTCCCTTGCGAGTTTATAATCTTAATGTATGTTCCCTACTCATATTCATAATAACCTCTTTCCGTATAACCTCTTCTGTGGGCACACAAAAAAATCTTGGCGGGCGCCATGGCGCCCACAGGCACCGCATTGGGGACCACTGCTCTAAATTACATTCATGCTGTAATTTGCCCATGATTATATCTTCAGAAACAAATTGTGTTTAACATACTGACAATATAGATAATTTCATTATTATGATGAAATTATTATTATTTTTTTTAGCTAATATACACTAATTGTACAGAGACAAAAATTTTTCATACTGTTCTTGAAGTTTTAATGGATTAATCAGATGTTTCCATAATGACTCATCCTTACATATGAGATTGACTACATGTAGTGGCTTAATTTCAATGATTCTGCAGATTGTGAAGAAATATGTGAATGATTGCTATCTTCCAACACAAAAACATCTCCACTGACAAGATCATGTATATTTTTCATAACCAGTATCATAATATCTGCCTTTAGCATGATTCCTGCATTATTTCCATGTACTACACTGTTAATAATCTTTAATATGGCAAAGAAGTTATGGTAGGGTTTTATGTGTTACGGTATGTGATGCATTAGCTGAAGTGGTGTATAAGTTGATAGTCATTCCTTAGAGAAAATATGCATCAATGAGTACCGGTACTACTCAAAATGTTTTCAAGAATACAGGGTCTGGAATATCAACATGAATAACCCAGCCTCTTCTATCAAAGTTTCATACAAACACATGTTTTACAGAGTTATGATGATATTCATCATTTAGTGAATGCCATTTACCAAATTACCATCTCCCAAGAATTATATTATATTACATATTATAAAACAATATTTTTCTGAATCTAGCACAAACACCAGATTGTTGGCAAAAAATGTTCATGAATTAATGATGAACTATATACAGTGGAAAGTGTTTACATTGGTCATGAGGTGGGCCAAAACTTTAGGCCACATTGGCAGTGAGCAAGAATATTTAGTATAAAATCCATTATAAACAACTCCAGTGGTCTAAATTTTCTGAACGCAATCAGCACGGGAACAAACTACTCTAAGGCTTCATTGGACTGTTCCAACAGTACATACTATGTTTGCACCATGAATAATTTTTCTGTAACAATATTTAGAAAAAACTGCATGCGCATGAATATTTTGTAATTTAACGATATCAAAGCAGTGCTTTATTTACATGATTGATTAAAACATTTAATCTGTAAACATACCATATATAGTGAAATTTCTGTGTGGTTTTATTTTCATGACTTTTAAAGTAAAAAATCATGAAGCTTAATCTCATAGCAATTTATGAAGTAAAACAATTTGTACCCAATCTGATTAAAATTGAGATCTCCGACATAACGGAGATCTGACAGACACTGATAAAAAGTTTATGTTCTGGTGATCTTTGGAATTCACATAGCACTTATTTTTAGTAGCCTATCAGATAAAGCATTGCATTTCATTTTGGGAAGAGTTGTCGTTACTAATGATATGTTCCAAACAATGTTTTTCACTTTCAAAAAGTTTAAAGCTGTGCTCTGATTGCTGAATCACAAGGTCAACAGAACATGACCTCATGTCGGTGCTGATCAGATCTACATATTGTAAGTAAATCATGATTTTAATCAGATTGATTTGTACCAAATGCAAATATCATGACAGAAACACATAAATCTGTATAAAATCACAAATCTGAAAATTGATCAACAGAGAAATTTACCCATATGCAATTTTCTTTAAGTAGGCCAGATAACACACTAGATCTATACTCTACCTGTAATGCAACTTTCAGTAGGCCAGATAACACACTAGATCTATACACTACCTGTAATGCAACTTTCAGTAGGCCAGATAACATACTAGATCTATTCTCTACCTGTAATGCAACTTTCAGTAGGCCAGATAACACACTAGATCTATACCCTACCTGTAATGCAACTTTCAGAAGGCCAGATAACATACTAGATCTATTCTCTACCTGTAATGCAACTTTCAGTAGGCCAGATAACACACTAGATCTATACCCTACCTGTAATGCAACTTTCAGAAGGCCAGATAACACACTAGATCTATTCTCTACCTGTAATGCAACTTTCAGTAGGCCAGATAACACACTAGATCTATACCCTACCTGTAATGCAACTTTCAGAAGGCCAGATAACACACTAGATCTATTCTCTACCTGTAATGCAACTTTCAGTAGGCCAGATAACACACTAGATCTATAGACTACCTGTAATGCAACTTTCAGTAGGCCAGATAACACACTAGATCTATTCTCTACATGTAATGCAACTTTCAGTAGGCCAGATAACACACTAGATCTATACCCTATCTGTAATGCAACTTTCAGTAGGCCAGATAACATACTAGATCTATTCTCTACCTGTAATGCAACTTTCAGTAGGCCAGATAACACACTAGATCTATACCCTACCTGTAATGCAACTTTCAAAGCTTTAGTAAAAAAGTTTAAGGTTGATGACAATGCTCTTGCTGCAGCCAATACTGCTATCATCACAATAACAGTACCTAAGCTGTGCAGGTGAGAAAAAAATGTGTATCTTACTTGATCTTCTCTTTAGAATGTTTCCACCTTCAGCGGCCTTATCTACCCTGAAGGGACTGAAGACTTCTGGTACAACTGGTTCCTCCTGTACCACAGCACCCTGATCACCTCCACCTCCCAGTGAAGAGAACACCTAAAAATAAATGAAGTTCATCCAGAAAATGTAAAGCTGAATTTCCTTCCTTCTCCCCATATTCATATGACAGTCTCCCCACTATCTGAGCACAAAATTTAAAATCAAGCTCAATGCCTTGAAACTTTAAACCATATTTAAAGTCTTTTCACAACAACAGAACAGTGCAAGTATGTGCAAACAATACTGCTCCCAAGCTTGCATGTCCAGTCATCAAATTTGCTGGTGGCAATTTCTCTTTAACATTGGCAATAAATTGGATAATGTATTGTTCAGAATACATATTTTTCCACAAACATTGTATCTATAAAAAAATAAGTATTTTACTTGATTTCTCCAGGTTTACAAATTTGTGGAAATATTAATTTCAGGATATAATCAACAAACATATATATGTTGCTCCGAGTCCTAACAGATGGAGTTTTAGCGTCAACAATAGTTCTCACAACATGAAAAAAAGCAATAAAATTCCAACTTTAATCTGAAGTTTTACATGTAACTGCATAATTTATCATGTAACTGCATAATTTTAAATGTAACTGCATAATGTTACATAATTTTACATGTAACTGCATCATTTTACATATAACTGCATAATTTATCATGTAACAGCATAATTTATCATGTAACTGCATAATTTATCATGTAACTGCAGAATATATCATGTAACAGCGTAATTTATCATGTAATTGCATAATCTATCATGTAACAGCATAATTTATCATGTAACAGTATAATTTATCATGTAACTGCATAATTTATCATCTCTGTATGCTCTTGGTCTACAAATTTAGCTTTTGTTCTCCATTTGTATGAATATTAAAATAGGAAACTATAAATAGTTGGATGTTTGCAATAGTAAATCTTGATATCATAGATACAGTTGACCATTTTTCTCATACACCCTGAGTCTGCCAATACACCCCGAGTTTGCCTATACACTAGGGGTGAAACTATTAATCGATATATCGATGTATCAATACTTTTTCCATATCAATACCCATATCGATACAAAAGGTGAAGAATCGATACAAACGATACTTACCCTTTCCAAGTTACTTTAATCTTCAGCAGTCATGAATAATTATTATTCGTTTGCCTTTTTTATTTTTTAAATTGAGAATTCATCTGAGAAAAACTACAGACAACACCCACTCACCTTCTACAAACACAAGGTGACTTACTCATGTGGTTTGAAATCTGCTACCTTCCCCCACCCCATCACCAATTCCATGCTGATTATTTTATCCTGTCAGCATGCTCAGCCAATGATAACATATATCAACGTAAAGAAGACATTCCAGATTTGTTCCCCATGTATAATTTAAGTACTTTACTGATCATTTAATAACCACATTTACACGAAGTTCCTCTGTTGCTTCTCATCTTTTCTACTTAGATCGAATTTGAGGGCTACACTTCTGGTGTGTCATGCAGTGAAATATGTTACATTCACTTCTGATTGGTGGTTATTGTTTGTTCAGGTCCAGAGTAAAACAATAACCATGAATCAGAACTAACTGAAGCTTATTCACTGCATGACACACAAGAAGTATTGGCATCCAAACTCGATCCAAATAGATTCAAAGCAACATAGAAACTTCATGCAAAAGTGGCTATTAAATGATCTGTAAAGTACTTGAATTGTACATTGGGAATGAGTTTGGAATGTCTCCTTTTTCGCTGATCAGCAACTGAATGTGCCAATGAGATTTTTTTAAAAATTAGTACAGAATCTGCAAGGGGGCAGATTTCAAACCATAGGAGTTATAGTCACCTTGTTAATTTGTAGAAGGAAAGTGAGTGTTGCAAATACAAAACAGCTGCCGCAGTCACAGACACTCTGTCTATGTCTGCCAATACACCCCAAGTCTGCATATACACCCTAGTCTTCCTATACACCCTGAGTCTGTGTATACACCCTGAGTCTGCCTATGCGTACTGAGTCTGCCAATACATACTGACTATGTGAATACACCCAAGTCTGCCTATACACCCTGAGTCTGCCAATACACCCTGAGTCTGCCTATACACTCTGAGCCTGCCAATACACCCTGAGTCTACCTATACATCCTGATCTGCCTATACACCCTGAATCTGCATATACACCCTAAGTCTGCGTATACACCCTGAGTCTGCCTATACATACTGAGTCTGCCTATACATACTGAGTCTGCCTATACACCCTGAGTCTGCCTATACACCCTGAGTATGCCTATACATACTGAGTCTGCCTATACACCCTGAGTCTGCCTATACACCCTGAGTCTGCCTATACACCCTGAGTCTGCCTATACATACTGAGTCTGCCTATACACTCTGAGTCTGCCTATACATACTGAGTCTGCCTATACACCCTGAGTCTGCCTATACACTCTGAGTCTGTCTATACATACTGAGTCTGCCTATACATACTGAGTCTGCCTATACACCCTGAGTCTGCCTATACACCCTGAGTCTGCCTATACATACTGAGTCTGCCTATACACCCTGAGTCTGCCTATACACCCTGAATCTGCCTATACATACTGAGTCTGCCTATACACCCTGAGTCTGCCTATACACCCTGAGTCTGCCTATACATACTGAGTCTGCCTATACATCCTGAGTCTGCCTATACATACTGAGTCTGCCTATACACCCTGAGTCTGCCTATACACCCTGAGTCTGCCTATACACCCTGAGTCTGCCTATACATCCTGAGTCTGCCTATACATATTGAGTCTGCCTATACACCCTGAGTCTGCCTATACACCCTGAGTCTGCCTATACATCCTGAGTCTGCCTATACATACTGAGTCTGCCTATACACCCTGAGTCTGCCTATACATCCTGAGTCTGCCTATACATACTGAGTCTGCCTATACACCCTGAGTCTGCCTATACACCCTGAGTCTGCCTATACATCCTGAGTCTGCCTATACATACTGAGTCTGCCTATACACCCTGAGTCTGCCTATACATACTGAGTCTGCCTATACACTCTGAGCCTGCCTATACACCCTGAATCTGCCTATACACCCTAAGTCTGCATATACACTCTGAGCCTGCCTATACACCCTGAATCTGCCTATATACCCTAAGTTTGCCTGTACACCTGAGTATGCCTATAAACCTAGTGTCTGCCAATACACCCCATCTATACACCCCTAGTCTGCCAATACACCCTAGTCTGCCTATACACCCAAAGTTTGCCTATACACCCTATGTCTGCCAATACACCCCGAGTCTGCATATACACCCTAGTCTTCCTATACACCCTGAGTCTGCCTATACATACTGAGTCTGCCAATACATACTGACTATGTGAATACACCCAAGTCTGCCTATACACCCTGAATCTGCCAATACACCCTGAGTCTGCCTATACATACTGAGTCTGCCTATACATACTGAGTCTGCCTATACATTCTGAGACTGCCTATACACCCTGAGACTGCCTATACACCCTGAGTCTGCCTATTCACCCCCAGTCTGCCTATACACCTAGTGTCTGCCAATACACCCCATCTATACACCCCGAGTCTGCCAATACACCCTAGTCTGCCTATACACCCAAAGTTTGCCTATACACCTTATGTCTGCCAATACACCCCAAGTCTGCATATACACCCTAGTCTTCCTATACACCCTGAGTCTGCGTATACACCCTGAGTCTGCCTATACGTACTGAGTCTGCCAATACATACTGATTATGTGAATACACCCAAGTCTGCCAATACACTCTGAGCCTGCCAATACACCCTGAGTCTGCCTATACACCCTGAATCTGCCTATACATCCTCAGTCGGTCTATACACCCGAGTATGCCTATACACCTTGAATCTGCCTATACACCCTGAGTCTGTCAATACACCCTGAGTCTGCCCTATACACCCTGAGTCTACCTATACATCCTGAGTCTGTCACTACACCCTGAATCTGCATATTACACCCCGAGTCTGCCTATACACCCTGAGTCTGCCTATACACTCTGAGCCTGCCTATACACTCTGAGCCTGCCTATACACTCTGAATCTGCCTATACACCCTGAGTCTGCCTATATACCCTGAATCTGCCTATACACCCTAAGTCTGCCTATACACCCAAGTATGCCAATTCACCCTGAGTCTGCCTATACACCCTGAGTCTGCCAATACATTCTGAGTCTACCTAAACACCATGAGACTGCCTATACACCCTAGTCTGCCTATAGACCCTGAGTCTGCCTATACACCCTTAGTCTGCCAATACACCACGAGTCTGCCTATACACCAGAGTCTGCCTATACACCCCGAGTCTGTCTATACACCCTAGCCTGCATATACCCCAAGTCTGTCTATACCCCCTGAGTCTCTCTATACACCCTGAGTCTGCCTTTACACCCTGAGTCTGCCTATACACCCTGAGTCAGCCTATACACCCTGAGTCTACTTATACACCTTGAGTCTGCCTACACACCCTGACTCTGCTTATAAACCCTGAGTCTGCCAATACACTCTAAGTCTGCAATATACCCTAGTCTGCCTGCCTATACATACTGAGTCTGCCTATACACCCTGAGTCTGTCTATACATCCCGAGTCTGCCGATACACCCCGAGTCTACCTATACATGCTGAGTCTGCCTATACACCCTGAGTCTACCTATACACCCCGAGTCTGTCTATACACCCTGAGTCTGCCTATACATCCCGAGTCTGCCTATATACCGGAGTCTGTCTATACACCCTGAGTCTGTCTATACACCCCAAGTCTGCCTATACACCCTGAGTCTGCCCATTACATATTGTCCATAGCATTGTTTATTGTCAGACTGATCCTCTAACTGGTCCACTATTGGTTTTGAAATTGTCCACTGTCAATCCACTATTATAAATTTTCAAACAAATTTAATGTTGTGCTCTGAATAAATGATAATTTAAATGGTCAATAGCTGCTGATGACTGAATGATTGACCTGCTGTTTGATCCTTAGGCATTGTCATTGATCTGTTGTTGAATCCTAGCCCATGGTCAACTGCTATTGCTGACTTTATGATTGGCCTCTGTTTTGATGCTAGCCCATTGTCAATTGCTATTGTTGACTCTCTCATTAATCTGCTATTTGATACTAACTCAGTGGCAAAATACTGATCTATATATTTTATTTATTGTCTATTGTTTATCTTTGTTATTGTCAAACTGATCCTGAGCTTCATCCTGCCTCATCAAGGACAATCTCCTCTACCACAAATGGGAAAAGGAACTACTGAAGCACAGAAAAAAACAGAACAAACTTTACTTCTGATTTAAATTTCACGCTACACATAGGCAGCATATGAGACAAACAAATAATTTATAAGTTGTCACATATTGTGTTTTAAACAAGCTGAATATGAAGCACATTTAGGATGTAAACAGAAAATATGTATATTCAATATTTGGGAAAAAGAACTGAGAGAAACTTGTCATTTGTCATTCATGTCGATATTCCTGATTTTCAAGTATTTCAATTTATCAATCAGAACCGTCATTAGAAAGCAGATTCATACTGAAGAACAATCAAATATTATATAACCTTTCACATGATATAATGTTGTTTCTTTAATGAGGTAAAAGTACATTTAAATGTCAATTTTACATCAAGTTTTCTTTCAAGCAGCAGCCATCACAACTCCGACGAGTATGTGTACACACATACACAGCCAAACATATTTGTAAGTAGTTATGTATCATAAGAAAGTATATATAGGGGACTGAAAACAAGATCAACTCAAATGACTGGCCTGTAAAGAAAACAGTGTTCTAAACTCATGTGATATTGCTATTACTGTAGTATCAGTTATGCAAATTTCTTCATTATTATTTTCACAAAGTTTTGATAATTTAACCAGTCAAAATATTTCCCATTTAATGCAGTTGTTTTAATTTCACAACATTTGATCTAATATAAAAATAAGGCTTGAAAAGTTGAAATCTTCACTTGAAAAGAATGAACAGATGAACATTTAGTGGTATTCATCACCAATGTTGTTTTTCTCACAAAGATTTCACTTTCTGTCGTGATTTGGTATGTTTTAACAATGTCCCACCTCTCATTACTCACTCTAAATTTCAGCACAGGTAAGTGTTTTCAATGTAGTGATAATAGGTCATTTTCAAAAGCCAGATCCTGTTGAAAAGGAAATAATGCCTACCTTTGAGCGAAGTTGCAACCTTTGCATTCCATTCTTGAATATACAAGTTGTTTATGGTTCAGATGATTCTAGCATTTGTAACTTGTGGGTTAATTGTAGAGTTCTGATAAATGAGCTCAATTCTTCCAACAGAAATAGAATATTTTTGATGCATTAAATCCATTCGTAAATATGATCCATTTTCAACTTGTTATCCATTATCTGACACAATTTTTACAAAATGTATAACTGAGATCCAAAATCCAATCATGGGAGATTTAATGTAAACACTGACTGACTTTCTACCCAGTTCTGAATGCAGCATATAAATAGATATACTTTTCTGGAGGGTTATGTAACTGAGGAATTCATTATGCACGTTTTCAACTAGTTGAGTATTTTTTAAATCCCCTAACTTCACAACCATAAAGCAAAATAGGTAAAATTGTATGATCAAAAAGCTGTAATTGTAGATCTATGGGGATGTGGAAGTTATGTATTCTTTTAAATAGAAAATGCATTGCTTTTTTTGCTTATGCAATGTTGTTTCATAGCTTTATAGAATCTATGAACTTTGGGAAAAAAGACACCATGATGCTTGAATTCATCACATATAGAAATTGCATTTTCTCCAAGTTTAAATTTAAACTGATCAGTTTTATGTGTACCAAATATCACAATTTTTGTTTCTGTAAAGTTAATATTAAGTTTCCACAGTTTAACATACTTGGAAAAAGGCATTCAGATTGTCTTGGAAAGAATCTGCATCAGTCAAGAATATTACTGTGTTGTCTGCATACAATAAAATTAAAATTCTGCGATATGTTAACGATTCAAACCTACTAAATCTATATTCACTCCAAAACACTGATTTTCTTGCATTAAGAAAGCTAGAGAATAATACTTGTGAGAGATTTTCTCCTTGCCTAACCCCACAAATATTTTGAAAAAACACAGACTGTTCTCCTGCAAACATCACACAGGACTCTCTGTATACAGCTTATGAACAATTCTAAAAAACTTGCCATTTACATAATTTCAGTGTAACTCGTCCATAGACCCAGAAATCAGGTATTGTCTACTGTTAAATATCAATCTGATCCTCTGATTGATTCTGCCTCAGGGACAAACTCTAGGGTTGTTCATTGCTTATAGATAGTTTTGGTTCAAGATGCATATCCCCTGTACAAAATGTTCACCATCCTTTGGTTCAGATTACCATGGCAATGCTACTGATGGCAATAGAACTAATCAAGAACTAAGTCATACAACCATATAACTAATCATTCAGAACTAAGTCATACAACCATATGACTGGTCATTCAGAACTAAGTCATACAACCAAATAACTTGTCATTCAGAACTAAGTCATACAGTCATATGACTAGTTATTCAGAACTAAATCATGCAACCATATGACTAGTCAATCAGAACTAAATCATACAACCATATGACTAGTCATTCAGAACAGCATAAGTGGTGGACAGAAAAACATGGAGATGGAGAGATAATTACTGTCCTCTGTAAAAAGTAAGAAGGTGTTTCAATTGATTGAAATATTGATTAAAACTTTGTTTTAGAAACTTCGATGATATAGATCACAATTTGTATTACCTGTAAAATTGTTAGCATTTTTTATCACTCTTTTTATAAACTCATTGCATTTGTATCCACAAGCATACTGGCACTGTGGGGGGTACGGCGATGTTATTTGTTTGCAAGCTTTATAACTGTACATACATATTAACCTTTATCATTCTGAAGCTCAATCAGACAAGCAGTTGTGTAGAACTGGAGATTTTTTCAGTCAGTAGTGTAGCAGCATGAGAGAATGCAGTGACATTGGTCAATCTGACTTTACAGGACAATTTTTTCAAATAATTTTTCAATGTTGTATACCATTTTAAAAAGCATAAAATGTTCTTTAAGGTCATATATTTTTTCACTGAAAATTTCTGACGTAAAAACTTCAGTTGAAAGTAAAGTTATGTAAACCCCAAAAAAATGCTTTACATTTTTTTTACAACTTACTTTCAATGCAATTTTCCTATCTGCAATATTCATTTTACCTTCTATATGTAAGTGTATGAAATGTGGGGAATTTTATGCCATTTAAGAAGGTGACAAAATAATAAAAATCCATCAAGAATGTCAAAAGTTATTAAAATTTTATTAAATTTACTCACATGAGAAATGGAGAGCAAACAGAATGATCCTTACTGGTAAGTCAACAAAGCTTTTCATTTTGGTTCAGTGTTTTTATTCCACAATATATTCTAATGTAATAATATCAGAGTTCTGTTGGGTTTATTTTGGTTCATTTCCAAGAATGCAGTAAAATTTCATAATATTATGCATGTCCTTATCATCCGAGTCAAAAATACCAAATAACTAGTTATCATCTGCTCAGTTCATTTGATGTAAACAACATCACGATCCCCACTGCCTAAAGTATCAATTTCCCCCACAAAATTGTCTATATTTTCATCAAAATCGGCATCCACATCACTGCTGCTTCAGTACTGTCCGCCATTATGTATTCCACATTAAAATTCAGTTTTGAAATCAAATATTTGGCTAACCAGTTATCATAATCTCTGTTCATTTCGTTGAAGTCAAGCTCACAATATGCACTGCCTAAAACATCAATTTTTCCCACAAAAATTGTCTATATTTTCATCAAAATCGGCATCCACATCACTGCTGTAACTTCCTGCTTCAGAGCTGTCCACCATGTTGATCTCCACATGTTAAAACTCGTATTTGAAATCAAATTTTCATATAACCAGTTATCATCAGCTCCAATCATTTTGCAGAAGCAAAGATAACAATCCCCACTGCCTAAAATGAAAATTTTCCACACTAAATGGTCTTTATTTTCAACTAAATCAGGAAGCACATAACTGTTTTCACTTTCCTCTTCAGTATATGACCACCATTTTTATACCTCCGCACGTTAAAACTCGATTTTGAAATAGAATTTTTACTAGTTTTGGTGGTCTTTTAAACTCATTCTTTTAATGCATTTGTGTACCTTCTACATTTATTTCCTTCTTTTCAAATGAGCACACATAAAATGATTATGTATTATACAATTAAAAACATACTTCTGCGATGTGGTTGATGGAATGTAGTGAACATACAACCAGAGTCATATCCCGCTGGCAAAGGTAAAGTATAACTGGAGTTGTATCCCGCTGGAAATGGGTTAAGTCGGATCCAACTGCTAACTGAACAGACCCAGATCTGCCATCGCATAATGTGCCAGAGGATCTGGGTCTATGCAGTTTGTTAGGAGTAATCAGAAGAACAAACAACAAAGACCCTGATCTGCCAACATAGTACGTGATGGCACATCAGGGTCTATGTTGTCTGCAGTTGAACCAGATTTATAAGTGAGTATACATGGTACCCATATAGTAATTTGTTCTACAATGTATTATAAGACTGTGCCACAGTTGACATTGTATCATTCATTTATATATGTTTACATCATTACAATCACAACTCTGGAAATAATCTCTCATATAAGTGATATGTAAGGATTACCCAATAAAATAGCAAATTGTGATTTTAAGGGAAGTAATTATGAGTGATTACGATCTCATATGGGACTTTCTATAGTCAAGTGTTTTTGTTTACTATTTAGCTGATCTTGTGATAAGTTTTGTCCATCTACTGTCTATTATCTATTGCTACTGTCAAATTGATCCTCAGTTTCATCCTAGCTCAGCAACATTCTCTGCCATGACTGGGATGGACTCAACTGACAAATCACCATAACCTATATAATGACACATACTCAACAGCCCAGCATTTTCTTGCAAACCAATTTGATTTACAACTCTTTTTGAGAAACACTGTCAGTGGATAGTGACAATTTCATACAAATTAGATGAAAAATAATGAAGTTATTACAAATTGAATTTATACATGCTGTACAATGTAAATTGACCAGGTATCTAAACATCAGTGACATGCCTGCTCTTAGTCAGACAAGCTAAGTACAAAAGGTGACATTACATAATGGTTCAGATATTTCCCTGAACAAGAATGGCTAGCAGTCCCTTGGAATTTCAAATAAACAACAACTGACTGACAGCTGGTGGCAGATAGGGGGAGACTGAAGATTTGTCTACTGTGTAACTGATTTTTTTGTTTGATCCTACCACAGGGACGATTTCATCCTCCACAAAAGGAACAAGCTTCGGCTCTGGATCTTGGGGTCCTGGTGACCGTTTGGATACAACTCGAGGGCGAGGAGGCCTTAAGGCTGCACATAAAAGAACAAATATAAATGTCAATAACTGTATTGCAAATTAAATTCTTGAACGAATGAAGCCAACAAGAGGAAAACGAAGAATCATGAGCATATACATTTATGAATGAAATAAGTATAGATCCAGCCTGAGGTCAGCTTCAACACAAGTAAACAAATTTCCTCCTGCAAATCACTGGCAGTATGATTCTAATTCATGCAATCAGGTCTCTGACATGATGTATATGCATGTATATTGCTTATATCCAAAATTATGTCAGCCTTCTTATATATATTTTAAAATAAATTACCATTGAATAATGTGCAACTCATATACCATATATACTCGCATATAAGCTGATACCAACTGCACAGACCCAGATCTGCCACCGCATAATGTGCCAGCAGATCTGGGTCTATGCAATTTGTAAGGAATAATCAGTAGAGCAAACAACATAGACCCTGATCTGCTGGCGCATTATGCGATGGCAGATCAGGGTCTATGTTGTTTGCATTTGGACCCAGATTATACGGGAGTATATAAGGTATATATTTTTTTAATAAACTTTTCATTATAACAATGAAAAATCCATTTTATTAATCTTCATTGCTTCTTTAAGGCATAATTACAACAATGTACATTCTATCATGGTGATATGATATATTTGTAGTATAATTACAACAATGTACATTCTATCATGGTGATATGATATATTTGTAGCATCAGTACAACAGTGTACATTCTATCATGGTGATATGATATAGTTGTAGCATAATTACAACAATGTACATTGTATCAAGGTGATATGATAGATTTGTAGCATAATTACAACAATGTACATTCTATCATGGTGACATGATATAGTTGTAGCATAATTACAACAATGTACATTCTATCATGGTGATATGATATAGTTGTAGTATAATTACAACAATGTACATTCTATCATGGTGACATGATATAGTTGTAGCATAATTACAACAATGTACATTCTATCATGGTGATATGATATAGTTGTAGCATAATTACAACAATGTACATTCTATCATGGTGACATGATATAGTTGTAGCATAATTACAACAATGTACATTCAATCATGGTGACATGATATAGTTGTAGCATAATTACAACAATGTACATTCTATCATGGTGATATGATATAGTTGTAGCATAATTACAACAATATACATTCTATCATGGTGATATGATATAGTTGTAGCATAATTACAACAATGTACATTCTATCATGGTGATATGATATAGTTGTAGCATAATTACAACAATGTACATTCTATCATGGTGATATGATATAGTTGTAGTAGCAGCATACAGAAACAACAATTCCACAGAATACATTTCCCTAGCCTGCTCCACCACTGCAAATCCAAAAATGGTGAAAAGTGAGCCACTATGACCGGTTTTTTAAGTGGATGCACCTGAAACCTTTTGATGCCTATAAATGCAAGTGTCATAGAAATGGAGTTATATTGAGAAAAAAACTAAACTTAATATTTATATCTAAATGAACAAAAAATAATTTCATCAGACAATAATTCCACAGAATTCTGCCTTGCCTATTCTGCAGTGGCATAATCCAACACAAGTACCAAGAACAGCACATTATACACCCGTGCCATGTTTAACAGTCCTCTATGTAGATAACTGAAATTTTTGTGCAGGAAGTTTTTCTTCCTTCATTCAGTGACCCTGACCTTTTACCTTTTGACCCCAAAATCAACAGGTTTCTTCCTTACCTCAAGTGCAAGCCATCCACAAAGTTTGGTTCAGGTCAGCGATGTTGAACTAATGTTATTGTATGGAAACCATATTTCTTCTTTCAATCACAGTGACCTTGACATTTGATCTTTCAACTCCAAAAATCAATAGGCTTCTTCCTTACCTCAAGTGCAAGTCATCACCAGTTTGGTTGAGGTATGTGATGCAGAACTGATGTTTAAGGCTGTCATGTTTACAACAAATTTTAAAATGTTTACACGACCATCAGAACACTGAACAATTCTGTTAACCATGATTAATCCACTTGCATGCCAGAACTAGCACTTTGTACCAAATGTGAGTTGTTTTAATCAAGGATATTTATAGGAAAAGTAAAGTTTTCTTAATTAAGTCTGAAAATAAGTATTTTCCACAATAATTTAGATTACCTGATAACACTATCTACCTGTTTACCTAAGCTTTCCACTTAACTTTTGAATGATACAATTTCAAGAGATTTCAGCAAGATGAGGTGTATTACCGAATACAAACTGACTCACTGCTCTAATGCTATAACGATTTCATAAATTACAATAATGTTATCAAGATTAAGACAAGAATCAAACTTAAACTTCCACCTCCAGCTCAGCTGAAATCTGTTCTAGTAAGAATGCAGAAATATGCAAATTCAGTCACCTAGAATCTACAAGCAAACAAATATAGACATTTTTTACAATTTTCTTTTTCAATATTCATGAATAATTCAGATATATGGAAGTCAGTTAGTATTAACACATATGTAAAAATAATATGCATGGCATACATTTGTTCCCCACCAATATAGTCAGCCACCAAGCAGCAGGGCTCATCTCCAAAGCTAGCCCCTAATATAATTGCATAGCACAGAGGAACATATTTGAAAATTGTTGTTTTTCCTGGTGCTTTGTACATGAGGTTTTAATTTAACACAAATCTTTGAAACCCTCCCCCTCAACTATTCTCAGTGATCAAAGATCATGTACACACATGATGGCTAGCTTTTCTATACATTGCTGCTACTTCACTTTGGACACTGCAAATTCTGCTCGTGACTTAAATGCAGTAATTGGCTGTTAAGTGAGTACTTTATTGCCTGAGACCATGTGCTTACTTTAAGAGACGTATACCAGAATGTGTTTCAAGTGGTTGGTCATCACACTGGTGCTACCCCCAGTGTAGGAAATCTCTGTAGAGCATAGGTTACATTAACGCTCTGCTTGTCAACAGCATTAACTATTGTGAAATACTTCCATATTCATTTGTAGCCATTTTGAATAAAATCTGGGTACAAAGTTATGTCATTTTGTCATGAGCTTTATTTATTATTTAAATGAAAGACATGTTTTGTAAATATTTACAGGTCTAACATGAAAAGATCATTTTTACACATATACACATGACAGCCTTACTGATGTTATTGTGTGGAAACCATTTTTGTTCTTTCAGTCAGTGACCCTGACCTTTGACCTTTTGACTCCAAAAACAATAAGGTTCTTTTCCACACTAAGTGCAAGCTATCCAGTTTTTGTAACCATAGATGATGGAGAACTCTAGTTATTTTGCAGATATCTTTTTATTGTCAGAGTGACTTTGACCTTTAACCTTCTGACCCTGAAATATATAGGGTTCTTCCTTACTACAAATGCAAGCCATCCACAAAGTTTGGTAGTTGCATATGGTGGACAACTCTAGTTATTGTGGAGAAACCAAATTGGTAACAGACAGATGGATAGACAAATGGACAACATCATAACATAATTTGCTCCACCTTATGGTAGGCATATAAAAAGTCACAATAGCAAAACAAAATAGATCATTGTGACCTATTTTTGTGTTTGGTAAGTTGTACCTTTCAAAATGAATCATGACTAAATATAATAATGTCAAAGAAACAGCTAAATGCAAAAACTTAATTAATCAATGGAGCATGAAAAGTTGGTCAGTGTGGCCTACTTTTGCACATGGTGAGAAGTACTCTCCAAGATGAATACATCCATTATGTTTCAAGGCTACATAGAACACTGGTGAATACCCTCCAAGATGAATACATCCATTATGTTTCATGACTGCACATATAACTGTGTCAGAGAAAAAGCTAAATGCAGAAACTTAATATCATCAAAAATCACAGTACTTTTGCTTGTGGTGATTAGTACCCTCCAAGAAGAATTTACACGTCAAGTTTCATGACTATACAAAACAGTGGTAAGTACCCTCCAAAATCAATATACCCATCAAGTTTCATGACTACATACAACAGTGGTAAGTACACTCCAAGATGAATATACACATCAAGTTTCATGACTACATACAACAGTGGTAAGTACCCTCCAAGATGACTACACCAATCAAGTTTCATGACTATATACAACAGTGGTAAGTACCCTCCAAGATGAATATACACATCAAGTTTCATGACTACATACAACAGTGTTAAGTACCCTCCAAGATCAATATCCCCATCAAGTTTCATGACTACATACAACAGTGGTAAGTACCCTCCAAGATCAATATCCCCATCAAGTTTCATGACTACATACAACAGTGGTAAGTACCCTCCAAGATGAATATATACATCAAGTTTCATGACTACAAACAACAGTGGTAAGTACCCTCCAAGATGACTATACCAATCAAGTTTCATGACTATATACAACAGTGGTAAGTACCCTCCAAGATGAATATACCCATCAAGTTTCATGACTACATACAACAGTGTTAAGTACCCTCCAAGATCATATACCCATCAAGTTTCATGACTACATACAACAGTGTTAAGTACCCTCCAAGATCAATATACCCATCAAGTTTCATGACTACATACAACAGTGGTAAGTACCCTCCAAGAGGAATATCCCCATCAAGTTCCATGACTACATACAACAGTGGTAAGTACCCTCCAAGATCAATATACCCATCAAGTTTCGTGACTACATACAACAGTGTTAAGTACCCTCCAAGATGAATATACCCATCAAGTTTCATGACTACATACAACAGTGATAAGTACCCTCCAAGATGAATATACCCATCAAGTTTCATGATTATATACAACAGTGTTAAGTTCCCTCCAAGATGACTACACCAATCAAGTTTCATGACTATATACAACAGCGGTAACTACCCTCCATGATGAATATACACATCAAGTTTCATGACTACATACAACAGTTTTTGATAAACTGAACTAAATGCCAAAAACTTAACATTAATGTCTACACCAACAACACCATTGGAAAAGTGATCCCCATGTCTTGCCTATGCTACTCTGGTGAGACAACACTGATGTCTGTGCTAATAACACCACTGGAAAAGTGATCCCTATGTCTTGCCTATGCTTCTCTGGTGAGACAATAATGTTGATGTCTGCACCAATAACACCATCAGAAAAAGTGATCCCTATGCCAATCCTCACCAATGTTTTGCTGGCAAAACCACAAACCTCTTGTAATTAGATACAGAGTCCTGAAGATCAATATAGCTGACTTAGTTTGACTTGTACATTGATGATAAAAACAATGAAAACATAGATACCAACCTCTTGTCACCTCCTTTTCATGGTATTCCAGCTCTGCTGCAGGGTTGAACTGCAGGACATCAATATCTGTGTCAACCCTGTCAAATGTCACTTCTTGTCTCGCCGTGTGAAATACATCAGCTCCAGTTTTCACCTACAAAAGAAAACCAACTGCAGTGGAACCTAAGAGACTTGTTTATATATATATATGTATATATACCCTTATAAGTGAATGAGCCGATTTGCTGTCAGCATAATGAAATCTGTGACTTTAACTAATATTAACAAAGCTCAAACTGCTCATATAAGTACTTGACTTCTAGATCAACCACAATGATCAAGCACTTACCAAGTGACTTTTTGCAACTGAGTAATTAGACATTTCGTTCATTATCTAGTTATTAAAAGAATTTTTCCAACGGCACTTGACAAGGCTGTACAATGGCAGACATGCAGTTTTTGGTATTCGGTGGTAAAGTCTGTGCTCTTACATGCAATTCTAATGTATACAACATAGTGTCATTGTTATAACACACAATTGCTGTGGCTGTAATATAGTGTCATTGTTATAACACACAATCGCTGCTGCTGTAACAGTGTCATTGTTATAACACACAATTGCTGCTGCTGTAACATAGTGTCATTGTTATAACACACAACTGTTGCTGCTGTAACATAGTGTCATTGTTATAACACACAATTGTTGCTGCTGTAACATAGTGTCATTGTTATAACACACAATTGCTGCTGCTGTAACATAGTGTCATTGTTATAACACAAAATTGCTGCTGCTGTAACATAGTGTCATTGTTATAAGACACAATCGCTGCTGCTGTAACATAGTGTCATTGTTATAACACAATTGCTGCTGCTGTAACATAGTGTCATTGTTATAACACACAATTGCTGCTGCTGTAACATAGTGTCATTGTTATAACACACAATTGCTGCTGCTGTAACATAGTGTCATTGTTATAACACAAAATTGCTGCTGCTGTAACATAGAGTCATTGTTATAACACACAATCACTGCTGCTGTGCTGATAATGAAGATGAAAATCTGCAAGTTTTATCTTTATTCATTAAAGTTATTTATCAAAAACATGTTCATTGAAACATAATATAAGAGGTCTATTCATATATACTATTCTTAATATAAAAACTGATCCCTCTGTGTGAAAATCCTGGAGAAATCACTCTATATTTTATGTGTATAAATGGGACTAGTAGTAGTGATCATCATTATGGCCAATTTCCACAAGCAAAATATGACCTTTAATGATAATCTGATTGTACCAATACATTACTGAAACAAGAATGCCACAGAATGCTACATCTTGCCTGCTCCACCATAAACCTTAAATAAATGCTAGAGGACAAAAGTAGGTCACTGTGGTCTACATTTGCCCTTGGTGAGTAGTGCTATTAAGTTTCAAGAGTGTGGAGAAGCTGAACTAAATGCAAAAACATAACATAATCAATGGAATATGTCACTTTGGGCTATGGCGAACAGCACCCTCCAAGATGAAACACTCACCAAGTTTCATGACTGTACATACAACAGTGTCAACAAAACTGTGCTAAATGCAAACACTTAATGTAATCACTGAAGCATAAAACAGTAAACAATCCTGCTTAGTGCTCATGTAAAAACTATCCTCTGAGCAGTTCATACAATTGATTGCCATAAAGGCAATTAAAATGTAAGGTGGTCAAAGATAAAGTACCGCCATTTTACAAATTATTAATTGTCTGACAATAGCAAAGTGACAAGTCCTTCAGTACTGCTGTAGAAGAGCCCATTAGGCTAATTTGCATAGGTAAAGTACACTAAATGGAACAACCCAATTCATTTAAAGTTAGGTAAATCAAAGAGATGTGTTGCAGAACAAAAGTTATTACACATCACTGCCTCGAATGAGAACATTAAAGCCATCTTTATTACAAATTATTGGCAAGTTCATGATCAACAGCAATGTATCTTTGAAGTCTGATTTTATTTACTCCATATAAAAAGGTAAAACATGATTATTTCAGTAGTCAGAATAGTGTACTAGTGATTCATTTTCAAAGGCAAAATGTTGAAACAAATTTCAGAACTCCTGGTTGATGGAGTTTGACTTTGTGAAGCACAGCAGTAAGGAAGAGCATTGTATTCTTTGCACATACTGCAAACACCATACTGACATAAGTCATTCTGGAGTGTATGACATCCATCGGCACAACAATACCACACAGCATCAAAACAATGCACAAATGCAGATATCAATCCCAAAAGTAACTAACATGTTTAAACAATCATTGATAGACCATGTCACAAGACCTGAAGTACTTTTCTGCAATTTTGTTGCAGTGCACAATCTGCCATTTGTTTGAAGCTTCCTCACAGTAATTCAGATGCAGAAAGATCCTTCTCTATGCTAAGAAAAATTCACCAAGATCTTCGGGTAAGTCTGAACAATTGTATCATCCAATCTCTAATAAATGCAGACGACCACAAATGACACCTGCATTACTTTCAAACCCAATACTGAACTACTGACAGCAGCAAAGACTGCATCTAATTAAGACTATAATCCACTGTACAACGGATTTTAAAGACAGAAACTATGTGTACTTCTTTCTTATTTAATGTCTGTGTGGTTGTAACCATGTCATTGTGTGCACATGAGTGAATATGTGTGTGGTGATGATAGTTTACAATACTCAATCTACCAACTGTTTTTTGGTTGCTGGTATATTAAATGCTTCAAAGAAAACAAAAATATTATTTTCTTTAATTCAAATCTGAATTTTCAGTCATTTTCTATAGGCTTATATGAGTAGATACCTTTATCTCAATTGTATGACATTGCCTTTCTTTCTGGAGTCACATGCACTGACCTTCCCCCCCCCCCCCCCTCGTGACCTCAAATGACACATTTTGAGTCTCAAAAGAAAACCCCAACACTGTCTGGGAGGTTGGCAGGCATGCAGGTTTTATTACTGCAATGCAAGTGTCAGAGAAACTGAGCTAAAAATGCAAAAACTCAACATTAACACCTACACGAACAAGGACATTGATGACAATGCCACAACCATTTGAAAAGTGATCTCTTTGTCTGTCCTATCACAAAAAACAATATTCCTGAATTCCTTTTCTTCATTTCCTTTACATACAGCAAAAAAAATTAACTTAAACATCAATCAGCCAAATACCTAGGATCCCCTGGATGACTAGTTCAGTTCCAGTTTAATACATCTTCATATCTGTGACCGCATGAAACTAAAAACTATTGAAAACCCCTTAAAAAATTTGGAGTCTTTCAAAGTTCTACTGTATTTTACCCTGTATATAAAGCACACCTGTCAATCAAGGACAAACTTTTGCTGCATTCCCTTCATTTTCTTTTATAGGCAGGATTCATTGTCTTTTATGCACAGCACAACTTTTAAAAAGTTCTACCATAAAAATGTTATAAAGATTATATGACCTTCCATTGTCCTTTTGGATGCTGCAGACAGCTCAGACCACAACTGTCCAATGAGTATCTTCAGTACTTTTGCACTATGTTCCTTTCATTAGTAAATGCTCTATTTCTCCCTCTCCTATGTTTCTCTATATCTCTCTACAGCCTATGCTCTATTTCTCTCTACAGCCTATGCGCTATTTCTCTCAATAGCCTCTGCTCTTATTTTGTTTGCACTTAAATCTGTGAATTTGCCACAGCAAGAAATGGCATTATGGTAAAAACATTTAATAACGGGTATTTAAATGTATGGTTTCTAGCAATCACAAAAGTCATGAAATTTGTACCCTAAAAATACATATAAATTTACAATATTCACTCTCACTTACAGACACATACATTGAGACAAGACATACCACAAAGTTGAAGACATTTGTGCTGCTTCCATCTGTGGAGTAGATAACATCTAGATCTGCAGTGGAGTCACATGGCACATTGTCCTTGATAGTGGGGATGTAGATATAGCTGAGAGAAGGTGAGAACCACTGGGTGATGGTTTTGTAGCCATTTGGGGTAGAGATATGTCGAAAAAAGGGTCCATAACCTGTTTCACCTTTTGTCTCATACTTAACTGCTGTGGCCTAAAATGAGAAAATTAATTCAAGCCTGTCTTTTTTGTGGATATTTTGTGGTCAGTCATGTTCATCCATATGTCCATGCATCCATCCAACAGTCAGTTTACCTTGTAATCTAACTCAGTCTACACCAATTAATATAGTAATTATATCTGGTACAATAAAACCTACCTTGAGTGACATCTGCTAAGGGTGACCACCTATCATTTACAACCACAATCATCATGCAAGTATCAATTTTATTACATAAATGCACTGTCATGAGTAGCCACCTGCCAAATGCAACCAGCAACCAAAATTTCTAGGCAAAATATGCATTTTGACACTGCTATGAACAACCGCATCACAAAACATATATAAAAACCACTGACCTTTTTAATCCTTTGAAACCACAATCACTTAGGAGGTTCTGCATGTAAAGTGCAGATTGTTCTAAACAAACAAGCAAAAATATTTTACAGGTAGCATCTTATTCTACTGACCGTAAACCAGACTAAAGTACATGTCACAAACCACCACTGTAGTGCCAATGTCATGTAAATCTCCATGAGAATTAACCATTCCTTCTTCAAAGGTAGCAGTCATGGACATATATAGTCAATTCAAAGTTTCATATTTTTTATTATCTGTTGTAATTATGTTATAATGAGAGTTCTTTTCACCCAACTTTCACTGTGTCGTGACGGGTACTGCCTTAAATCATTTGTCTGTGGAGTTTCAATACATACTGAACTGAGTGAATGAGATTTTTTTCTTTTTCTCCTAATAAGTTATTTGATTTTTTCAGATGAGTTAATGCTAAAGTTGAGTAAAGATCTGTATTCTTCCTTGCTTTATCAATGTTACTGTTATTAAAGCCCGCATACGAGGCCAAACATGCAATGGTAAGAGATATCATCATCTGGTTACCTTAGCGCATCTGTTACATCCCTTTGTTTATTGAGCCAATCAATTTAGTATTTATGTCATGGACGACTATGTTTTCATCTTTTTGCTATTAACAAATTTCCTTGAGTAAGTGTTATCATAGCTGACTTTATAGTTTATGGAGAATATAGATAAGTGTTACATTACAGTTCGCCTTGCAATGCATAGATCCTTGAAATGCATATGTCATAATACCAATAAACTATGTGAACTTGAAAATTTCCTTTTACATGAATGCAAGTAATATTTTAACAAGAACTATGAATAAAGAATCAAATATATGTACAGTAATTATGGGTATTTTTCCTTCTCAAACCCAGTTGAATTTTGATCTTGAGAACTGGCCTTCCTGCACAGACCTGCTATGAGAGACCACCTGTTTTGAGTGACCACTTCTTGTTGGCAGAAGTCATGGTTTCTCAAGACAGGTCTTACTGTATTAAGTTTTACAATGATGAGAGGATGACAACAAAGATTTTGGAGTGGGGTAGATATCTTGTAATTTGAACTCCATCTACATAGAGAGATGTTCATCATATCTGGCATTATGTTTTATGACGATGAGTACATGACAGCAAAAGTTTCAGATTCTGGATGCAGCTCTAGGAAAAAGAGGAGAGTGGAGAGTGGGGAGGGGGTAGATGAGTCAAAAGTTACACTGTCATGAGTAATAAGAAGTGCAGATATTTATGATGGCTTCAATCTCTAGTTAGCTTTTGAACAGTGAAAAAACAATTAAATGCACTCATTTTTTGTGGACATGATCTATGTCATCATTCATAACTGTCAATTTATTATTCATGAGTATGTGAACATGATCCATGTCATCATTCATAACTGTCAATTTATTATTCACGCTTAGGGGTGAAATGATTCATCGATATATCGATGCATCGATACTTTTGCCATATTGATCCAAGAAGTGAAGAATCGATATAAAACGATATCTACCCTATATAAGTTACTTTAATCTTCAGCAGTCATGAATAATTATTAGTCATTTGCCTTCTTATTCTTTAAACTGAGAATCAATAATGTATCATATCATAGGCTGTGTATCATGAATCATATCGATATGCGGCACAGGTTTATCGTTTCACCCGTATTCATGAGTATGTGAACATGATCCAGGTCATCATTCATAACTGTCAATTTATTATTCATGTCTATCAATTTTCATAGTATTGCATTACATATTTGTGGATATTAAATCCATGGATTGGGTAAAGAGTCCTACTGTTTCCATTTCTTTATATTCGTAGTCTGTAATAACCACAAAATCCACAAAAATTGCTACCCTACAAAAATAATAAATTCACAGTACATTAATGTTATATAAAGGATATCTATGTTTTTTGAGTAGATATAAAGAAATATTTCACGACTGAAGTGGAAATATTTTATTGTCATGACTGGAAACGTTTTATTGTCAGTTGCAGCTTCGCCACTCGTGACAATACAAAATGTTTCCACTTCACAAGTGAAATATTTCCTTATATCTACTCAAAAAACATCAATTTTCTTTTTATTATATATTTGTAAATGCAAAAGTCTTCGATTTGCATGGAGTTTCTCCATTCTGTGTCATTGTGATTACCGGCTGGATTACTACATCAATAAAAAAAAGTTCTGAAATTTTACAATAATTTTAAAACAATGACTTTTTACAAATTTAGATTGTGCATATAATGCTTCAGATTGTGTATTTTGTCAAATTAATGTTTTCATATGAAAAAGAAGAGATTTTTATTCTTGTTAACACATTTCCTGTTCAGATTGACACAGTTAACATTGCTAACGTGGGGGTACTATAGAAACATGACAGAATGGTCAACATATATCAGAGATAACATCATTAAACAGCAGATTTGAATTATTGCAAGCTTAGTTGTAAGGAATTTGGTTTCTATTTATTAATTTTTTTATTTCTGTATTTAGACATGAATTTTTGTGTGTTGGGAAGCTTCCAATCTATTTCGGTAACAGATGCTGCACACAAATTTCAATTGTCACTTCAGTTTGCAATTGATATTAATCAATGTCTGATTTCTCCATCATTTTCAGACATGATTATGATTGTGAGGCTTCCAATCTATTTCGGTAACAGATGCTGCACACAAATTTCAATTGTCACTTCAGTTTTCAATTGACACTAATCAATGCCTGATTTCTCCATCATTTTCAGACATGATTATGATTGTGATGACAGTTAAAACTGCTACTTAAATAATTTTATTACTATATGTAATCAAATGTTTTTCTTAAAAATGTGTACCTTTTGTCATTGAGCATAACAGCCTAGGTATACCATACTGTATTGGTGATACAGAATATCGAATAGCAACATGTCATGTAAGTTCAGTCACTGACATTTTGCATGATTCACGTGGAAAACTAATTATAAATAGTTAATACATTCTTGATGGTGCCTTCTCATTGATTACATAAATGTATACTAGAGGTCCCGGGTTCAAATCCCAACCAAGCCATTGTAAAAAAAAAAAAAAAAAGAAAGAAAATGAAAAATGGCACCAAGAGCTACCTCGTTTGACGCTCAACACTAAGAACTTCTTTGGGCTGGAGAGGCAGTGGGCAAGATAAAAAAAACTTGCAAGGGAAGGTTTAAGACACTCCCGCCTCCACGAGTCTTCCTACCTATGGGAGAAATAGGGTGGCGGTAACATGACATCACTGGGCAGAAGTCTTCCAAGTTGAAGTCAATGGCCAGGGCGGAAGGGTTCCAAAGATGAACTTAACAGCCACATGTTCGATACCATATAGTAACATGGATATCGGCTGTGGTCTACAGCCTGGAGAGGGATGGGTGCCGCCAGGTTGAAACGGCCCATGATACGCCAATGATGATGAAATGACAATAAATAGATTTCACATACCGGATCGGTTGCAGCCTGGGTTACCAATGACCGCGCCATCTGCTGGACACCAGGATTGAGGTGACAAGTATGCTACTGGTGCAACAACCATCAAAGTACGGGCAAGAGATAACATCACCATTGGAACATGGAATGTCAGGACATTAAGACCAGCAGGGAAACTCGAGGAGCTAACCCATGAGATGGGAAGATACCAATGGCACATCCTTGGACTCTGCGAGATGCACTGGAAAAATTTCAGAGAGAGATCAACAGATGACGGACACAGGATCTACTTCAGTGGGCATGAGAACAAGCATGAACATGGAGTCGGGTTTATGGTACACAAGGACATTGTGAGTGCAGTCATGGGTCCAGTGTCTAACAGGATGATTACAATCCGCGTAAGGGCATCTCCCTTTAACATCACTATCGTACAGGTCTATGCCCCAACATCTGACCATGATGACGAGGAACTGAATGAGTTCTACGACCAGCTTCAAACTCTCACAGACCATACACCCAAGAAGGATATTCTGGTTATTCAAGGAGACTGGAATGCTAAGGTAGGAGAAGACGCACAAGCAGACTGGCAAGAAGTCTGTGGTCCATACTGTAATAAGCAGACCAATGAGAGAGAACTCAAGCTCCTGGACTTCGCCACATACAATAACCTAGTGCTAACGAACACCCTTGGCCCCCACAAACTATCCAGAAGATGGACTTGGCACAGCCCAGACGGAAAACATCACAACCAGATTAATTACATCTTGGTGAGAAAGCGCTTCCGGTCTAGTGTAAACATTGCCAGAACACGTAGCTTCCCATGAGCTGATATAGGAAGCGATCATGACTTGCTGATGATGACTATCAAACTTCGTCTGAGGAAGACCAATAAGCCAAGACAAGTTAGGATCAGGTTCGACCTTTAAAAACTTAAAGATCCAAGCATGGCACAAGCATTTGAAACATCAATAGGCGGCAAATTTGCACCACTCACAATTCTGAGACATGAAGAAATAAACCTAGACTCCTTGATCATCACCTTCAACAAGGCTGTAATAGACACATCCAGAGAGATCCTTGGCAAGCATCGTAGAATAAAGAAGCCTTGGGTCACAGCAGATATCCTCGACCTCTGCGATGTGATGAGAAAACTGAAGAGTAAGCGAGGAGACCATGAAGGAGCAAAAAACTACAATGAGATTAACAACAGAATTAAGAAGAGCATAAAGAAAGCAAAAGAAAGCTGGTTAGAGGACCAATGCAAGGAAGTCGAGAAAAGCCTGAACCAGAATGACAGTAAAAGGGCATACCAGTTCGTGAAAGACCTGACAACAGAGAAACAGGGGAGATCTAATATGATTCAGGATAAGGCTGGTAAGAGTCTGACAGAAAACCAAGACATTCTTAACAGATGGACAGAATACTGTTCGGAGCTTTACAACCAGAAGACTTCTGGAGACCAAGCTGTACTAAACATACCACTGACCACAACAGAGGTTGACCACCCGATCCTCAGGGATGAAGTAGAGGCTGCAGTAAAGGCACTAAAGAAGGGGAAGTCAGCTGGGGTAGACAATATACCAGCAGAACTTGTTAAAGCAGGAGGAACTACCATGATAGATGTCCTCACAACAATCTGCAACCAAATCTGGCAAACAGGAGAATGGCCCACCCCATGGACCCAGTCTCTAATCGTGACTCTTCCTAAAAAAGGGAATCTACAACTGTGCCAGTACTACCGAATAATCAGTCTCATCAGTCAACTAAGCAAGGTTGTGCCCAAGATCATCCTCAACAGACTGAAACCCAAAGCAGAGCACATCATTGCGGAAGAACAGGCAGGTTTCAGAGCAGGACTTAGCACTACAGAACAGATCTTCAATCTTAGAATTCTCTGTGAAAAATATCTTCAGCATCAACAGAGCTTTTATCATGTCTTCATTGACTTCAAGAAGGCTTTCGACAAGGTATGGCATGCAGTCTTGTGGGCCACCATGCGGATATACAACATAAATGCAAAACTAATCCGCACTATAGAAACCCTGTGTGACAAGGCGACTAGTACAGTTCTCGTCAATGGCAACATAGGAGACTGGTTCAGAACCACAGTTGGAGTCAGACAGGGGTGCCTTCTCTCACCCACTCTCTTCAACATCTACCTGGAAAGGATCATGTCTGATGCCTTGGAAGACCATGAGGGCAGTGTCAGTGTTGGAGGCAGAACAATCACCAACCTGCACTTCGCTGATGATATTGATGGCTTAGCAGGAGATTAAGAAGAAATGGAAACCTTAGTGAACCGTCTCAATCAAGCATCACTAAGATATGGGATGGAGATCAACGCTGAAAAGACAAACCTAATGACAAACAACCCGAGTGGCATCCAAAATGAAATAAGAGTGAATGGACAGAAGCTGGGCACAGTAACAAGCTTCAAGTACCTAGGTGCTATCGGCTCTGATGAAGGTTCTTTCCAGGATTGCGCAGACAACAGCTGCTCTGGCTAGGCTGAAGCATATTTGGAAAGACAGCAACATCATGCTTGGGTCCAAGATCAAGCTTATGCGCTCCCTCATCATGTCCATATTCCTATATGCATGTGGGACATGGACCATAACAGCCGAATTATAGAGAAGAATCCATGCCTTAGAGATGAGATGTTATCGAAGGATCCTGAAAATCTCATACTTAGACCACGTCTCCAATGCGGAGGTGCGCACTAAAATCCAAGGTGCAATTGGACCTTATGAAGATCTGCTCACCACTGTTAAGAAACGCAAACTAAGATGGTATGGTCACGTCTCACGCTCAACTGGCCTGTCAAAGACAATCCTACAGGGCACAGTGAGAGGAAAGAGAAAATGAGGCAGACAGAAGAAGAGATGGGAAGACAATATCAAAGAGTGGACAGGCATGGACTTTGCAAAGTCCCAAAGAGCAGTGGAAAACAGGGCGAAATGGAGAGAGATTGTCGCAAAGTCATCAGTGGCGCCCCTATGACCAGCAAGGTTACAGGAGAAATGAAATGAAAAATGAAAACACTAGAGAGAAAAAGTGTAGGAGAGAGAGAAGGAAACGAAGAAAAAAAATGAAATAGGCCTAAATGTGGACATACAGGTCTAAACAACATACATAAGGGCAGATATACTTCCTACATGGAAAAAGAAAGTAGTTCCAATGATATTGCCACTGTAGCGATAAAAGTGGTATCACAACTGTGCTGATATAATTTTTCTTGCACTGATATATTTCAATATCTCATTATGAAATATATAATAAATACTGCATATACTCGCTTATAAGTCAAGTCCTACTGCAAACAACATAGACATTGATCTGCCATCGCATAATGCACTGGCAGATCAGGGTGGATGTTGTTTGTCCTACTGATTACTCCTAACAAACTACATTATGCAACAGCAGATCTGGGTCTTTGCAGTTTGCAGTTGAACTCAACTTTATAAGCGAGTTTATATGGTTGTATGTTTACTGCGAATTATGGTAAAGATAGTTTACAAACCATGAGACTGAGAGAATGGACATCTCGCCCCAAATTTGACAGGGAGAAGTTAATGATTCCTGAGGTGTCTGTTGTGAATTCTTTACTCCAGTAGTAATTTAAATCGTATTTTTCAGCCTTTATCCTTATGACCTCATTAGGCACTGGATTGCCATCTGGAAATCTCACAGTAACCTGTAATAATACAATACAACATCAATGATGCAAATACACAGTACAACTCAAATGACTCATTCATTCCCTATTTGATTTGACAAATACATTACAACTTAAACTTTACTGGTCAATAAGGAAGTACAAACTAGTCATGCTAGTCATGTTGAATGTTTGAGAAGTGTTTGAGTTCCACATACTGGCCTATGAAGGAGTACAAACACTAGTCATGTTGAATGTTAGAGAAGTGTTTGAGTTTCACATACTGGCCTATGAAGGAGTACAAACACTAGTCATGTTGAATGTTAGAGAAGTGTTTTAGTTTCACATACTGGCCTATGAAGGAGTACAAACACTAGTCATGTTGAATGTTAGAGAAGTGTTTTAGTTCCACATACTGGCCTATGAAGGAGTACAAACACTAGTCATGTTGAATGTTTGAGAAGTGTTTGAGTTCCACATACTGGCCTATGAAGGAGTACAAACACTAGTCATGTTGAATGTTTGAGAAGTGTTTGAGTTCCACATACTGGCCTATGAAGGAGTACAAACACTAGTCATGTTGAATGTTTGAGAACCATGTAACAAAAGGCCATATATAGGTAGGAAGCATGTAACAAAAATTATAGAAAGATAATGTAATTTTTAATCTATCTGATAGACAGTTCTCAATTAACAGTTTTGTGATAGTTACATCCCTTTATCAACCATGATTATGTCAACTCATGTGACCATTAGGAAGGAAAATAGGTGTTTGTGCTTATTGAAATCCAGTAATGCAATCAGTTGTTTCCTTCTTAATAATATAAAATGAAGTCAAATATTAATGGCATACCAACTGTGTAAAAAGAAGATCTTCCATTTCTACCCTTTTGAATTAGGGAGATTTTTCAAATATTCCTCATCATACAATAGCAATGTTGACCTATTTTATGTATTTGAGGACAGTAAATACAAAGGGAGAAAACTCTTGACTTAGTGAAAACTATAGATCTATCTTCTTGAAATGTGAATTCTATAATAACAATTTCAGCAAAACATCTGAACCTAGGAGTCAGAAATAGAAAAATATTAACTTACTTTGCCATTGTATGGGAACCCTGGCTTGAAATAACCATCAGATTCATCACTAATTTCAACCTTCATTGGATCATTAGTAAGCTCAGGGCCAGCAGATGTTCCATTTAGTTCTATACCTGCGAAAGCACAAACATAAAGATTACCCTATATACTCGCGTAAAAAAACCCAGTCCAAATGCAAACAACATAGACCCTGATCTGCCGTCGCATAATGCGCCAGCAGATTAGGGTCTATGTTGTTTGTTCTTCTGATTAGTCCCTACAAACTGCATAGACCCAGATCTGCTGGTGCATTATGTGATGACAGATCTGGGTCTATGCAGTTTGAATTTGGTTTTGGATTATACACGAGTATATATGGTAAAAAAAATATTGTAGTGACATTCTTGTCATCATGACTTGAATAAAATGAAACCTGTTTACAACTAACTTAGCTGTAAAAGACTGCCTATTCCCAATGCAGTTTACTTCGCTTACCCTGGTTGCTAAAATAAAGTTGTGTACATTTCTTGTTGATTTTAATTGAAATCTGTTCATATAAGCACATTTATTTTGTACAGAGTGGGTTTGCCACCAATTTATTTGGTCATGATAACTTACAAGTAAGCTACCCAACAGAATAATTGACTCTAGTGATATGAATGCAACATCTTCCCATTACTTATGGTGTTATTTTCAAACAGTGTCATTTTGGGATTTTTTTCTCCTCACAAAAAATTACAATCTACTCTTGTTAAATGAATTAAAACTGCTCCTGTTTAAAGTATCAGATTAACTGTAGGATAAAATGATCAGATTCCTCAATTACAAATTCTGCAAAAGGCCTCTTACCTTTTAAACCGGTTTGCTTTAGAATTCCTTTCTCCTTCATATCTGATGATACAGTTTTAATACAATGGTTACACATATTGTCAACTGCTTCCATCAAATTATGTATGTAGCTACTAGCCATCTGCATTACACTGTTGATTGCTGCTTCCTACTATAATAAACCTGTGTCTAGCTCCTTTTTTCAAGTTATATATGCTGCTGTAGGTCCATCTCAGACAGACTTGTTGTTGTATGATATTTACCAGTAGTACACCTGTACCAGCAGCCTTATTTCTGTTGTTACAGGCTTAATACCAGTTCTGCAAGCTTCCTGCCTTTAAATATCTTACAGTGGTGGCTATTATTGATGTCTTAACTTCATTTTTTCTTGTAATACTTGCTTGCTACCTCATGCAAACTCACTACATACAGCCTATCTGCAAAACCTGCCAACCTTGTGTTTTACATTTTCTTGCATGACTGTTACCTGCATTGCACCTGCTATATATGAAGAATGTAAGAAAAGGCCAAATATGTTTCTAACCTATGGGAATCCTGTCATTTTTATTGTATGTTTCTTACCTAAGTTTGGCCTTGTGTTACATGCTTGCTGCCTATATTTGACCTTTTGTTACATGCTTCCTACCTATATTTGGCCTTTTGTTACATACTTCCTACCTATATTTGGCCTTTTGTTACATGCTTGCTACCTATATTTGGCCTTTTGTTACATGCTTGCTACCTATATTTGGCCTTTTGTTACATGCTTGCTACCTATATTTGGCCTTTTGTTACATGCTTGCTAACTATATTTGGCCTTTTGTTACATGCTTGGCATCTAATTTGACCTTTTGATACATGCTTGCTACCTATAATTTGGCATTTTGTTACATGCTTCCTACCTATATTTCGCCTTTTGTTACATGCTTACTACCTATATTTGGTCTTCTGTTACATGCTTTCTACCTATATTTGGCTTTTTGTTACATGCTTCCTACCTATATTTAGCCTCTTGTTACATGCTTCCTACCTAAATCTGGCCTTTTGCTACATGCTTCCTACCTACATTTGGCCTTTTGTTACATGCTTCCTACCTATATTTGACTTTTTGTTACATGCTTCCTACCTATATTTGGCCTTTTGTTACAAGCTTCCTATCTAAATTTGGCTTTTTATTACATGCTTGCTACCTATATCTGGCTTTTTGTTACATGCTTGCTACCTATATTTGGCTTTTTGTTACATGCTTGCTACCTGCAGTCTAGCTGTAACATCTGATTAATACAGCTAACACTTATTATAAAGTGCTTTGTTATAACATGATCCTGGATATAACATGGTACTGCTATAGACCCTATGATCAAAATTAAACCATTGTATTTGAATTGGTTTATCAAATGTATGACAATAAGGGTTGAAAGAAAACAACATTAAGCTAAGTATTATATCTTTGTTTCCTTTTTAAAACATTATTATTTGAGAAAATTGTATCATTCCCGCTATACCACAGTTCAGTATATATGTGGTTCTCACTATACTGTGGTTTGGTACATAACGCTGCTTTCACTATTCAATGGTTTGGAAAATAAAGTGTTCAGTGATCCCAATTACTGTGCTAAAACGATGGAAAGCTGGACTTGCAGTATAGTTGTTACACCTGTTTTACACCCACATTACACATGTTGCAACATGACTGTTTCCAGCATTATTATTACTTCCACTAACTCTCACGCACCTGTGGCTGTCTCACGCACTGTAGCACTGATCTTTAGGGAACCCCAGGTGGGATAACCTTGTACTCCCAGTTTCAGTTGTGAGGAGGGTACAGAGAAGGAATGGCAACCATCAAACTGAAAACAAATGCAACTTCATGATGAATAGCATTCTCAATATTGATAGACACACAAATAAATAAGAACAGAGAAAGTGGGTTCTGGAAAATCCAGATTTTATAAGTGTACCATAAAGTTTGTGTACAAGTAACCATATCATATAAATAACTTTTTGTGGGTCAAAAATCTCATTTTCACCCAAAAAACAGAACCACTTTCTTACATGCCACAGAAAATGTCAGATAAAAAAAAAGATTAAAATATATTAATGGGAAAAAATTATACCATGCCCTCTCAGCACTCTGCTTAAAAATATGAATTTTAGTTCGTTCAGCTCAGCATCAAAAATGATATCCACATCTGTAGCTCAGTGAATTTTCATGTGCATGTCTCAAAATGTACCTAAAATTACCTAATTCGTTTCATGCTGGAATGATTTCAACATCATTTGTATCAACATACAGAGCAATACCACTCATTCGATACACGCTAAAAGAAGAGTGGTCTGTATGCATGTAATCCACCATGTTGGTCCTGGAGGTATGGAAGAGTCCATTTTCAATACAAGACTGAGCAGTTATGGGAGCCATTGAGTGCCACAGGTAAACAAGCATCATCTACATCATCTAGTTTTCTTTAAACTATTTTAAATCTCTACTAAATGTCTGTTTATGACATGATTTGTCTAATGAGCAGATGATGTTTGCTTACCTGTGGCATGCTAGAGATGCAAATATCATTTGCAATGCTGAGCTGAATGAACTATAGTTGACTGTGATAGGTATGTACACTGTAATGTGCATAACAGTACTGTCCTTTCAATAACTACTTCTCATATCCAGCCAAGTTTAATTTTCCCTTCTACCTGTTGTGCTTTCCATTTTTCTTCCCACTACCAGCCACCTGCCTTATACAAATGGGATTCATGCCCATACCCATGTTATGTGAGGGACTGCCCTTATACTGAGGTAATTTCAATAATGAAACCGCATTCATTCCTAAAATTGGACTCATGTCCATATCCATGTTTTATGAGGGACTGCCCTTATACTGAGGTAATTTCAATATCAAAACTGCATTAATTCCTAAAATAGGATTCACATACATGTGACAGAACAGAGAAGTCAGCGTAGGACAAATTGGAAGATTTGCAAAATTTGCTCAGGAGTTCTGACTTCAAAAGAGGGAGGATTTAGAATGAGAATGGTGTATTTTTCATTGCGGCACATATCTTCGATTTTCTTATCCCAATGATGACCCAAAGCTTGGGTCGCTATGTGAGTAGTTTTTGTCCATTTTTGCCTGTTGTTGCAAGAACTTTTGTGCGATTTCCGAGTTGGGGAGCATTATTTTGACTCTATCTGAAATTGATCTGTTACTCTGCATGTATATCTTTATCCACATTTGATGCAGATTCCACAAACATGGATTTCAGTGATGGTATATTTGTTGTCATGTTTAATATGCTCCATGACGCGCAATGTCATTCTTATCACTGTAGCAGATTTTAAAATCAGCCTTATGGGAAGGGCAGATGGCATATTCATGTCCTTTGAACTTGATTCCAACCACTGAAATATCTCTGCTTCTATCCATCACTGAATTTCAGGTGATATTTCGATTGCTTAGATTTTGGTGTTTTAGCATTGGGAGATAACACACACTTAGACATCTCTACAAACTTTAAACACCAAAGCCAAACCGACCTGTTTTATGCCGATTGAGCTCTTTAGTAATCCAACCATAATTGATTAATCTCTTTAATCCTTCCAGAATTACTTTTGATCATACAATCCATGTTGACAAACTTCAAACAATGAAGCCAACCGACCCTGCCGACAGAATCAATGGGATGTTAATTGTTTTATGCTGCTTGAAATTAGCAACTAAATTGTCTTGCCTACTTAAGCCTGTTCACAGTCACGTGATCACAGGCAGTATTATTTATACTACACTGGAAGTAAGGTGTGAAAAAAATGAAGAAAAAAAAATAATTCAATAATAATTTTGTATATTCGGCATATTTCCGTGAGTGACAGGAGGGATGGGAGACACCCTTAATCTCAGGAGGAAACCCTCCCATCCAGGAGATTCACATGTATGGATTCATGCCCATACCCATGTTATGTGAGGGACTGCCCTTATACTGAGGTAATTTCAACATCAAAACTGCATTCATTCCTAAATTGGGATTCATGTCCATTCCCATTTTATGAGGGACTGCACTATAATGAGGTACTTTATAGGAAGGGATCAATATATCAACTTACATTCGTTTCTATGATGTCAACACATGGTTGCTCTGGATAGAAAATTGGATAATGCTCTGGGCCAAAGCAAACTTTCATGGTCAAAGAACCCTTCACTGGCTGCCCATAGGTATAGCTATAAATAGAACATGAATTAGTACGATATATTCTTAATATTAATTTCATTAACATATTTTTAGAGCGGACTATACATACTGAAAGATTTCTAGAGTGGACTATACATACTGAAAGATTTCTAGAGTGGACTATACATACTGAAAGATTTCTAGAGTGGACTATATATACTGAAAGATTTCTATAGTGGACTATACATACTGAAAGATTTCTAGAGTGGACAATACATACTGAAAGATTTCTAGAGTGGACAATACATACTGAAAGATTTTAGAGTGGACTATATATGCTGAAAGATTTCTAGAGTGAACTATACATACTGAAAGATTTCTAGAGTGGACAATACATACTGAAAGATTTCTAGAGTGGACTATATATACTGAAAGATTTCTATAGTGGACTATACATACTGAAAGATTTCTAGAGTGGACAATACATACTGAAAGATTTTAGAGTGGACTATATATGCTGAAAGATTTCTAGAGTGAACTATACATACTGAAAGATTTTTAGAGTGGACTATACATACTGAAAGATTTTTAGAGTGGACTATACATACTGAAATATTTTCAGAGTGGACTATACATACTGAAATATTTTTAGAGTGGACTATACATACTGAAAGATTTTTAGAGTGGACTATACAATCTGAAATATGGACAACCACCTTATATACTCACTTATAACTGCAAACTGCACAGACCCAGATCTGCCATCACATACCGTATATACTTGCATATAATTCAGGTCCAAATGCAAACAACATAGACCCTGATCTGCCGTCAGATAATGCACTGGCAGATCAGGATCTATGTTGTTTGTTCTAATGATTAGTCCTTACAAACTACATAGACCCAGATCTGCCGGTGCATTATGCAACGGCAGATCTGGGTCTATGCAGTTTGCAGTTGGTATCGGCTTACATGTGAGTACATATGGTAATCGGTAGAACAAAAAACACAGACCCATATCTGATGGTGCATTATGCAACAGCAGATCAGGGTCTAAGTCATTTGCAGTTTGACTTGACTTATAAGAGTATATATGGTAAGTTGATCAAGGATGTTATTTCACTCAAAATTATGTGCCAATTTTATATTTTAGCCTTGTAACATTGGGTTATATTCATGATTTTGTGGGACTCCAGGTGGCTGAGTGGTCTAAGGCGCTCGCCTTTACAGATCACTCACATCTCACCTCTGTCTGCATGGGTTCGAGTCTCGGCTCTGCCAATGTGAACATGTGAGAAAGCTTGCCAGTAGCTTCCCATGGGTTGGTGATTTCTCCCAGGGTCTTCCTCCACCAAATCTACTGGCCGCCATGTATAGCCTATCATGTGCTGAAAACATTAAACCCACAAAACAAACCAATCATGATTTTGTGCAGACATTATTGATTTATACAATAAATACATCTTTCCTATTAGAATAAACAGACAAACCCATACAAACACTTCATTCATTGTATTTCACATGTGCATTTACATCGACATAAACAAGCATATGGGATATGTATAATGTGTATATAGAACACAAATGCCCCACCAGCCCTTCTGTTTGCAACACAAGAATTTTCTGCCAGACTAACTTAAATGCAAAAATTAACAAATGTCAATTAGCACAAATATAGGTAACAGTGACCATCTTCTGATAGACGAGTGTTGTACTCACCAAAAAACATACACACATGTAGTTACATGACCGTGCAGCTAACAGTATAAAATGCAACACTTTCACAAAGTCAATGAGGCATGAAATGTTGATCATGATGCCCTCCCTTTGGTCGAAGGGTGTTACACTCACCAGGAAGCATTCAAAAAGAAATCTTTGTGACCTTGCAGTCAAAAGTACATGAGAAACTGCCATAAAGCCAACACTTAAACAAGGTGTGATGAATAGATGGATGGATGGATGAGTAGGGTGATAGTAAATATCCTTTCCATATACATGATAGGGCATAAAAACTGACAACCATTTACATAAACAATACATGATTATCTCTAAACTGAAGCATATCTGAACATGTGCTGCACAGATCTTTTAACCACCCCCAATGTCTGAGATAATTGGCACATGAATCGTGCCAATCAGTAGGGATGTAGCAATACATCGATACAATTAGAATATCACAATATTTTCTTGGTGATATGATACAGAATCATGACTCCCACCCCGTATCGTAATACTCATGATAACAAAGTACAATTATCTTCATTATTAAAAGCATAGTTTATGAAGCACATATTCCAGATGTATCTATACTTAATGCAAAAGTGAATCTACAGATTCATTCAGTAATTACTACTCATAGTCAACACTCACATATAACCATATATATAGGACATGTATCTATACTTACTGCAAAAGTGAATCTACAGATCCATTCAGTAATTACTACTCCTAGTTAACACTCACATATAACCATATATATATAGGACATGTATCTATACTTACTGCAAAAGTGAATCTACAGATCCATTCAGTAATTACTACTCCTAGTTAACACTCACATATAACCATATATATATAGGACATGTATCTATACTTACTGCAAAAGTGAATCTACAGATCCATTCAGTAATTACTACTCATAGTTAACACTCAGATATAACCATATATATATAGGACATGTATCTATACTTACTGCAAAAGTGAATCTACAGATCCATTCAGTAATTACTACTCCTAGTTAACACTCACATATAACCATATATATATAGGACATGTATCTATACTTACTGCAAAAGTGAATCTACAGATCCATTCAGTAATTACTACTCCTAGTTAACACTCACATATAACCAAATATATAGGACATGTATCTATACTTACTGCAAAAGTGAATCTACAGATCCATTCAGTAATTACTACTCCTAGTTAACACTCACATATAACCATATATATATAGGACATGTATCTATACTTACTGCAAAAGTGAATCTACAGATCCATTCAGTAATTACTACTCCTAGTTAACACTCACATATAACCATATATATATATAGGACATGTATCTATACTTACTGCAAAAGTGAATATACAGATCCATTCAGTAATTACTACTCACAGTTAACACTCACATATAACCATATATACTTGCTTACCAGTTGGGTCCAACTGCAAAACAACATAGACCCTGATCTGCTGTCGCATAATGCGCCGGCAGATCAGGGTTTATGTTGTTTATTCTACTGATTACTCCAAATAAACTGCACTGACAGAGATCTGCTGGTGCATTATGCAAACAGCAGATCTGGGTGTGTGCTGTTTGCAGTTGGCAAGTATATATAGTACAAAGAACCATGACCATTTTAGCTTCTCCTGAAATTTCAAGACAGTGATATTAGATCATCTCAAAAAAATTGATCTAAAAGACATGTAGTTGTTAAACAACCAACAGTAGGATATGTATTGTAAAATATAAAACACAGAGCCATTTTTATTGTGATATGTATCGTATTTTGACTAAAGTGGCAATATACACCCCTTACTAATCAGGTTGAAGTAACTCAGTAGATATATTTTACTATTGTAAAAGAGAAGCTTTGGTACTTGTGACTATTATATAGGCTAAACCCATTAATAAACTCAAGGTTTTCACTAAACATAATCTCTCAACTCTTGAATTTGTCTCCAAACATTTTTTTCAACAGCAATACTTAAAATTTAATTTGTTTATGGAACTAAAAAAAAGGAATGATTTAACATATAAATGTCAGTTTGATGCTCTATTAATTTTCCATTTCTTAATCTACATGATGAGTTGAATATATGATTTGAGCATGTGCTTACAGTTGCAATATTTTGTGATACTTGACCCAGGAGTATTTAATCTTACTTACATCAATGGATGCTGTAAGCTACCAACATTCAAAAGGATATTGAGAAGTATGTATCGATGTTTGATGAAGCTAAATTGTCCTTGACTGTGTAAAAATTGTCCTTGAATGTGTAAAAATTGTACTTGACTGTGTAAAAATATCTTCTGAACTAGAATCTTACTCTGCACAAACTTTTCCACTGATAGTGGGTGATGTTGGCAACAGGTATGTAGGTGGTGTAATTTTCACTTCAAATTTTGGAAGCACTGAAATAAATAAAAAGGTAAAAAAATTAACAGATAATAAAACCATAAACTCTGATTATAAATGAATGCACATAAACTAGAGCCAGAACTACCATAAGATATTGATAATCTGTCTAGTAAAATAACATGTCAGGGGTCACACTACCAGGCGAAGTGGGCGACTAAGTCGTAGAAAAAATGTAAACTTTGCCTTCTTCTGTTAGGAAAGTGAAAATGACTTCACCCTGTGATTTTTTAGATGTACACGGAGTGACAGTAGTTGATGACTTTTGAGATGCTCCCTCGACCCAGCCCTGTAGTTACAGTGTTATAGCCCTAGGCAAAATGTATTGAAGGCTGCCCTAGCTGGTGTTGACATCAACTGAGCAGACAAACTCTTGCACAGTCACAGGCATGTGTTTTAATAGCTGACTGACCATCAACCCTTTTCCCCACAAGTTATCATTTGTTATCACAATGGTAATTAATGGCAGACATCGCTGTTTCTAGGAAGTACCTCTTCATTAGACTGTCTGTTTTTGTAATTCATTGAGCACATAAATTAAGGAAAATATTCAGTTGGTAGAAAGCAAAGTCTAAATATGATGTGATAGAAGATTTAGCCTATAAATAATTTTTTTTGGTCAGAAACGTATGGACAATGCTATGTTGTGGAATTCGAGAAGCACTGTAAGGTCAAGGTTGTTTTCTTACATCACTAATTTTTTTGAAAATATGAAGAAAGCAGTGAATCAAATAATATCTAACCAATACACGACGTTATTATGAGTACATAGACAAATATTAAACCATAAACTTTCAATCCTATCTACAAAATGTTGTAAGGAAGCAAGAAAGTGAGTGGTAATATTAATAAAATATCAGTTTCTAAAAATAGATGCACCCACATGGCATGTGTGACGCCATATTGTTCTTGGCTGTGTGCAGATTCAGTTGGAAAGAAGGTTCATTTTATATATCGACTTTAATGCTTCAGTTCATCATCAATGAATAGCTACGGTGAATTTTATCAGCAACAATGATTTCACATGAGCACATTAGAAACTATATATTGTAATTAATTCTAACTGATAGGAGTACGTAGATTACATAATTGTAATTACAAATAGGTATAAATAGTTAATCAACTGCCACTAGAACAACCAATTTAATTTTCTATTGTTCAAAACTTCACCAAAAGTTGACAGTCCAAAAGATTCACGTTTAATTCTGAATTAACACTCTGAACATGTAGTTGTAAAGTTAGGTTACTCATCCATAACATCAGTGACCACTGGTTTGAATGGATGAACACTATGGTGTGAAAACAGATGTGCATGTGCTCTCATGTACATGTTATTTGGGTTGTTTCAAACTAGTTTATAAATTGTTCCAGATTGCCATTTTCTAGTGAAGTTTTAGAACATTTAAGAAAATAAATTCTTGTTTAAGCGGTAGTTGATTAAGTATCTTTACCTACTTGCAATTACAACACTGTAATCTAGGAACTCCTATGAGTTAAATTTCATTACAACGTATAGTTTCTGCTGTGCTCTTTTGAAATTCACAAGACGAAAATGTATGGATCTCTCCATCAAAACAAACATACTTTCAAGCATGAATACACTGCATTTGAATGATACATTCATACACTTACAAAATGTGTTTATAATCAACATACAACACAGAGAATTTTCTATTTGAAGATAAAGTATTGCTTAAAACCAATGATAAATGCAAATATGCATAATGAGATATATAGAGGACACAGTTCAAATAACAGCACTAAAGCACAAACACATATTGCATTTCTTGCTTTGCTCCAACTTCTCCTTGTTCAGCTCTCACTTCTCCCTATTCTATTCAAAAGGAAAAGTCACTTCTCCCTAAAATTCAATTTTAGCTTGACCTCAGCATGTGTTCAGCAAAACGCAGGGTTTCACCTGTGAATGGCTTAATGATTCTGATTGTGCAAGTGAGAAAGGCAATCCTAGCATATCAGGGTACAAATTATAGATATACAGTAATATTCTACCATATCTGAACTTAAATACAGCCACTGATGTAGAAGATAAGTAACCTTCCCCTATGCCAACTGCTCCCCCCCCCCCCAAGCCCTCGGGTTGGGTTCAGGCATTCATGATTTGAGACCTTTGTTGTCATCTACTCACCTTTGTGAAACACTGTACCAAATATGATCATCCTGCCTCAAACAGTGCAGGTGGAGTTGATGCTGTGATCTTTAACATGTACCCATTTTATATGGTTGACTGTGGAGATTACTGATCAATGGGTCTCAATAACCTTGACCTTTGGTCAAGGTATGCAGTCTTGAACTAAACTTTCTGTGAAGAAACCATTATTTTCTTATTATACTTACTATGACCATGACCTCGAACCTTTAGACCCCAAAATCTATAGGTTTCTTTCTTGCCCTAAGTGCAAGCCAACCATAAACTTTGGTCTAGGAACATACTCTAGAACATAATTTATTGTCTAAAACTCCATTTTCTTCGAGTCACAATGACCTTGACCTGTGACCTTTTGGACCCCAACATGAATTGGCCTCTTTCTTACCCAAAGTGCAAGCCATCCATAAACTTTTGTGAAGAAACATGGTTGAGAAGTAACATTTTTGTGCAGAAATGATTTTTCATTTTTCGGCTTGAGTGACCTTGAGCTTTCACCTTTTAACCCCAAAATTGATAGACTTCTTCCTTACTACAAGTGCAAGCCATCCGCAAAGTTTGGTCCAGGTCTGTGATGGAGAACTAAAGTTATTGTGCAAAAAAACATTTTTCTTCATTTAGTCATGATCACCTTGACTTTTTTTCCTTTTGACAGCAAATAGATAAGCTTCTTCCTTACCACAAGTGCAAGCCATTTACAAAGTTTGGTAATGGTTGATGGTGTTAAACTAAAGTTATTGTGAGGGAACTAAAACAAGATAACAGATGGATGGATGAACAGCGAGACAATGTCGTAACAGAATATGCTCCACTTTTTGGCAAGTGTATATAAATGGGTAAGAGAAATAATCCATGTAGGGTTTGGAACTAATACAAGGAAATCACATTTGAGGGATTACAATATTTGTCTTTTGTTTGGCAGAGACTTCCAAAAGACAAATAATGTAACCCCTCCACTGGTATTTCCTTGTCTCAGTGCTAACCACAACAAAGACTCTATTAGCTTCACCATTCAAAGAAAAGATGAATAATTTAATCTTCACTTTCTTTTCTAGTCAAAATGCTGACATGGGCATTTTCACAACAAAATCCTTATAAAACAACACTAATAAAGTAGATGCTATGATGACTTGTCTGGTTTCTGAACCTTCACTTGACTGGCTCCCTTTTACAAAAGAAAAATGTCAACGTCCATCTTGATCCAAAAATGTATGAAATGGAAATTTTACACAAATAATCAAAGACAAATAGGAATTATACAAGATCAATATTTAGTGACCAGATTAGTCTACTATGAATACATTTTTTCATGGCTATCAATATTTAGTGACCAGATTAGTCTACTATGAATACATTTTTTCATGGCTATCAATTTTCATGGTTTTGCCAGTACATAAATTCATGGGTTCTAAAAGGAGGTCACATGATTTTCACAGATGGATTATTGCTGGCTTCTTAAATTTATGATTTATAGTAACCATGAAATCCATTTTAATTGCTACCCCACAAATAAAAGTAAATTGACAGTATATTAAATATAATATCAAAGAAAAGAAAGTACAAATATTATCAAATGCATAAAGAGTATAATCAGGATCTATCAATAAGAGGCCCAAGAAGGTCCAAAATTGTTCATCTGGTTGACATCTGCCTAATAACCCAATGAAAGAGCAGCTGGCAAAAAAATCTAGCTCTGCAGGATGCTTTCTGTTGAAATTTCTTCAATGTTCTTTTACTGCATATGTGATGAAAACAACTGTTTCCAGGTTTCTCTAGTTTTTGTATCTTTATCCATATCTGATCACACATCAGCATTATTTGACCAATACTGAAAGGACCCTATGCCATGACACTTTGTGTCAAAGTTGGTCAAATTCTGTTCAGCATTTTAAAAAAAAAAAACAATTTTGTAAATAAAATGTCTACTTTAGTAATCGCAGCCATATTTGATGGCAGAGCAGCATCATTTCTATAAATCTGAAAGGCGTGTAAGCTATAACACTTTCTGTCAAATTTGGTAAAATTCTGTACAACGGTTTTTTAGAAGTTATTAAAGGTTTTTCTATTTTTAGTAACAGCAGGCATATCTAATGGCAGATTGGCTTCATTTGTATAAAGTTAAAAGCCCTCCATGCAAGAACGATTTTTGTAAAATCTGGTCAAAATATTGAGTGGATTTTCCATTTTTAGTAATATGGCAGCCATATATGATGGTGAATCAACATCATTTGTATAAATTTTAAAGCACTTAATACCAGAATGATTTCTGTCAAATTCTGCTCAGCAGTCTCCGAGACGAAGTTGTTCAAAGTTTTTTTCTATTTTCAGTAACAGTGGATATATTTGATGCTGGATTAGGCACAACAAAAAAATATGAGTGTTTCCTATTACACTGGTTTTAAAATTAGGGTAGGCAGGTAGGTTCTTTTTTTTTTTGTTTTTTGTTGGTTTTTTAACATTATATATAAATCAAATAATATTTCAAGTGCTTCAAAGTATTGGGCAAAACCAGCTCAATTAGATGTACAAATCCATTTCGGCAATGTGATTGGGGGGGGGGTGCTAGGGTTGGCAACGAGAAACAGGGACAGTCGGCCAACTGGAAACACACATATTTTTTTTTTACCTTAGCATCATTTGCAAAAGTTTAAAAGGTCTTCATGCCAGGATGCTTTCTGTCAAGTTTGGTCAAATTCTTTTCAGTGGTTTTGGAGAAGAAGTAATTTAATTTTTTTTTATTTTAGTAATGCTGCCATATTTGACAGCAGATCAGCATCATTTGTATAAATTTGAAAGATCATCATGCCAGAAATGCTTTCTCTGTCAAATTTGATCAAATTCTGTTCAGCAGTTTGAGAAGTCAATTTATATGTTTTTCTTTTTTTAGTAATGATGGCCATATCTGATTGTAGACCAGCATTATTAGTACAAACTTGAAAGACCTTTATGCCTGAGTGTAGCAGTTTTTGTTAGAAGAAGTTGAAAACAGCAATTGTAGACAGATGATGAGCAGGCTTTTCTATTTTTGGTAATGATGGCCATATTTAATGGCAGATCTGTATCATCGTGAAAGGTCTTCATGCTAGGATGCCTTCTGTCAAAGTTAATTAAAGTCAGTTCAGTGGTATTGGGGAAGAAGCCATTTATAAGTTTTTCTCTTTTTATAAATAGTGCCAATATCTGAAGATGAATTGGTATAATTTGTACAAACTAGAAAGGCCTTTATGCCAGGATGCCTTGTGCCAAGTTTGGTTGAAATTCATCTGGCAGTTTTTGTGAAGAAGTTAAAGATAGCAATTGTTGATGGATGCCAGGAGGACAACGGACGATGCACAATGAACAAAGAGCCATACTATACAAAACTTATAAATTCAACAAAACAAGGTACATTCTTACCATACTCCTCAACCTTAAAGGACTGAACAGTTTCATCTGCTCCATGAGCCTTAATGTTCCAAGTTCCAAGTACAGGATCATCTGACAACTTCATCTCAAGACTCACCAGTCCTGTATCAGAATGATATATGTACAACATAAACAACATCAAACAGAGCACATGTGAAATTAATTAATTAATAAATCCAGCCAGTCTAGAAAAATGTCAGAATGCCAATACAGCTGTATTAGAAAGAAAGAATTAATATGTGATCCAGGGTATTATCCCTGAGAATCAAGCAGTTGTTATACATATATCTGATGCATGTATTCCAGCAATAATTCATATTTTCTGATATTTTCACACTAAAATAACCATGAAATATACCATATATACTCACTTATAAGTGAAGTCCAACTGCAAACAACACAGACCCAGATCTGCCATCGCATAATGCACCAGCAGATCAGGATCTATGCTGTTTTGTTCTACTGATTGCTTCTAACAAACTGCATTGACTCAGGCAGATCTGACTTGTGCAGTTTGCAATTGGACTCGACATATAAGCAAGTATATACCGTAGTTTTCAAACAAACAAATTTCCTCCATTTAAAATTATACCCAAACATGTAACAACTGGTAATTTTACCGATTACTGATGACTATAAGAATGAAAAGTGCAATGGTTTCATGGAACACTATCTATTGCCGGCAGCAAACCATATGAAAATATTTGTACAAGACTTTCAAAAATGTAAACTCTAAATCTTTAAAATTGACACCATAACCAACTGTAGTTTAAAATGTTTTAAAGTCATAAATAAAACCTTTATATTTCAAAAAAGTAGTAGTAGGTATCAAACAAGTATGGAAACGTAGTCTTAACACTTTACAGTTACAGTTCCAGTGATGTACCTTGAGTGTAGGTTTGCTGGTTTTTCAAAATTTATTGCCCTATGTCCTTCAAATATTGACCTCTTCATGCCCCTTTTGGGCATATTTTTGGACCATTACTTCTTATGAAAACAATTATTTGTCCCTTTTAAATTTCTTGTGTCCCCCAGATTTGCAGGACACAGGGACACATTTTCCCTAGTTCATACGGTCATAGGTTCAACAATGCAACTCTTGCATCTAACCTTAATGCTTAACAGTGACAGTTGTCCAAACATTTACTCACCTTTAGATGCATCTACATTCTTCCACTGCATAACACGCACACCTCCAGGATTATCAATAGTAATTAGCTCAAACTGAAAAAGAGACATTCATTGTCAAATTCTGCATCAGAGACGAATTATCAGCATATAGGTAAAATCATGAATGAATCTATTTATAACATATTCAGATTTAGCTAAGTCCAGGATATAACCAAGTACTGATCTAAGTCAACATTATGCAAGAAATTTTGCACTTATTCAAGTCTTGTCACAAAATGCTGGTTTATAGATAACATTTTTTGCTGGCCCCTAGTGTTATGTAATTATTGTTGGTTGGTTTGAACGGCACTTTTAACATATCATTGGCTATATCACACAGTGGAAATGGGACCTAAGTGCCTTTCCCAAGGACGCACCGAGATAGCTGACCCTGGCAGGCCTGGGCAGGTATCAAACCTGTGACTCTTGGATTATGAGTCCAACACTTTACCAACTGAGCTACTGTGGGTCTGTTTTGTAATTAAAATTAATTCAGATTCATCGATTCTTTGCTGGATATACCTTCCAGTGGTGACATTAGCTAGAGATATTATCAATGGGTTCATGACAGAGGCCACAGTTCGCTATAATTAGCTCTATTGAGCCTTAAACAGAAGAACTTGTGTTGGAAAACCAAATTTAGGAGAAGCTGGATATTCAGGGGCAACAACTCTTCTCAATGATGATGTGGAATGTTAGAAATACAACACATTCAAGATCTTATCAATGTAAAAGTGCATGATAAATCTAGTTGAAATCCATTGTGAAATGATGAGCTATCAGGGTCCATAACTCTTGAAAATGATGATGTGGAATGCTTGAAATTTGATGAACAAAAGTCTCATCAGTATAAAGCTTCATGTCAAATTTGGTTGCAATCCAACAATGCTTGGTAAAATTATGCTGTGGAAACCAAAGTCTGGAGGATGGGCAATCAATGGCCATAACTCCTGTAAATGAAGTTGTGGAATTCAAGATCTTATCAATATCAAACTGCATACTAAATTTGGCTGAAATCCAACAAAGCCTAGTAAAGTTATGCTGTGAAAACCACAGTGAAGAGGATGAGCAATCAGCAACCATAATGATTTATGGAATACTGGAAATCAAGAAGGATGAAAAGTGAACTCTTTCAAGGTCTCATCAATATCAAGCTGCATACCAAATTAGTTAAAATTCAACAATTTGCAGTAAACTAATCCTGTGGAAACCAAATTGATAATGGACAGATGGACATGATTACTACACTGCTCTACCAACTTCATCAAGCTGAGGGATAATAACTTTTGGATAGGTCTATTTCTGATTACTAATAGTATGCAAACACAGGCAATGGAATTACATTGCAAGTGAAAATGGGATGGAGTGATGAAGGGTTCAGCAGTCACAAATTTAATGAAAATAAATATCAAGATCTGTAAATCTTAACAGTTGGTTGACCTAGTGAAGATTTTGCTCAAAAGGCTTGTCCTGGTCAAGTTTTTCTTTATGCCAATAAGCTGACTGCTCTGATTAGACTACATCTGTGCTTGAAAACTTGACAAGGAAAATTAAATTTTGGTAATGTTATTATTTTTTCTTTGTCCAGCAAGCCAGATTTGCACCAAAAGAAATTTTAAAATGCCAGACTTGTCTTATAATTCTGAAGAGCTTTGGATACTATGTATGTATGTATTAGCATTTAACTGCCCTTCAGCACAATAATGGCTATTTGATACCAATTAAAAGTAAACTTCTAAAAATGTAAAAATTAAAAAATTGCAAAAAAAAATGTTAGGAAGATAAACCCTTTCAAATAAATGTAAAGATGATGTACCACAAGATAGAACATACATGGTAAAGATGATAAAATTCTGTAAAATGTATATAAAATAAAATAAAAAGGTAATAAATGTAAAATCTTAAAAATATAGGGTCAAAACTGTTTACTGTCTATATTCGCGTATAAACCGGGTCCAAATACAAACAACATAGACCCTGATCTGCCATCGCAAAATGCGCCGGCATATCAGGGTCTATGTTGTTTGTTCTACTGATTAGTCCTTACAAACTGCATAGACCCAGATCTGCCGGCGCATTATGCGATGGCAAATCTGGGTCTATGCAGTTTGCAGTTGGTATGGGCCTATATGTGAGTATAGATGGTATATAAACTGCATTCCCTCAAGAAAGTTTAAGATTTTCTGAAGTGGTACATCATCATAAAACTCCTTAATTGAGTTTACATCAAAATACATACATATATACATACACTGATACAAATGTCTCACTGGGTGCAAGTTGATACACTCAACAAGAATGTGTTCCACTGTCAGACACTGCAGGGTATGAATCTGGTTGAGTTCACCTATTAGGAGATATGCACAAGTCAAGTACAGTATGTGTATCCAATACACTATCAGCACAATACCACCTCATCTCTGTGATTTGTTCTATATGAGGGATGCCACTCTCCAAAGGTAGGTTTGATGTTATGAAGCTTGTTTGTGGAGTTTTTATTCCACAAAGCTTGTTTGTGGAGTTTTCATTCCATGAAGTTTGATTCTCCTGCCACCAATGGAATGCTTTCCTTATGGTTTTCACCTCTAGGATATTGATATGCAATAGAAGATCCTAAGTGAGCCACTGTCCATTGGCCTCCTGGAATGATGGAAGGAGATGTGCACCCCAGCCCGCTGTGCTCATGTCTGTACAAACTGTCAATTCAAAGGTTCTACCTGCCAGTGACCTCATATACATTGTTTGTTCTGAGGAGTAAAATTTTGGCCATCATTGGGACAATAGTATCATTCCAAAGGCCACATAAATAGACGACCTAGGACAATGATGTCCACTGTCACAGTGAGTAAGACCCATAGGCGAAGGATTCTCTGACTGAGAGATGGTTCTTTGTAAGAACTGAAGCCCGCGCTGAAATGATTATGATGCATGTTCGTGCGGAAGACATACTCTGTTCAGGAGGAATTGTCAGGCTGAAATACAACTCTTGCAAATGATTGAAGCTAGTTTTGAAATGATCAGCACTTAGATATAGTAGCCATATGGATCCAGTACTGGGTAGAGACCATGTGACTGCAATGCTGAAGCCCATGTTATTGTGCCGTGGAGGGATACGGGACATTGCACCCCTGTCACACGTTCCCTTAGGTGCAAGAAAACGCTGTGATATATGTGATATGTGATTGCCGTACATGATCCAAATCGGATGGCAAGTTCAGTCTTCATGAACAGAACCATTGTTGCTTCTTTGGGGCCAGGTTCATAGCACTTACCTGTAACCGTCATATTTGGTCCGGGTGTCCAGAACTGAACATCGCCGTAGCCGGTACCAAAAATGAGATGCGATGGAGAATTCTGTAGTCGTTCAACATTGGTCGGTGATGGCATTAGATGGAGACAGGTGTAAGGTACCAGGCCTACAGAGATCCGTAATAAATAGGGGCCTATCATGGCTATTGGCTGCCCATAGCCCATAATTCAACATAATAGGCAGTATCGGCTTCGTTATTGGCCTCGTGCAGTCAGATTCAGATGGCAGAGTCCAACAGTGATGGAACAGGGCCACTGTATCCTCCATAACCTTGTCAAATTCCTAATTCTGGATCAGGTTATGGGATATGTAATCTACAAAACCGGTCCCTACCTGTACTGTGCAAGGCAGCATCTGAGGTGCTTACTGATGAGGGCTTCACCATTCCCATGGCTGTCATGTCTCTATAATGCTCTCCAAGTCAGCCACTCGACCCAACAGCAATAACAGTTGAATACCGGTTGGTCTTTGTTGATTAGCATGTCAACAGATACTGGAACTCTGTACCAAGCTGGTAACGGAAAAGAAGGTAGAGAACAAAATTCTGATGGCAACAAGTGAAAGACTTCCTCAACCGACGCTCGGAAGGCAGAGTCTTCTTTTGTCATAGTGAGATCTAGCAAAGACAATGGAGCTTGTGAGTATACTTTGTCGTCTCTAGGTGAATGGGGCAACCCCAATGCCTCCTGTGCAATCTGAGATGAAGCTGGAGAAGATTGTCTAAAGGGGAGGTCCACCATGCTTACAGAATGTCCTGACTGGGATACAGTTACTTCCAAACAAACATTAAGCGAATCCTCCCTTTGAGTGGCAACGGCATGAGAACACAGTGAATCCATATCCTGTGTGTACTGGGGCACTAAAGTAGGCACCAGGTGCATTGAGTGACCTGTGGTTGATCCATGAGAGTGCCTTGTGGTATGGAGAAGACAAACTGAACAAACACCTTCCGTCTTTTGGCTTAAATCGTAAGATCAACTGTGGTGGTGACCTGTTGCGATATGATATGTATGGCAGAGTTCGGTTGTGATAGAACAGTGCCATTTTATCTTGCATGACATTGTCCCGTTATTGTGTTTAGACGGGTTAGGGGATATTTGATCCACAAAACCAGTCCGTTCAGCTGATGTAATATCTGAGTAGGCTTGCTTTGATCTAAATCATGCTGCAATGTAGTCAATAAAGGCTTTCAATCTTTTGGCTTACAATGTTCGATCGACTGTGGTGGTGACCTGTTACAATCAGAGCCATATGGCAGAGTCTGGTCATGGTGGAACTGGGCCATCATAGTTAACATGACATTGTCCAGTTCATTAAGCTGGGACAGGGTACAGGATATTTGATCCAAGTAGCCGGTCCGTACATCTTAAGTGCGAGACAGTAACTGAGATGATATTGTTTTGATCTCGATCTCTCTCAATGGCAAGTCATAACGGTGATTGGGTTTCAAGTCCATGCAGTAAATGGCCTAATGGTTCTGCCAGGAAAGATTTATCATGATGCGGCAGTGAGGGAGGAGTTGGAGCTGTCGCTGGCCGTGATAGCTTGGATCGCTTTGTGGTCGATGAACCAAGTGGAGTGTGATATCCATCAAAAAGCAAATCATTCACCACTGTGACATCAGCATGTATACTGATGACATCTTCATCCCTCAAGGTGCACTTCTGCGCCTTCCCCTTTAGTACCCCCAGTCCTGCAGCCCATTGACTTCAGTCCACAATGTGCAAGTCAGACATGTATTCGTAAATTGGCATCCAAAGCAAACTACTCATGTCAAGTGGTTATCAGTCCCTTGTTCCAATGTTTACAAAGCTTACACTTGGTCTTACCCATGATTGAAATCTGTAAGACAAATAGAGCAGACAATATATACAGGTATAGCCCGTTACACATTCTGTTTTATGGACTCGTAGAGTGCACATGACACTCAATGACAATTTACCAGTACAAAAGCACATGTGGCAGTCAATACAGGTAGAGTTTTAGAACGTCGCTATTAATACTTATGAAGTGGACAGTAAAATATCAATTCTAAGAAAAGTTACCTGTAGGAAAGGCCAATTGACTGCCTATACAGGTAAAATCACCAAAGCATCGCTTCTAATATTTATGAAGTGAATGCTATGACCACTATGTATAGAAAACTTACCTGTACGTATCTATACAACAATATACTCGAGTTTCTATAGAACACACAATACCTGCACAAAACATGCACTGAAGCGTTGATATTGATACTTACGAAGTGGACAATATAGTATCAATTGTAATACAATGTTCCTGTAGGAAAGGCCAAATGATGGCCTATACAGGAAAATCAGTAAAGCATCATGTATATAACTACGAAGTGGACACTAGGACTAGATTAGTATAAAAAACTTACCTGTATGTATCTGACCTACGCGGAAATTATACAGCAAATATTACATGTTTTCTATATTACACACCATACCTGCACATAAAAACAGCTTTAGCAATGTGAGGGATGTACTAGCAACCCATGCAGGTACATACCAAGGGTTCCTAGGTGTGTGCGGATGGCAAAGTAATGAGAAAGACAGAACTTTGTCGTCGAAGAAAGAAAGAAAAGTTGGAAATATATAGATGGAGTATACTTTCCTTAGTAGAGAAAAGGTAGAAAACTTCCAGAATACTAGTATGTGGATTGCGAGGCCTCTCTATCTGTAGAGAGCGTGCTACTCGGCATGAATGGAAGTAGTAACTTAAGTATACAATGGATTTGGTGCCAATCCTTTATCAAGGGGATATCACTCTAATTGCCACCTAAGTGGGCAGATAACTTTTAGCTTTTTAGCAAACAGTTTTAGCTTGGGAGGGCTGGATTTGCGAGGTAGTAGTAGTTCTCCTAAGGTATTATGATCAGGTAATGAAGAAGAAATAGTTGCATACACAAGAATAAACATATATATTAACACCAAGGAAGGGCTATAACTCTAGAAAATATCATCAGAGTGTGATGACAAAACCTCATGCTCATGTTCATCTCATGTTAACAGTGTATGCCAAGTTTCAGGACAATTCATCAAAATGTCTGGAACTAGTTGTACACAAAAGAATACTATACACAGTACATGCATGTACATTTTTAACACCAAAACAGGATATGACTCTGCAAAACACACAAGTGTGATGACAAAACCACATGCACATGTTTACCTGATGTCAATAATGCCTACCAAGTTTTAAGGCAATTCATCTAAATCTGTAGGACAAGCCTGCACACACAAGAATATCATAAATAGTATAAAAATAGAATACAGATTTGACACTGAAAAAGAGTGTAACTTGGGCCCAAAAAAATCAGACCACACAAAGAAAACCTCATGCACATGTTCACCTTGTGTCAATTACAACTGCAAAGTTTTAGGATGATTCATCAATAGATGTAGATCAAGTTGTGCTAGAAGGATTTCGATACAGAGTACACATTTTACACCAAAAAAGGGAACATAACTCTTGATACATACATCAGTGTGAGAACAGAACCACATGTGCTTTCAGAGCAATGCATCAAAAGATATAGGTCAAGTTCTGCACTCAAGAATTATTATACATAGTTTAATTTGGCACCAAAAGGGGCATAACTCTGGAAATACTAACTAAAGCGTGATGGCAAAACAAATGCATTTGGTCATCTCATGTCAAAAATATCTGCCAAGTTTCAATACAGTTCATGATAATATGTGGGAGAAGTTGCAAAAACAAGAATTTACATACATACATACATACATACATACATACATACATACATACATACATACATACATACATACATACATACATACATACATACATACACACATATAGATACATAGATACACACACATACATTTGTACTTTCATATGGGTTTGTACTTTCAACAAACAAGCCTAAAATTATGTGTACCTCCCATATTCATGGCAGGGGTACACAAATAAATTGTGTCCATGATTGCTGTGTTACAAGGTTGACAAGAAACAGCTGAAAAAAAAAAAGACTCCCTTTGTGTCCATGACTGCTGTGTTACAAGGTTGACAAGAAACAGCTGACAAAATGACAAAGACTCCCTTTGTGTCCATGACTGCTGTGTTACAAGGTTGACAAGAAACAGCTGACAAAAAATGACAAAGACTCCCTTTGTGTCCATGACTGATGTGTTACGAGGTTGACAAGAAACTGCTGAAAATGACAAAAGACTCCCATTGTGTCCAGGCCACCTTTTATTTAGCTAGAAAGTTAAAAACTTTAAAAACTGAACTTAATCTAAACAATGTTAACGTTAATCTTAAACTAGGATTTGGCTGGAAGTACAAATGTACAGACATACACAAGGATGTGGCTTGAAGAACAAATGTACGGACATACACAAGGATGTGGCTTTAAGTACGAATGTATGGACATACACAAGGATGTGGCTTGAAGTACGAATGCACGGACATACACAAGGATGTGGCTTGAAGTACGAATGTACGGACATACACAAGGATGTGGCTTGAAGTACGAATGTACAGACATAGACACGGATGTGGATCGAAGTGCAAATGTACAGACATACACAAGGATGTGGCTGGAAGTACAAATGTATGGACATACACAAGGATGTGGCTTGAAATACGAATGTATGGACATACACAAGGATGTGACTTGAAGTACGAATGTACGGACATACACAAGTATGTGGCCTGAAGTACGAATGTACAGACATACACAAGGATGTTTCCTGAAGTACGAATGAACGGACATAAACAAGGATGTGGCTTGAAGTACAAATGTACAGACATACACATGGATGTGGCTTGAAGTACAAATGTACGGACATACACAAGGATGCCAAACTGATTGTTATGTTGAGCTTTCTACAAGGCTGGGCTTGACAAAAATGAAAAAGTTTAACATCAGTGGAAACAAACACATCAGAAAGTAGGGGTTGGGTTGGGGGGAGGGAAGGGGGGAAGAGAGAAAATACCAAGGATATATCTGTATCTACTAGCTATGTGATGAACTTTGCTAAGCAGTAGTCTAGTTTTAGTTTAATTTTTACTGATTTATGTTTTGTTTGCATTTAAGAAGCATATTTCAATGCACCTGATATTACTTACCAGATCTGTTAGCGGTAAAAATCTGTAGTCCATGCGAAGGATCCTAAACTTCACTGAAAAAAGTAAAACTTCCCAATTAAGGATTATTGTTTCAGTAAGTCAGTATTACCAATATCTGCATAACTGTAAAAATGAAATGAGAACAATTTAAATAATATCATCATCATTTTCATTATCATCATTATTATTGAAGCAACCCACTTCATTTTTGATAAAGACTTGGTCTTGAGTTTGAAAGAATATTACAATATATATACCATATATACCCACATGTAAGTCAGATCCAACTGCAAACTTCATAAACCCAGATCTGCCATCACATGATGTGCTGGTAGATATGGGTCTATGCACTTTTTTAGGAGTAATCAGTAGAGCAAACAACACAGACCCTGATCTGCCAGTGCATTATGCGATAGCAGATCAGGGTCTATGTTGTTTGCAGTTGGACCCGACTGATAAGTGAGTATATACTGTATTTATTTTTACCTAAGTTTCAATATCCCCTTTGAGAAATTTTGCTTACTATATTCCTTTACACCTTTTTTATCCCAAGTTTAACCTGAACTTTAGTGTCTGTCACCAACATTTAAAGTTTAACCTGAACTTTAGTGTCCGTCACCAACATTTAAAGTTTCAAATCTCAAACTCAGTTTTTCCATTTCTTAACAGTCTTTTGTGGTTGCAAATTTTTTTCAGAATCTTGAACAATTCTCTCAACCCACAAATATTATCACCAATAAAAAAAATATTGTCTTGTGTCATTTCAATATTCAACATCCATCCAAAGATTAAATATTTTAGTCTTAAGGAAATGTTAATGCTTAAATAAGATTTACATAATGAAATATCCAACCTGTCTGCCCTGGTTTGTATAGAGGTTTGTCTGTTTGTATGAGTGTGATATTGTTGGCTGTCCACACATCCACTTTTTCCTCATGTATAAATAGTTTCTTTCCATCAATATGTACTGCAACTGATGCTGTGTATCGATCACCTTTGATGGGGGCATCAAAGTTCGCACATTGACTCCAATCTGAAATAAATGGCAATCTAAGTTCATCACTGATATCCTAAAATTGGATTATATGAAATTTAAGGAAAATCAATACACATAATTATGCCTTTCTTATTCCTTGTACTTTCTGAAAACAAAACAAAAAGATTATGACTATACCTGTGTGTACTATAACTTCACATACTTGTATGTAAGAATGACTTCATTGGTTTATTTAAAGTCAAATTACTGGAAATGAAATTGGATGCCTCTCTCATGTGATTCAAATTCAGTCCTGTAATGTGACAAACATGCTGTCACCTGTAGACAAAATCAGTCCTGTAATGTGACAGTCATACTGTTACCTGTAGACAATACCATTATCACACTGAATATAAACTTCATAACTTCACATTATGCACTGATGTCTGATGGTGTAATTGTTATTTTACTGATAAATGTAATATTTACACACAACCATCAAATAGTGCTTTACATTTGCATTTGTCACTCTAAGAAATACAAGTATCATTGATGCATGGTAAACTTGATTTCTTGTTGATTTATATGGATTTTGATATAATAAAAGCAATGAATGGCTTCGAAAATGATGAATATCCAGAAAAATGTTGCCCTTTGAGGGATTGTTTCCTGTTGGACTAAAGCCATTGGTCTCAGCCAAATTCATCAAAGTGAATATCCATTGACAATTACATGTAACAGAGTGTGTGTATTGTCTTGGTCAAATGCAATACTGCCATGATAGTCTCTGTAAAATGTGAAAATAGCAAATTGGTCTTTACCGCATATTCAAGCAAGTTGATATCTGTGATAGGATGGTGGATTCACTATACACAAAGTCATGAGAGAGGTCAATATATATAAAACTTATTTGCATTAAGAAAACAACAAAAATAGGCCTCAGTTCATAAAGGATGGATTACCTGACTCCGAGCTGTTGAAGGCATTTGTATGTTCTCTGATGATATTTCCCTCAGAGGTGAGAAACTGGAGGATCACCTCACAGATGTAGCCTGCAGGGTTTTCATGGTCAAGGTTTCTAAGGGTAAAACAGTAGCTTCCCTGGGACCCACCACGCAAACTGCGAGGCATTGTGAACAGGTACTCCCTTAAAAAAAGTAGAAACTTTGTCAGTTTGGTGGAATGTCAATGCTTGATACGGCTACCAGAAAACACAAAATGGACCAATGTTAAACACAAAAGAGACATAGAACAGCTAAAAAACAGCATGTATGTATTGTATATACTCACTTATAAGATGAGTCCAACTTCAAACTGCAGAGTTCCAGATCTGCCATTGCATAATTCGCCAGCAGATCTGGGTCTCTGCAGTTTGTTAGGAGTAATCAATAGAACAAACAGAGATCCTATTGGCACATAATGCAATTGCAGATCAGGGTCTATGTTGTTTGCAGTTGGACTCGACTTATATGTGAGTATATATGATAGATAGAAATACTGTCAATCCTGCCTCAAAGATCAGCTCACAATATATTGTCTTGAATGGCCACTTTCTGCCTCAAAGATCGCCTCGCAATAAATTGTCTTTTACAGCCTCTTTCTGAGATTCCTTTACACAAAATTACTGCAGAAATTAATCTGTATTAAGTAGCCACCTAACCTTAGAAGCCACTTTTCTCCTTACTCAGAAGTAACTGTTTAAGGTATGGTTTAATGTATATCAGGTACTTCGCCCAAATATCATTTAAAAAAGTTTTAATAGTACAGACTATTACTATCATAGACCAATGTATTCTCAGGAAATCTGCAGTCAGTGAATCTGCAACTCCTCGTGCCTAAACCTTAGTTCAAAACCTGCATTTCTTATGCCAAACCATTATAGAACTTATCCATTTTTTACTCTAATTTTATTGTCTTTCCACTTTCAGAGAAGAATGCAAGACATAGCAATGATGATGTTATCATCACGATCAGCATCAACTCTGGGTTAAAGCTTTTGTGCAAGCCCGTAACTCTAAAAATGGCAAGACATGATGTTCCACAGAACTCTTGTATAATAAAAATTAAATATTGTAAACCTCCAAATTAAGACTAATATAATGAATGAGGAAATAAGAAAAAGGTCTGCCAGAGTGGTCCAAGTTACATCCATGTCCAGAGGGGTGCAAGTTACATCTAAGTCATTGAAATTCAGCAGTCTTACAGAGGGGTCGAAGTTACATCCATGTCCAGAGGGGTAAAAGTCACATCTAAGTCATTCAAATTCAGCAGTTTGCCAGAGGGGTCCAAGTTACGTACATGTCCAGAGGGGTCCAATTTACATCTAAGTCATTCAAATTCAGCAGTCTGCCAGAGGGGTCCAATTTACATTCACGTCATTGGAATTCAGCAGTCTACCTGAGGGGTCCAAATTACATCTACATCTAAGTTACATATAAGTCATTGAAATTCAGTAGTCTACCAGAGGAGACAGAGTTATATCTACGTAACTGAAATTCAGCAGTCTGTCAGAGAACTCTATGTTATAAAAATCCTGAAAATTGTACAATTCCAACACTCTTCTAATTAGGTTACAAACTGTTAAACTTCTCAAAACTGTGAGCCTGAGCTAAACCTAAAGAAGTTTTGGGAATACATGGTTTGCAACTGGTTGTACATTATACATCAGCAAATGCTGAAGCACATAACCAAGCATTCATGATGTATGCCATTTGACACTATAGCCTCTTCATTAAAGGTAAAAGAGAGATTCTTCTATTTAGACATGTCTATTAGGATTAAGACTAGAACAAATATACTCCATGTCTAGGCATGTCTATTAGGATTAAGACTATTTAGGCATGGCTATTAGGATTAAGACTAGAACAAATATACTCCATGTCTAGGCATATCTATTAGGATTAAGACAAGAACAAATATACTCCATGTCAGGGCATGTCTATTAGGATTAAGGCTAAAACAAATACACTCCATGTCCAGGCATGTATGTTAGGATTAAGACTATTTAGGCATGTCTATTAGGATTAAGACTATTAAGGCATGTCTATTAGGATTAAGGCTATTTAGGCATGTCTATTAGGATTAAGACTATTTAGGCATGTCAATTAGGATTATGACTATTTAGGCATATCTATCAGTATTAAGACTATTTAGGCATGTCTATTAGGATTAAGACTATTAAGGCATGTCTATTAGGATTAAGACTATTAAGGCATGTCTATTAGGATTAAGACTATTTAGGCATGTCTATTAGGATTAAGACTATTAAGGCATGTCTATTAGGATTAAGCCTATTTAGGCATGTCTATTAGGATTAAGACTATTTAGGCATGTCTATTAGGATTAAGACTATTAAGGCATGTCTATTAGGATTAAGACTATTAAGGCATGTCTATTAGGATTAAGACTATTAAGGCATGTCTATTAGGATTAAGACTATTAAGGCATGTCTATTAGGATTAAGACTATTAAGGCATGTCTATTAGGATTAAGACTATTAAGGCATGTCTATTAGGATTAAGACTATTAAGGCATGTCTATTAGGATTAAGACTATTTAGGCATATCTATTAGGATTAAGGCTATTTAGGCATATCAATTAGGATTAAGGCTATTTAGGCATGTCTATTAGGATTAAGGCTAAAACAAATAATATACTCAATACCCTTCTTGGCTGATATCTCCTGTAAACAATTGATGGATCTTGGACTCCACCCTCCTCCCAGTCAAACTGTACAAGGACGTACCACATAAAGAAAAACTTTGACTTTTTAAGGGAATGCAATTTATACAACAAATTGTAATCATGTTTAAGGATTTTACATTCATTATATTTATCTGTAATTTATATACATTTTACAGAATTTTAACATTCAAACATTTTATACTGTATCTTTCTGTACTTAAATGTTAACATTTATGTGGATGGGTTTTTCTTCCTTAATTTTTTAACAATTAATTTTTGCTTTTTTCAACTTTACCTTTGGCTGGCACTACATAGCCACTTTTGTGCTGAGGTGCCGTAAAACACTACTACATATATATCTGTATTGTTGGCTGCCTAGTCACATTGGTATAAAGGGTAATGAAAGGGCAGACAAAGCAGCCAAAGCTGCCCTGCAGTCACTTATATCCGAATTGAAGACTCCATATACTGACTTCAAATTTTGTAGAAATCCAGATGTTCTATATACTTTGCAAAATATGTGGAATGAAAACGGCACAAACAAACTTAAGAACATCAAACCCACTACTAGAGATTGGCATACCTCGTATAGAAATCAGAATAGAAACATACATATATACAGCCAGGCTAAAAGCTTGAAAGTTTGCTTTTTCTTAAGGGTTGGCACTATATAACATACACAAATTAAAATACTGTATATACTCGCTTATAAGTCAAGTCCAACTGCAAACAACATAGACCCAAATTTGCTGTCACATACTGTGCCAGTAGATCAGGGTCTATGTTCTTTGTTCTATTGATTAGTCCTAACAAACTGCACAGACCAAGATCTGCAGGTGCATTATATGACAGCAGATCTGACTCTATGCAGTTTGAAGCTGGATCCAGCTTACAAGCAAGTATACATGTATGTGGTAGTTGATAACTTCAAAATTTATCATTCAATTTTGTGAAATGTTCAGTATATACTAAAAATTCTGTTCACCTTCAACAGAGGTTTCTGCCCTAATAAATACTTCTATTTTTACATAAATCTGATATTCTAACGAGTAAGGGGATCTATCTATTCGATGGTGATCCGTCAATTATTAAGAATCATGATGCACATGGTTATATTAGGACAACATATATTTTATGACTGCCTTATGTAAATATAAAAGAATTTTCTAATGGTGATATTACCAATTATTATTAATTTTTACAGAGACATTGATTTTTATCTCTTTGTAAAAGGTTATATGCAAATAGGTGCAATGATCGATATTTATCTCTTTGTAAAAGGTTATATGCAAATAGGTGCAATGATTGATTTGTATCTCTTTGTAAAAGGTTATATGCAAATAGGTGCAATGATTGATTTGTATCTCTTTGTACAAGGTTATATGCAAATAGGTGCAATGATTGATATTTATCTCTTTGTAAAAGGTTATATGCAAATAGGTGCAATGATTGATTTTTATCTCTTTGTAAATGGTTATATGCAAATAGGTGCAATGATTGATTTTTATCTCTTTGTAAAAGGTTATATGCAAATAGGTGCAATGATTGATTTTTATCTCTTTGTAAAAGGTTATATGCAAATAGGTGCAATGATTGATTTGTATCTCTTTGTAAAAGGTTATATGCAAATAGGTGCAATGCATAGCAAAGTATTTAGATGCAGGTGTAAATGACTATTAAGTCTAGATATAAAGTATATCCTTGCTTTGAACAAAAATTAATATAACTTTTAAAATATAAAAAGATATACATTGATGAGGTGGTATATCCTTACACAGGTGTCAGTCTACCGGAGCTTATTGTTATTGCTACATTGAAAAAAATGTCATAGCACTGATCATCTAAAAAAGGGGGAGGGGGTATATGTAACTGTGATCTGATAATAAAACTTTTACAGTTTTAAGTGATGAAAGATTGACAAGCCTGTCATTTCGCTTGTGGGAAAGCTACTCCTTCTGCCTACATTCATGAAGTCAGGATGTAGGCTAGTGGAAACATGTACTTAGAAAGAAAGCCATTTTTTCCGCTAGCCACTTTACGAAGAATGAAAAACTCTTAAGGGCAGTAATTGGTCCAAGTGATACTTAACTGTCAAGTATGAGACACTTGTACCTACCCAAATGCCAGTTATGTCCATCTACATGATTCTACTTAATACCATAGGAAAAATCTCCAAGAATTCTGCAATTAGAATGACTGTATTGAAGTGATTATTCTGTATAATCTTACATCAAGTGGAGAGACAGGGGAATGAAAATATAGTGGTCCACATATGTTTAGATAATAATTCATGTTTTTTCATTCATTTTTCTTTTTCTCGCTGTTTATGGTCTATTTCAAAAGCCTGTATATTACTCCAATACTTCACTCACTATTATTATTATTATTAATTGTATTTTAGTAACAATATTTATACCAATAATAAGTACCAGCTCATTCTGGTTGATACATAAAAAAAGTTTACAATGATAATTGATACATGTAAGTCTCAACTGTTCTGTTGTTACATGATCCAAAAAGCTAAAATAGTCACTACAGCAAGAAATGTATTTCAAAGGGGAAAAATTCATTGTCAGAACTCAAACCTGGAACCTCCATAACTCCAGATGGGAGCTCTACCACCTTAGCTATCTGAGCTGATGCACCCAACCCATTCCAATCACACATTACCCATTCTTTTTAAAGAGATGTCCTCATGTCTCTATTATCCATACCATGCACCCAACCCATTCCAATGACACATTACCCATTCTTTATAAAAGAGATGTCCTCATCTCTCTGTTATCCATACTATGCACTCAACCCATGCCAATAATATATTCACCATGCTTTCTGACGAGATGTCCTCATGTCTCCATTATCCGTACCATGCACCCAACCCATTCCAATGACATATTACCCATTCTTTGTAAAGAGATGTCCTCATGTCTCTGTTATCCATACCATGCACTCAACCCATGCCAATGATATATTCACCATGCTTTCTGATGAAATGTCATGTCTCCATTATCCGTACCATGCACCCAACCCATTCCAATGACATATTACCCATTCTTTATAAAGAGATGTCCTCATGTCTCTGTTATCCATACCATGCACTCAACCCATGCCAATGATATATTCACCATGCTTTCTGACGAGATGTCCTCATGTCTCCATTATCCATACCATGCACCCAACCCATTCCAAAGACATATTACCCAATCTTTCTGACGAGATGTCCTCATGACTCCATTATCCGTACCATGCACTCAACCCATTCCAATGACATATTACCCATTCTTTTTGAAGAGATGTCCTCATGACTCCATTATCTGTACCATGCAGACCTAACCACCAAGGCTGAAAATCAAACTATTGATGACTATGACAGGTTTTTACATGCATGACCTCCACACAGTCAGCCACATATCAGAGGAAGATTTTCAGCCAGACTACAGGGCTCAAACTCAGGATGTCCCTAACTCTAGTCAGGCACTCTACCACCTGAGTTATACAGCTCCTTAGTCTTTAATAAAGAACAATACCAAGATCATATTTTACAGACTCAGTTTTTATTACCAGATCGAAAACATTCAAATTACCAGCTCCTCATAATCTGTGGCATATACCAGTACTCCAAAATTACCAGTTCCTCATAAACTGTGGCATACAAGTTCCAAAATTGCCAGTTCCTCATAAACTGTTGCATATACTCCTAAATTTCTTTGATGTTCTCGAATTATTTATTTCTCATTATCTCAACTTTATGTAAAGCGAATAATGTATATATTATACAGCTGTACTATCAATCAAGAGGACTGAGCATCATCTATAATCCTGTGTGGAATTTGAGCAGGGGTAGGGGTGACTATTTTCATTTATAGATAGCAATAACCTTTGATTTACACAAAATCTGAAAATACATACCGGTATATTTAGTTAAAAATAGTAGCGGATCTGGTACATTTAACTTACAATACATGTACATAGTTAGGTGAGCTATGTTTTTATTTGTGTGCTGAAAAGGTTTTATGAGCCAAGAAGCAAGCTAATTATGTGTTTTTAAACATTTTCTCTTTTAATACAATTGAATTTGTAATGTTTATAGTCTTTTATGTTTGCATTTTTGTTAATCCCATCTTAAATATCTGAAATTGCCATAGATAATGGTAACATTGAATTTTTAATCGGAAAATATACGATAAAAAAATTATGCATTATTCTAGATTTTTAAAATAGGGATGTGGATGATTAATTGACCTTGGTCACCCTAAAGAAAACATAAAATGCCAGTTTCATGGAATCATCCAAAAAGTCTATCTTTTCGATTTCTGATGATACCATGTAGTTGACTCAGATGGTAATCAGGATAAAAAAACAACTTAAAAACCTACAAATAAATGACTGCTTAAAATCCATATCAAAATGAAATGAATGGGTACCATACTGTTAGATTTAGCTGTGTTCCACCAATTATATTTTCCATATGAAAAAGAGATGGATGGGTATTATATTCTTAGATTTAGATGTGTTCCACCAATTATATTTTCTTACATGTAGATCTTTTAATATGTCATTAACAAGGCTTATATATACTTGAAAAATGAAAAATTATGTTTTCGGCAATTAGCTTGAGGTAGGACTATATTTTACATAGAGTGAATGGACTAAAATGCATAAACTATATAAGATAAATTATACACTGTATGAGATATCTCCTATATTTTATAAGATATCTAATAAACTTTTTATATACAATTTTAATTAAGATAACATAAAGTTTGCTAAGATATCTTATAAATTGTTAGATATCACAATTAGCTCTTATTTAATGTATAAGATATCTTCAAATCTTAATGTGATATTTTATTAAATTATATATCTTATAAATTTGAAAAGATATCTTATACAGTTTATAAGATACCATATAAAGTTTATAAAATAGCTTATAAAGTTTATCAAATATCTTTTAAAATTTACATTACAACTGATTAAGTTTATAAGATAGCTTATAAAATATATTAGAAATCCAATTAACAATTTTATAAAATATCGTCAAAATTTTATGAAATATCTTATGATATCTTATTAATTTTGAGATATCTAGTTTTGGAATAATTATCAATTTATTCCAAAAACTAGATATTTTATGAACCTATCAGGATGTCTCATAACTGTATAAGATATCTTATAAACTGTTTTAGATATCTTATATACAATTTAAATTAGGATATCTTATAAAGTTTATTTGATACTGTAAACAGTTTATAAGATATCTCTTTAAAGTTTATAAGATATATTTTTTAAGGTATCTTATAAAATCAATATCCTATATGCACATAGTTAATTTAGATATATCTCATACATTTTTATGAGATATCTCATAAACTTTATAAGATATCTTTATATATCTTATAAAGTTTGCGAGGTATCTTATAAAACAAAAAAGATATATTTCATAATGAAGAATTGTATGAGATACCTTATCAAATGTATGAGATGGCTTATCAAATGTATGAGATACCTTATCAAATGTATGAGATGGCTTATCAAATGTATGAGATACCTTATCAAATGTATGAGATGGCTTATCAAATGTATGAGATACCTTATCAAATGTATGAGATGGCTTATCAAATGTATGAGATACCTTATCAAATGTATGAGATAGTTTAAAAAATTTCACAGATGTCTTATACAGCTTATGATGTATCTGTTTTTTTCAAATAAATACCAATCTGGCTTACCATAGAGAAATGAAGCTTAATGCAAACACTTAACATAATCAATAACTCATAAAAGGTTGTTAACTGTAATCTAAGGTACATTTGCTAAAGTCATTCCAATGGAGCTCTATCATAACTGCTTTGTTCCGCAATATAACTATTTTTCCCACCTAACTATAAAGAACATAAAAAAAGGAAACATTCCGGTTGTTTCGCGCTAATTTGTTGTTGTTGTTTGTTTTTATTTGGGGGGGGTGCGCCCTGGATCCCCCCCCCCCCCACTACCGTTTTTTTTTTTTTTGTTTAAAAAGTTAAGTATTGTATAGCATAGTAGTATAGTATTACTGCCGTTACATACACTGGAGTCTACTGTGTAAACCAAAACTAAAAGCTCCGCACGAACTACACCGTCTCCAATAATGTAATGGAGGAGGGGACACCAAAATTGCTGGATGCCGAGACTGTATACATACTCTCCGTGCTGAAAGTAACAAATTAAAGCATTTTTTTTTGGGGGGGGGGACAAAAAATTATAACACTATGTGTGCACTTGTTTCATTGAAACATATAAATGAATAAAGAGGAGTGCATTCTAGTTAAGTCCACCAGTCGTCGTATTTTTTCTTCTCTCTATCCACAGATAAAGCGGGGCAAAAAATTAAGCAATCAGAAAATACAAGTTACACATGTAAATAAATGTGTAGGCCTACAGTTTAACCTAAAGTATACTTACGTTTTCACGCATGACATCCACAGCAAAGAAAACAGACTTGTAAAAAGTGTAACCTTTATGGTCTTCATTGCTGAATGTAACTATAGAATAGCTCTGCCAACCTCCGCTGACATCAAACTATTAATAGTAACCATCGTGGTCTTAATTATTCCGCTATACAAAATAATTCATCAACATGAAGTCGATTTTTACTTTTGAAAAAGACTGAATAAACTCCATATGATGAACAATTATTCATTGATAAATAGAAATCAATTATAATAAGGGGGAGTATGCCACTATCTTCAAGAAATATACTAAGAAACAGAAACAAAGTGTCAATTAGTGCTGAGTATGAATACAATTTCGAAATAGGTCGGAGATCAAACTCATTAACACGTGCGCGAGGCCATTTCTAAAGCTTTTACGTCAAAGTGTATCCGCAGGAAAGCCAAAATCAAAGGGATATATATATATATATATATATATATATATATATATATATATATATATATATATATATATATATATATATATATATATCATCATCATCAGTTTATCAGACGTTCGCAAAATTTTGCGATAATATTTACCCAAGTAAATATTCCGTAACTCTTTACATGTATTATTATTATTGTTTTTATTATTATTATTATTATTATTATTATTATTATTATTATTATTATTATTATTATTTCAAATCTTTTCCATTATTCCGATATACTATGCTCTGGACATATTTCCTTAGTACCTCCACGCATAACTTTACCGGGATATAATTTCTGTTGCTTCTTTTGCACATTTTGATGATGGCGTTGATTGTTCGCCGCTCATGGTGTCAGTCCTTTGTTCCCAGCCTGGAATTAGGTCAAAACACTTTGGTCCTCTGTGTGATAGGCATGATACACACTGCTTTGAAATTTTTTTACACAACTTTGTTGGGCTGTTGGCAGCATAACATAGATATGTAGTTTACCGGTTTATACCGTTTTTTAATTTTGTCTTTTTTCTTTCCTGTTTATTATTTGTTTGTTTATTTTCCTGTCATTGAAACATGTAGGAGTCAAGAATTTCTCTTGGCTTTTGTGTTTAGTGTTTGTTTTGTGGATCTAAATCGTTTCTTCCCCTGACGAAGAGCTTGTTTAGCTCGAAACGTTGGGAAGCTGTTTTGTATTTGCGCCGTTATTAATTTTGGTGTCATTATATATATATATATATATATATATATATATATATATATATATATATATATATATATGACAATGGATTTTTAACAAATGGGGGGAACTGCCCCACCCCCTTCGGACGCCCATGTCCATGTGTATGTATGTATGTAGTTTAGCGGTACATCAGCACCATCCTAGCTAAGACTAATACTTTCGTTCAATACAATACAAGAAACAATATATTTTAATATTTTCTTGGAAATAACATGTTTTACAGTGGTCCAAGGTCGTGGGTCCGTTACATTAAAGAATAAATTTTAATGGATCAATGAAACTTCGCTCCTAAGAAGGTAACCCCATCAAGTTCGCCATGGTGATTCACTGGACTCTGTCACCAAAGAAACAAATAAACGTTGCAGACAAATGGACCATCATAAGCGATGGTTGTCTGATCAATATAGGGATGTCATGGGAAGAATTTTGTGAATGACTTTTCCTCACCGAAATGTACTTATAATATTTATGCAACAAGTGACGTTGGTGTTAATAATGTAAATAATGAAATAAGTGTTATATTTTTTAATGCTTGTGGGTTACAAAACAGGTTATTGTGTCCAGACTTTTTACATTTTTTTTAAAACTTTTGATTTGGCGGTTTTTCGGAGACAAAATTTGATGATATCGACATAGTAGAAATTAAATATAATCATATATATATATAAGCATAGGAAACAAATTGTCAGGCTGTAATTTATAATCTAGAATTCCAAGTGCTGGACTTGAAGTTCATAAGGCAGTTTTAAGTGTTAATCAAGCAACATTTGAGAATGGGAGAGGGCATGAGTAAAAGAATCATGTACACTTTTAATAAATAAACTTAATTCTTTTGATGATTGACTATCATACAAAAATATTTATTGATTTATATTTTCTTATTGTAAGCTATTCAGCTAATGGACAAAACAAAAATAATATAATCGGTATAACGCATGTATACGTGAACATTTTAAGTTCAATTTTATATAAGAGAGAGAAAGAGAAAGAAAGAGAGAGAGGCACTTTTTTTATATGCCTTGAATACTGACAAGATGTGGTGATTTTCCCCAGCTAATTACAACCATGACTAATTTGTTTACTCTCAAAAGGGCTTTTAGAATTGGCAATCGTACAATCTGACCTTGTATTTGTTTACCATGCTGGCAATCACAGCTTGAGACTTTTCTGCAGTTAGACCTCTCTGTTGATCTGTTTATCACACACTCTCAGACTAATTAAGATTGATGCGGGGTGATCAGTAAGTAGGTAAACAGCCAGAAAAGTCAAGAACGCACTTGCTACTACAATTGAAAACTCATGGGGAAAAAGTCTAACCTTCCTAATGCAGTCTTATTAAAACTACAGCCAGGCATCAGTTTATCAGACTTTCGCAATTTTTGCGATAATATTTACCCAAGTAATATTCCGTAACTCTTTACGTGTATTACTATTATTATTATTATTATTATTTGAACTCGTGTCCATTATCCCGCTATACTATGATCTTGACATACTTCCTAATTACCTCCATGCATAACATTTCCGGGATATAATTTCTGTTGTACGTTTTGATGATGGCGTTGATTTTTCGCCGCGCATGGTGTCAGTCCTTTGTTCCCAGCCTGGAGTTAGGTCAAAACACTTTGGTCCTCTGCGTGATAGGCACGATACACACTTCTCTGAATTTTTTTATACGATCTTGTTGAGCTGATGGCAGCATAACACAGATGTGTAGTTTACCCGTGTTTAGACCGTTTATAAAAAAAAATTACTTTTTCTTTTTTCTATTGTTTATCCTTTGTTTGTTTATTTCCCTGACATTGAAACATGTAGGAGTCAAGAATTATTTCTCTTGGCTTTCGTGTTTAGTGTTTGTTTCATGGATGTACATTTTTTCTTCCCCTGACGAAGAGTTTGTTTAGCTCGAAACGTTGGGAAACTGTTTTGTATTTGCGCTGTTATCAATTTTTGTGTCATTATATATCAGTCAGGGTACACACACACACACACTGTCGAAATTGAATATTGTACATTTAATGTTTCCTTCTGTTTTTCTCTTTCTATTTTTAGACGCTTATTATCTTCCGCTCCCCAAATGTTGCCACCCTAGGCGACCGCCTAGTTTGCCTAGCGATTAAACCGACCCTGATATCAGTCAGGATATATAAGTCAAGATATGACTCGACTATCAAAGTTTTTTTTTTTTATGTAGGAAAGTTGGGTGCAATCAAATCTTCAAAGAAAACAGTTTTTCGATCTGTATTAAAATTGCGTGCATACGATTACTTATCAGAGAAACCTTGTTCAAAGATTAAAGTATTGATTGGATGAATCAAAGATTAAAGTGCTGATTGGATGAATCAAAGATTAAAGTATTGATTGGATGAGTCAAAGCTTAATGTATTGATTGGATGAAGCAAACAAAGTGTGCGAGTAGCTTTCTTCCCCAGAGGTGCCACTCTAAACACTCCCTATTCGTGATTTATTTTTCCTTGAATTACACCATTTTTTTATTTTTTTTTCTTGTTTTTGTTCCTGAGAAAGACCCATATTCTGTTATTTCACGAATATAGCTATATTTAGAAGTCAGCTTCTCACTTCAATTAAGTATACCGATAAGTGTCATACATATGTATATATGTATTAGGGTTTAACAGCAGGTCATCACAAAAATGAATATATCGTGCCGATTAACAGCAAAGTTCTAGAATGGTAGACATGAAGAATTACAAAAAAACTTTAGGAAAATAAACCCTTCCAAATAAACGCAAACATGAAATACTAAAAAATAAAACTTACCAGGTAAAGGGTATAAATTTTCAAATGTTGTAAAATGTATATAAAATAAAAGATAAAGGTAAGAAATATAAAACCCTTAAAATATAAATTGTCAGTTAACCATTTTTCTTTATTTATATCAACACATCTTTCTACGCATTATGAAAAAAGAAAAATATTAATAGTGTTACAAGTTTTATAGCACAAGTGTAAACGAATTTTTATTTGCCAATATTTTTATATTTTACTTCTATTTATCTCATAATTTAGTCCAAAGTACAGGGCAGAATTCACCGTTGTTTCTTATTCCTTTGTGTGGGGAAACACTTCCCACAATATTTCTCGATATGTTCAAGTAATTTGACGTAATCGGCTAAAGGCAACCCAAACCACAAACATGGAATGTGTTTATCGAGGAAAAAGTTTGCAAAACATCCCCTTTTTAAGCTTTTGCGAACAGCGTTTTCTAAAAAAAAAATACACCTTTTTTTCTCGAATGTAAAACGCGGAAGCCTACCAACTTGTAATAAAAGTGACACCACCCACCATCGCTAGCCACAGGTAAGATCTCTCTTAACTTCTGCGAATGTAGCACTATACAGTAATCTAAATATGCGCGTGGATTTGAGGACAAGGAATGTGTCAATTAATTCTTTTTAATATAAGTTTTAGCGTCGCTTACGAGTTTTTGCCTCGAAATTGTCATAGTATTCAAGTTTTATAATCCGTCAGCTCTATCATTTTTGTTTGCAAAAAGGGGACTTTTGTTATAGTTCGTGGCAGTCGTCCTGAACAGGGCAAATTCATTTTCAACGACATTGCAAACAAAAACATTTTCATAGAATATCTTTCGAGTGAATGTAGTAGTAGTAGTTGTTGTTTTTTTTTTTTTTTTTTTTTTTGCTGTGACATTAATAGCTATATAAAAAAAACAACAACAGATAATGTGTTATATTGAAATCTCCACTTGACACCCAGGGCCTTTTAAAGCATTGGGTAAAGAGCATCACTATAAGGGCGGAAATTGCACCATACGATAACAGAGGGTCTCCTCACAGAATAGTCACACAAAGTACTTCAGAATAATAGTCTTATATATATACACTCGCTTACATAAAGCGCTTATTGTACAAAAAAAAAAATTAAGAGTGTCTGCTCTTATGATGGACCTGAAGATCAGCTTCTATATTATTCGCCAACAAAAATCGAAAATATACTTTGGTGCAGTCTACGACGCCTATTGCTTAGCTGTTACTCGCGGCATGTGTTCGATTCCTACTTGGAACGAAGTATCAGTCTCCAATCTGTTTGATTATATCGATGTCATTCATTACAACTTTCTTTTATATAATCATATATTCATATATGTATATAGTGTCAAATTCCGCTTGCTAGAGAAAGAATTCTCATACACCTCAAGCCATTACCTAGCTTCGACCTTGTTTCATCCTTATTTGACAGGAGGAGCGCATAGCCGAGAAGGTTAGGGCGCTAGTGCATGATAGCTAGGCAATAGTGGGCCGTTACTCGTGGCACGTGTACGATTCTTGCTTGGAACGAATTAGAACTCTCTAATCTGTATGATTATATTGGTGTCATTCACGTACACTCATACATATGCACACATGCATATACATACACATATACGCATATATTATATATTATCAATTCAAATCCATTTATGTACGAAAAAGATCCTAGTTATTCTACGTTATTCTGAAGTAAGCATTTAACCACAGACTATATTACCGTACTCATAAACTTTGATGCAATCTGAAAATTATGTTGTTTTTTATTTATATTTTTTTTTTCTTTCAAAACAGAGCAATTTTTTTTTTATTTCATCCATACGTTATATTATTGTTTGTCTTGATGAAGGGTAACTTGCAAATATTTTGTATAATAAACAATCGAGTTTAAGTGCATATGCACTCCAATTGAGAATACTTGCGTATATATATTCGTGAAACCACGTTCTATCGCTTCATCTCACATCATTTGTGAAATCTGCTATGCATTGACAGGAAGTGCATATGAAAACAATTGGTGACATCCTGTGCATCATCTATCCCTGTACGTGCAAAACCCTAAAACCCCTGTAATTTAAAGATCTACAAAACTCCAATATTAGTAGTTTATATAAATAGAGAACTGGACCATATTGAAATTTAAAATAGCATGATCTTTTTTTTAAAATAAATAAATAAATATGTCTAAACATTTCGAGAAATTCACATTCAAGAACTGTTATTTTATCCACTGCTCTTGCACAGATATAATCTACAAGTATTCTATTCGATATTTTTACTACAATAAATGGACGAACCTGATCAAAGCGAATGATCTTACCCAAAATACAATTAGTAGCACAACGCACACTCGTATAGGGACATAACAACACTGAAACAAGAAATTCTTGATGCAAAGTATCGATTTGCCGCCAGAACAGTACAAATATTTTTTCCATGTGTCTAACGGTTTGTTCTAAAACACCAAACAAACACCTGACACATTTAGCAGAAGCTGAACAATATATTCGTATTTATCGTCCAAATTAATGTCTGCTCTTAAAGTCATTCTGATCATACTCAACTGATGTACAACTTGTGTAATTTAAATGATATTGCATGAATTTGTATTATGCTCCTCTATGGACACATGTTTTACACAATACAATATGATGCGCTCGAATGTCTGTTACAAAAACGGGTTGTTTTCTAATGGGGTATGATAGGCGTCACAGTGCTTAGGGCATGTTGGTCCATATCAATGTGTGTTACAATAACGGGTTGTTTTCTAATGGGGTATGATAGGCGTCACAGTGCTTAGGGCATGTTGGTCCATATCAATGTGTGTTACAATATCAGGTTGTTTTCTAATGGGGTATGACAGGCGTCACAGTGCTTGGGCTTGTTGGTCCATATCAATGTGTGTTACAATAACGGGTTGTTTTCTAATGGGGTATGATAGGCATCACAGTGCTTAGGGCATGTTGGTCCATATCAATGTGTGTTACAATAACAGGTTGTTTTCTAATGGGGTATGATAGGCGTCACAGTGCTTAGATCATGTTGGTCCATATCAATGTGTGTTACAATAACGGGTTGTTTTCTAATGGGGTATGATAGGCGTCACATTGATTGTTTGGTTGTCTCAATGTATTGATTGTTTGGTTGTCTCAATGCATTGATTGTTTGGTTGTCTCAATGCATTGATGATCTAGAGATACCATGACAATGGATATCTTCATTAAGACCCTTGTTCTTATATTCCTTTCACGAGAAAGAGAGAGAGAGTACCCAATTTACAAATATCTCTTGTCTACTATATAAAGGGGTCTGGGAATATTGCTTCCTTCCACTGTTTTTGCTCTGTCTATTTGTTTGTATGGTGCTTATTTTGGATCTCAATTTTTTAGGGGAGGCTTTGCTACTTTTTCCAGAGGATATGTGAATTACATTAAAGCCATGTTGCTCGGTTGGGGAATTACTTGCTACTTTGCCATATGTGGAGTACAGGCGGTGACAGTAGGGTTCTAGTTAGCTGCTTCAATACAAATCTGTTTTTCCTTCAGTTTAATAACATCAGATGCGAGATTGATTAACTGGCCCTTCAGTGATGTAATCTGTGTAGAGTGATAGTGAACGGTGTCCATAAGACTAGCCATTTGTTGCTACAGTAAGGCCAAAGCTCACCTTTGGGGGTAATGCTTGTATGGGATAATAAGGGAGCAGTAATGTGTCTGGTCATGCAGGAATCACTACTGGAGTCCTTGTCATCTGAACTGAGAGAGAAAACTGTGCTCACCAACTAATCTTTTATTCAACTTCACTGAAATTCTAAAATACACATCCCTCCATAGCTTTTGTCGTGGTCCTGATATTTTAACAGTTTTACTACATTTGATGACTGCTAGATGTACAGTCATTCTCTATACATGTGTGGTCAGATTAATTTTGTCCTTGTTCATGTCGGCTTGACCAAATTACTCATGACCTAGCATCTTTAGAAAGAAGATTCCAGGAAAAAAGAAAGAGATATCTACATCATCAGAAGTTAAGTTAACATTAAAGGAAGCACTTCCAAGTTTATTACAGATAGTCTTCTCAATGTCAGGGGGAATAAAATCCTGATAAAGACTCATCATTACTTAAGAAATTTGTGGCAGGAAACGACTGGACGATTTGGAAGTGTAGGAATCCACAAATAATAATAATAATAATAATAATAATAATAATAATAAACTATTTCTAAACAGACTAAATTAACACAAGGTGGTGTACAGAAAGTTAAACCAAAAGAAATAATGAGAAATACTTCTTGGATTCCAATGCAACTACAGTTCAAGATATAGTGTGAGGTGAATGAGTGAGTTTTGGATCAAGGTAGCATATCGGTCATTCGACCATGCGCGACCATTTGTGAGGTGTTGGCACTGTTATTTACCAATAGCCAGAGCAGAGATAACCACGCCCAACTCATTAGCATAGCATATAATATAAAATCAAAGTATTCTAGCTTTACATTTACCTGGTGAATCGGTCCTATTTGTTTAGTACATGCTGAAAATTTGATGAAATATTCAAGTACGATTTGAATTTGTATATGATGTATTGTGGGATTCGGATAGTGACGGATATTAGACCTAGAAATCCATCAAGCTGCCAGTGTGCATGTAATATACGCAATGCTCACACGTTTGCCAGCGATATTATTGGTCGGCGGTCTATAGGTATTGGAACATACGGCGATGCGTTAATTACATCCAGGGAGCATTGGTGTACACCTGGGGTCCTGAACTGCGCTCAGTTAAAATAAATTCTTTCCTTAAAAACACAATAATAATCCATAATACTGAGCTATAAACTGGATTTCCAGAAGGAAGAAATTATTCTATCCATGTTGGTATAAACTTCATTGCATGAAAACATATTTATCCCATTGAACTATGAATATTTGTGCAGAGCAGATGTTACCATGACCACTTACTGACGTTTGTTGTTTTTTTTTTCATATGTAAAGTGAATAATGAGAACTCTATTGTCACTGATGTTGCGATACAATACATCAGTCGGAACATCCTCAACTTTTTTATCCCATGATTGGAAAAAGTTATTCGACTCACATCGGAAAGAGACGAGGATGTTCCTAATGACAATAAATAGGTGTCAATATTAATACCGTATGACGATAAGATATGATCTCATGTTAATTTCCGTGTTTACAAAAAGGGATGTTTTGACCACTTTCTCGTCACAATTTATTTCTCTCTTAACAATTGTCTTTCTTCCATTCCCAATTACATAATTTCCAGTGTATTCATTGTAAAAGCTATCAAAAGTATAACAAAGCTGGAAAAAGATACAAAATGAAGGGGGACACCCCCCGCCCAAAAAAAAAAGTGTGTGTGTGTGTGTGTGTGTTTTCGAGTGTTGGTAAAAGCTACAATATTTGAATGTGGTTATGAGAAGTATACTGAAGAAACAGCGTTTAGCGACTCTTTAGTAAAATATGAAATATCTTTTATGAATGAGAGACAAAAATAGTCGACAATAAAACCCTTCATTAGTATACCGCATAAACATTATATATGCTGGAATAAAATGGTACACAGAATAGAATCTACGTGAAAAACAGAGACCACAAACAATTGACACACGCTGCCAAAAAATCGCAGATGTTTAAACGATTCATATAAATGGTAAGACAACTACAATGTAGTACATGCAAGTTTAAAAAATCCTTGACACTTACAATAACATGCAATGCTATGCATGCATTGATTTGTCAAAACGGGCATACCGTTACTCACAACTTGAAAATCATGAAGACATAACTGTTTAGACAAGAATACAATTGGTTCATTAGAAAAGAACAAAGAAAGAAATATTTCATGAAAGAGTTTTTACTGTGTTATGATAGCAATCCAAATTAAAGACTTTTCTCTTCTTTCACGCTTATAATTTGATACAAATTTCAAGTTCTGTGTTAAGAATGAACCAGCAGGAAATTCTGATGAATGATATGTCTCGCCTGCTTCGCCTGTACAGAATATAATCCTAAAACTTAGCATAGTCAGTTTAGCGAGAAAAATTGCAACTTAAGTTTACTTTTTATGGGTGCTAACATAAGAGATAAAGGTGAATGCATGCATTAAATAGCAAGACCATACATGTAACAGTGTGTAGGACAATGAGCTATATGTACATGCAAAGACCATAGATGTAACAGTGACTAGGACAATGAGCTATATGTACATGCAAAGACCATAGATGTAACAGTGACTAGGACAATGAGCTATATGTACATGCAAAGACCATACATGTAACAGTGACTAGGACAATGAGCTATATGTACATGCAAAGACCATACATGTAACAGTGACTAGGACAATGAGCTATATGTACATGCAAAGACCATACATGTAACAGTGACTAGGACAATGAGCTATATGTACATGCAAAGACCATACATGTAACAGTGACTAGGACAATGAGCTATATGTACATGCAAAGACCATACATGTAACAGTGACTAGGACAATGAGCTATATGTACATGCAAAGACCATACATGTAACAGTGACTAGGACAATGAGCTATATGTACATGCAAAGACCATACATGTAACAGTGACTAGGACAATGAGATATATGTACATGCAAAGACCATACATGTAACAGTGACTAGGACAATGAGCTATATGTACATGCAAAGAATGATAATATTCAATGAAGCATGAAAAGTATATGTATATCTGCCTACATGTATTTTCTGCCTCATCTGCGCTAGCCAAGAGTCGTCGATGTATGACGAAGTCGACAGATGGCCCTTTTGCGATTGTGATCTCCGGATATATCTAACTACAATATGTTTAAAACTCTATTTTGGTCACGTGTTGCTCCTAATTTTAGCTGCTAACATTATTAATGAAAATTTCCATAAATCAGTTCGGAGTAGAGTCCCCCCCCCCCCTTTAACTGTGTATACACAGAAAGTGGAAAGAGGACATGATATAATCGATAACAACAGATTATTATCGTGTGTACTGTTTTCTTTACATCCTTAGTGCCGGGAACGCCATTCTCCTATTATAATCAAACTTTCTCTTGCGTTGATGTGAACGACAGTCCAATATTGTCAGCCATACTGTTCTATACACAATGTGCACGCCGGGTACACCGTTCTCTATTATGGTAAACATTTCTTATACGAGCTGAGGAAAACAGTCCAACAAGGATATACTCTTTTACTTAAAAAAAATAAAAACAGCCCCAAAATACCCGTACGTAACAAACCAAATCTAATATTGAAAAGAAGACGCCAGAACCTCTATTAGGATTCATGAAAATATATTACGTGAATGAAACAGGCTGGACAATTAAATATTATTTAAATTTGCCTACATAATGATTATACAAGTGGCTCAAGTTTCATTACAGTTTATTATCCTTTTGTGACCTTGACCTAAATGTAGGTGACGTTGACCTTGAGACAGTGGGCATGGCTGTGATATGTGACACTGCATCTAATCATGATATACAAATGACTAAACTTTCTTTAAAATAATTTAAGTGGTTTAAAGTGTATGTCCTCAACAGGGATGCAAGTCACCGATTTATATATTCCCTTGCTGTGACCTTGACCTTGATGCAGAAGCGTGGCTGTAGTATGCAGCACACTATATGTACCTTAGATTTTATTTCAAATATCCTCAGTATTTAAAAATGTACAACCAAGCAATGATGCTAGTCATTGATTTTCATGTTGCCAGGTCGTGTGTATATATATATATATATATATATATATATATATATATATATATATATATATATATATATCCAGGATTCAGGCCACTAACTCTAACTTCCTCTTTTCATTGCTGTGACGTTGACTTTTGACCTGGGGTCTTGACTATGGTACTTGACACATTGTCTTGTCAAGGCCCCCCCTCCCAAAAAAAAAAAAAAAAAAAAAAGATGTGACGATGTCGGTATCCAATACAATACATCTGGCTGATGATAGAACTCTGCATTATACCACCTCAACCTTTATGCATACATCGATCACGTATAGGCCGATTTTTGCATAACGGTTGAGAATTATATTCTAATTTATAAAATTGTGTATATTTGGTAAGGCGAACGAATATTCCCGTGAAAATATTACAACTCGTATTAATTCAGAATTTTTGTAATTAACAATTTTAAAAATTTTGTCCATGGAAAAGAATAGATAAACAAATCAATCACCATATATAAATACAAAAGTTATTCGAAAGAGAGAATGTCTTGTCAACCAAATTATGATGTTACTATGATTTCAATGATGGGACGAGTAACTGGCAGAGCTGCCCGGAGAAATAAAAGGCGCTTGGGCTTACAAGCAAATGTGAGAGTTGATAAAAAGGAAGTTCATGGTAACCATGATCATACTGATATTTAACATTGCACTCAACTTGTTGAGAGTACTCAGACGTGTTTGAAGTATAGTATATATTTGTCCAAGACATATTTTCAATAAAGTTTCAAAGTGACCTAATATTTTGATATGAGAATACTATTCAATAAGATACATCCCCTCACCGTGTTTAATGAATCTAGCAAAAACAGCATATTTGCAGGGTGTAAATAACCTATCTGGTCATGAGCTAAACACAAAAACTTAATCTAAGCCAGTAAAATGTGAAATACAGGTCGCAGTGACATTTTTATGGTAAGAGTGTGGTACTAATAGAAATGCATACAACCATCTAGTTTAATGATTATAGCATGAACAGAGCTTGAGAAATAGACTTAAAACACTAAATAGTACCCGAGTGAGTGAAGCGTGAAATTTAGGTCACAGTGACCTACCTTTGTCAAGAGACCCACCCCCACCCCCACCCCTTACCAAGTTTCATGAATCTGGGTATAACAGTAGATTTACAGGATGCTACAAACCTATATGATCATGAGCTAAATGCACAATCTTAGCCCAAGCCAGTAAAATTTGATATGTACGTCACCGTGACCTTTCTTAGTGTTACTAATAGAGATGCAGATAATCATCTAGTGTGATGATTCTATAACGAATAGAACTGGAAAAATAAATTTAAAACAAAATTTAACCAAAGTCAGTGAAGCATGAAATATAGGCCATAGTAACCAACTTTTTAATGAGGATGTAGTACTTCTCAAGATGCATCCCTTCACCAGATTTCATGATTCCATGTATAGCAGTCTTTATACAGTATGCAAAAAGCTTTAGCTAAATGCAAAAACGTAACCAAGAATGTACAACTAATGTACATGATTGTTCAAAGTTAACCCTCTCACCTCCCTCCCCAGGGGGGTTGGTGCTACGAAAACTACTTCAAACTGTTGCCTACGACCCAGGAAGAAAGAATGGTTCACATTCAGTGAGGGTGTACAGATCTGTGCGGATGCCGATGCTGGAGGTATTACAATAGCTATCAGCGTTAACAAAAGAAGGTGATAGGTAGATTGTTACTCTGTTCCTAGACTTATTACAAGGACTGTTTGAAGATTTATTAACTGCAACAAAGGCAACAATGACAAAAATGGCACAATCTTTAGATACATCGATAATGATGAGCTGTACAGATCTACTTTCACCGTGACTGAATGTGTAGCATGACAACAATGATGCCAACTCACCAAAGGTGTGTCCTGTGGACACAGAAGGCAGTGTCTCATTTTGGCAATAATGACTGTAACACTGATGATTGCATTTAGTGACATTCAATTAGTGAAATTCTGTGACAATTAGTGAGATTTAGCAACAATTAGGAACAATCAATTAGCTATATTGTTAATTTCCTAAATAGTCTTAGTACGGCAGTACCCCTGCTTTCCTCACTCAACAAGAGATATGTGGAATTTAATTCAACGTTTACAAAACAAACACCCTAATGAGATAGATGAATTTAACACACTAAAAGAAGAAGCAAATCAATGTCAGAGGCTGAGAAAAGACACAGAGAGGATATTCAACAGCCTGAATCGAAAACATTATGGGAGAAAGCCTGGCTAAATCATACAAACAAATAATAATGGGAGAGGCATACAAGCTACTTGCAAATGAATTAAACATAAAAAGAGAACAATTACATAGTTCGTTTGACAAGCTATAATACACAGAATCAAGTCTGAACAGATTTCTCATTTTATAATATATCAAGCACAACGAACTGGAAGAATGAATTGAGGATCTTGAACAAATGGAAAAGGAATTAAAATCAGAGAAACAGAAGAGATAAAAGAGGAAATTGTATTTCTGACGCTTATTGGTATTGGTTAGTTACAGATTGGAGTCATTGCCTAACCCGACTACAGTACAAAGTACCGCTACATAACAAATCAAAGACAAAAAAACAAGAAAGAAAAACATCAGGAACCTTTCAATGCAAACCAACTGTAAAACCTAGCAACAACTATTACGTTCATAGAATGTAAATAGATTTTAATGTATTTTACATCTCTGAGATATAAAATAATATTAAACATTATTAACCACAATTCATTTGACATAGTTTTAACAGTTTCATTCAGCATGCTGCTGCAAAAATTAGTTGGTGAAAGGATGGGCCATCATATAAATGTGTACTGAAGGAATTCTTAAATTGCACATTTGTGCAGATGATGTATAGCGTTTTGTGCAGCCTATCGAGTAAAGCCATTTCATTGCATGCAAATAAGCTGTTCTTACCCTTTATTGAACAATATTTCACTACATTTAACTATATTATATATACAAATACATGACTACTTTATGTGTGCAACTAAATCACTACTAAATGAGCTTGTGTATTACATCACTGTTCTGCTCATTGTGACATAGTAGGCAAGTCAAAATTATGAGTTAAACTTGTGTATTTAGCTGCAAGGTTAAATTGTGTTATGATTTAACTTGTGTATTACATCACTGTTCTGTGCATTGTGACATAGTAGGCAAGTCAAAATTATGAGTTAAACTTGTGCATTTAGTTGCAAGGTCAAATTGTGTTATGATTTAACTTGTGTATTACATCACTGTTCTGTGCATTGTGACATAGTAGGCAAATCAAAATTATGAGTTAAACTTGTGCATTTAGCTGCAAGGTCAAATTGTGTTATGATTTAACTTGTGTACTACATCACTTTCATGGTCATAAAATGCAATTAGCAATCATGTTATGATTTTAACTTGTGTACTACACCACTATTTTAAGTTGATGTAGTTCACACTGCTAAGTTTTGAACCACAGACCTTTTGATTTTTATTCCTATGCGTTATGTCTAGGCCATAAGGATTTGCTCACTAACCCACGTACGCTATGCAATATTTGTTTACCTGTAACATCCCAGCAAATGACATTTTATCTTCTCCATTTATTGGACCTGTACAATTTCAAACAGCATAATAGTGCGTGCTGCACTAAAGTATGTAATATATTGACTCAACTGGAATTTGAATTTCTAAAAATTAATAGATATATTTATTTACGCATGGGTTCACCTCTGTGGAAAAAGATTGTTTCATTTATAATTAAAATATGGTCCAGTTCTTTCAATATATTCACTACTTGCTTCCGTAGATTTTTTGGGTTTGATCATTTGAAAATATAAATTATATTGCAATCATAAAAAATTCTTAGTGTCCTCCATTACACCAGACAATGTAGGCTTATATTTTTTTGGTGACAAGGGTCCGTTGAGAAAATGCTTTTGTCAATATTGTTCTCTGAAAAATCAAAACTAGAATATAAAATTGTAATTATAATAGTTAGTGTTAGATACTAGCCTTAAGCTTTGATTGACACTAATTCAACAATATGCTAAATATGCTCAAACTAAAACTCTGGTAGTAATTAGCTCATTGTTAATCTTGGTTTTGCATCAATTGGAAGGCATAACAAGCTCATGCATAATAAAATTATATGAGCAGCCTTTTAGAAACTCCTTAGTACTGACAGTACTTTGATACAAAAGAGCTGTATGGTAAGATGGTATACTATTTTTATGCAAAACTTTGAGTGGGTTAAATGTTCACACAGACAGATAGGGATGTAAAGTCCAAAAATTGGTAAAGTCTTCATTAGTACTACAAATTAATTACTTTTGTGGGGTACCAAATTTCATGGATTTTGTGGTTGCTCCCAGCGAATTCTTCCATGGAAACATGTGGTCCAAGTGGATCTAATATTACTCACTTGGGAAGATGAAAAATGTCAGCTTGTGAATGCAAATTCACACATGTATTGAAGCTGTAGAGGGGAAAGAAAAGCACATAGTTGCTACATTGTCATGTATACAACCAGCATTTTCCTCTAGATCTCTGCCTGTCCCTGGAGATTGGCCTTGATTCACAACTTAGAAACTGTTCAAAGCCCCACCCTTAAAGTGCATACACTTAACTGGCACTACAAGGGGCTATATGCACGTGGATTACTGGGTCTGTTCTTTGCTCCCTTCGCCCAGACCAGCCACCAAAGTCATAACTTGGAAACCATTGAGATCCCATCCAAAGAAGCTGTGGTGGCTCAGTGGCTAAGTCATAACTTGGAAACCACTGAGATCCCATCCAAAGAAGCTATGGTGGCTCAGTGACTAAGTCATAACTTGGAAACCATTGAGATCCCATCCAAAGAAGCTGTGGTGGCTCAGTGGCTAAGTCATAACTTGGAAACCACTGAGATCCCATCCAAAGAAGCTATGGTGGCTCAGTGGCTAAGTCATAACTTGGAAACCATTGAGATTCCATCCAAAGAAGCTGTGGTGGCTCAGTGGCTAAGTCATAACTTGGAAACCACTGAGATCCCATCCAAAGAAGCTGTGGTGGCTCAGTGGCTAAGTCTCTGGACTCGTGACCAGAAGGTTCAGCTTTGATTTTCAATCTGATCAGCCTGGATCCCCAATAATATGCATAGATCTCAAATTGAAATCATCTGAGATCTTAATGATACAAGCTTACATAGCAAGTCTGATCAAAATCTGCTCAGAAATGTGGTCTCTAGAGTGCTCACAAGCTCAGCCAATCAGATGCAAGAACACCTTAGTAACATGCATGAATGTCGCTCATAACAGAATTCCTCTGAGATACTGATGATATAAGCTTAAATACCAAATCTGATAAAATTCCAATCAGTAATATGGCCTTTAGAGTGCTAACAAGCTCAGCCAATTAGCTGCAATATCACCTCATTATTATGCATGGCTGTCACTAATAATCAAACTCGTCTGAGTTCTTGATGATATAAGCTTACATACTAAATCTCATCAGATACAAGATCACCTCATCAGTGCTGGATTACCCAATAGGCAGACTAAGCATGTGTTTAGGGCACCAGCAAAGTAGGGGCACCAAAAAATATGAGAAATTACATTGTTTTTTTTAATTACATAGGGGGGGGGGGGGGCACCATAATCTTTTCAGTGCTTAGGGCCTCTAAAGGTCTTAATCCAGCTGATTGATTGATTGATAGATAGATAGATAGATACATAGATAGATAGATAGATAGAATCACAGTGCTGGATTACCCAATAGGCTGACTAAGCACGTGCTTAGGGCACCAGCAAAGTAGGGGCACCAAACAAAAATGAGAAATTATGGGGTTTTTTTACATTACGGGGGGGGGGGGGGGGGGGGGGGGCACCATAATCTTTTCAGCGCTTAGGGCCTCTAAAGGTGTCTTAATCCGGCCCTGCACCTCATTATCATGTGTGGAGGTCATTCATAATCGAATTCATTCGACATAAGCTTACAAACCAAATTTGATCAAAATCTGATAAAAAAAGTGTCTTCTAGAGTGTCCAAAAGCTCAGCCAATCAGATGCAAGATCACCTCATTAATATGCATGGATGTCGCTCATAATCAAATTCATCCAAGATCTTGATAGTATAAACTTACATATCAATTCTGATAAAATCTGATCTGATCTAAAATATGGATTCTAGAGTGTTCACAAGCTCAACCAATCAGCTGTCAAAATATGGTCAGAAATATGGCCTCTGGAATGTTCACAAGCTCAGCCAATCAGATACAAGATCACCTCATTAATATACATGAAAACCACTCATAATCAATCACATTTGAGATCTTGATGATACAAGCTGACATACCAAATCTGATCCAAATCAGATTAAAAATATGGCCCAGACAGTGTTTCCAAACTTAGCCAATCAGATACAAAATCACCCCATTAATATGTGTGGATGCCACTCAAACTCGAAATAACTGAAAATCTGGATGATATAAGCAGACATGCCAAATCTGATCAAAATCTGAGCAAAAAAATTGTTTCTAGAATGTTATCAAGCTCAGCCAATCAGATGCAAGGTCACCTCATTGATATACATGCATGTCACTAATAATTAAATTCATTCTAAGGTCTTGATGAAAACAAGTTACATAACAGATCTGATCCAAATTTGATAATAAATATGGCTCTAGAGTGTTCACAGGCTCAGCCAATCAGATGTTAGATCACCTCATTAATATGAATGGATTTCACTCATAATGAAAATCATCCAAGACATTGAAGATATAAACTTATGTATCAAATCTAATCAACATCTGATGAGAAATGAAGCCTCTATAGTGTTTACAAACAAGTGTTGATGGACAGACAGACAGACATATGCTGGACCATACCATAATCTCACTTGGCTTTTGGACAGGTGAGCTGAAAACTTGGATGCCCATCCCAAACAATGAAATAAAGAATTGATGAAAATGTTTTTTTATCGCAAAACCACAAAAATTGATTGGCACAAAATTAAAGGAAAATCTGAATTCCATTTTATAAAGGTATATTCTGTTTTTTAAAACATCTACCTATGATACAGACAAAGACCCAAACAACAAAAAATACATGTACTTGTTTAATTTGCAAACATATTTGGAAATGACAAAATTGAAATATAAAAAATAGAAGATATTAAAAAATATACATATTTTATCAGTTGAATTTTACATAATCACTATACACTATGATGGAATATGAAAGCACTATACCACGCTGTATTTTGTGTACCACAAAAAGCACTAAGTGACAAAGGAAATAAAAGAAACTTAATTTTGTCCCAATATTTCTTACATTGAGACTAAATGGCTGTAGAGAAATTTTAAAAATAGTCAAAGCATCTAACAAAACATAGCTTTTCCATAAAATTTTGTGATAAGGATATTAAATCGTTAACACAACCATTTTTTTTATGGCAACGGCCAACAATATGTTGCCAGCAGCAGTGAATGACAAAATAAGTCATGTTTAGAAAGGGTAACAGCCAGACAATAAAATCAATTATGTCTTCAAAAATGGGCAAGGTAATCAATTGTAGTGTAGATGACACAAGTGTGAGTGGTTTAGATTTCATTATTACATTGTTAATTCACAATAATTGTCAATTTCCTGGTTTCAACAAGCCAAGAATTTAAAGATCCAAAGAACAGTAATTCTGCTATGGAAAACAACTTGACTACCATATATACTCGTGTGTAAATCAGATTAAACTGCAAACTGCATGGACCCGAATCTGCTGTCACATAATGCACCAGCAGATCTGGGTCTTTACAGTTTGTTAGGTATAATCAGTAGAACAAACAACATAGATCCTGATCTGCCAGCACATTATGTGATGGCAGATTAGGGTGCATGTTGTTTGGAGTTGGACTTGACTTATAAGTTAATATATATGGTACTTTCACAATTAATGAATTTAAGTGCCAATGAAATTGTAATTTTTTTTATAAAACTACGAAATAAAGGGATTTCCAGTATATAGGCCGATACATGCAACAACAAGGTTACAATTATTGTCCTTGTAAAAAAAAGAAGAAAGTTTATGCACTCATGTGAATTTAAATGCAAGATCAGCTAAGGTAAAGCAATGCTTCTACATTGAGTATAATATAATACCTGAATCACAAAGGAAACGGCAAAAAAATCCTCAATGTATCTGCCAGTGATGGTGCAACCATAAATGGAAACTTTTCATCCACATTCATACTGGTCATAAATGGCATCTTCTTTAAAACAAAATACAGTTATCAATCATGGAATATTTTAGGATCCCTATCTTAATATTTTTACATAATAGATATCTGTCTATAAAGGGTGCTTGTTTAATATTGGTAGAAGAAAATGAATTTTTTCCTATTCTCATTACATACAGCAGTAACAAACAATTTATCGTATGATAAAAACATTATAATTTTAATAAAATAATAAAAGTTGAACTTTCTCATGCCTTTCATAACATATACTCTATAAAAATGTTTCATATGTTAATTTTTACAATGTCTTTACACCAGCAAATCTTAATCAGACAATTTGATTGGTCAATGTATTGGACAAGTAATATCTATACATGTTGAAGTACAAACAGCTTCTAACTAATTCCTCCATTTTAAAGACACCTGTTTATTAATGCAAAACCATCCTGTTCTTTGAGTGTTTTTAACAGACAGGTTTCTTTGCAAGTAGATCATAGAGAAAAAATGAAAAGAGTCCTTGAAATCCATGTCAATAATGGAAATTCACATGGATTATAAAACAACATGTTGTCAATACCCAGGACTGTACAGAGAATTTTTTTACCCACTTAATCAGGACAACTGATTTAGGAAAAGTGACTTGTCCTGACTAGTTTGTCACTAGTCCCATTATTTTTCAATATACGTAAATAGTACCATGAATTTCTCCAACTCAGACACCACTCCAGGACACCATCTCAGCCTATTTGAAATGTCAGTAAAAAAAGATTGCAAAATAAAATCAGTGTAAGAACAGTAAAAACAAGTTTTGTTATTTATTATTTTAATTTAGATTCATCACTTACTACACTACAGTTCAAGTCAAGTTACCAGAATCACCTGAGACACAACTAAACATCAGCAGAAACAGACTGGTCAGAGTCTATGTATTATACAGAATATTTTTGTTTTTAAATAGCTATTAAGAAATAAACTACTTTAAATATGACTACTTCTTATGTGTTTTCCTTTTTAACTGGTGACCATGTACATATCCTCCTCTTTTGATGTTATTTCAATATTACATTTGTTCATGGACAGGTATCATGGGTATAGTGTACCAATTTTAGTATCCCTGCCTCCTTTGTTGACCTATCCAAATGTCAGTCAATGCTAAGGAATCATTACTAGGACAGGTAATTATAAATCATGTTGACAGCATTAGATCTGCTATGAAACACAGCACATATCCAACTTTTGATGTTATAAACATCATCTGAATAAACTTTGCTGCAGGACAATTGTCTGACCAGGCAACCAAGATAACCTCAGCAAACAGGACACATTTCAGTAGTCAAACCCACCATATGGTATTCCATGGTTTGACTGGTTTTCCAAATCACATGAGAAAACATGTCTGCTTAGAATCTAACATTGGGTAACCAGTCCATGTTATTGGTCTCGCTGCTGTAAGCAACAGTCAATGCGTTAAGCAGTCCAGATCAGTTGCATGTAGAGGATGTTTTCAGCACAATCCTTTAATTCCCCTTTTGTCCTTCTCCAGATCAGGGATAAGTAAGCCAGTGTTCTTAAAGTAATGAGTGTATTTATTACTTTTAACATGGCACATGCCTGATTTTCATTTTGTTTTTTTTTAATGCTTTTTCCCGGGACTACATTCTTGCTCGACTGAGACATCGGACTAGTCTTAGATATCAGGCAATCCAATCTGTACATCCCTGATACATGTACTCCCTTTAAATGAAACCAGATATCCTACCACATCCCACCCACCCACCCCTGGTACAGTGAAATTTGTCTTGGCAAATAACATCATATCAAGGACTTCTTGTCCAATGATAAATCCACTGTAAATTTGAGCAAAATTTGGTCCTACTTTTTGAAAATTGTAGCAAATTTTATTATCAAGAAGTGATAAGACCACCCCCACTTATGAATTAGATAGGCCACCTGGGCTTTTCATAGTAGAAACACTGTTAATGACCACATATTTTCTATTGAGTTGCACTAGTAGAAATACTGTTAATGACCCCATATTTTCTACTCAGTTGTTAATTACCCCATATTTACTATTGAGTTGTTAATGACCCCATATTTTCTGTTGAGCTGCTAGTGCAAAACTGTCCTCTTTCAGAATATTTATCCACTGGTTTGAATTGTACAAGTTTTCTTCTTTGGACAGTAACAACAGCCCCTGGAAAATTAGAAATAAAAACCATAAACTTTAAATACATAATCACACGTTTTTATATTTTAACATAGCAGCCAAAAGGGTGTGGGTTTAAATTCTGCATAGAGCAGGCCTTGAAATCATGAAATGTCTTGAGAACAAAATTCAAACCAAGATTCAAAATTAAAAAATTGTGATTGCTCATACCTTCAATGTGACTATGGATAGAATTTCCAAATTTTCTGACTGAATTGGTTTAATATGGGTAACTGCACATTTCCATGCTTTGCAAGGACCTTTAAGTATGGTTTTTAACATGGGGATCTTGAGTTATAGTTCAATATTTGTGCCTACACAGTTTTGTGACTACAGGGATAGGCCACCATGGTGTCTCTTGGAAAGACACCTTACTCCAACTGTCTCAGCACAATATAATCTTTCATGTGTTGATATGCCATTAAACACCAATTGATCAGTCCTCATACATATACAGTTGGTGTTTTAATTAGTATAGCACTTAAAGAAATCATGACATATGTGAAAAAAATTAAACTTGTCAAATAAATTTGCACATACCTAAAATTTCTGGATATAAGACAAAAAAAAAAACAAAAAATGAAAATTCAAATCATATTGTGACAGCCTGGGAAAATGTTAAGAACAATGACATCCTAAATTCACACCAAAAATAAATAATTTTATGAGTACTGGATCATGCCATCAATTGGGCTATGTAATACGGTTGCTTTGACTAGAAGAAGCTGGGGTAATTGCAAAATGTCTGAGTCTATTTGAATTGTTTCAGAGAATGAAACGACCCAGGAAAATTAACTGCAATTAAAATATGGACAATGGATAGACATGTGAAAGGACAAGGTAGGATAAGGGCGTATTTTCGCCCCCAGTCAGATTCAGATTCAGATGAAACTTACTGATAAAAGAGGCCCCTCTTTCTTCCTTCAATATGTATTGAATTTTTATCAAGAATTGCTTTTAACAAAAGAAAGTGGTCATAAAAAAAAGCCAATGCTTTTCTCGTCCACTGTGTCACCTGTTTTGTGGATTATAGACATGATGGATAACAAGCCACTATCAAAATAATGGCCAGAAAAGATGCATCTTATATTGTGTATTTGCACACAATATGCACTGTAAATTGTGCATTTGTACACAATATGCATTGTAAATTGTGCATTTGCACACAATATGCATAATAGTTATTGATATATCTATAAAACTTAATTTTTATTTTGCAACATTGTTTAAATGATGTGTACATTTTCATTAAGTACAGATGATTACCTCTGAGACCCATTCTCATTTTTATTAAAATGTTTTGCTTATTTTTATATTTAGCACTGATTTGCATGCAAACCTTGTGTACATTAGTAATGGCTGGATATGTTGCCTCCAAAGCCATATTGTATATGCATTGTTGTTGTTGTTGTTGTGGGTACTTTATGTTAATAACAATTCACTAAAATTAACCCTACTGTGCAGAAACCATTTTTTTCTTATTATACTTACCATGACCATGACATCTAACCTTTAGACCCCTGAATCTATGTTTCTTTATTATCTAAGTACAAGCCATTCACAAAGTTTGATGAAGGAAATAACTCTAAAATAAAACTTATTGTGCAAAACCCAGTTTTCTTTGAGTCACAATGACCCTGACCTTTGACCTTCTGGTCTCAAAATCAATAGGCCTCTTCCGTACCTTAAGTGAAATCCCTCAACAAACATTTGTCAAAGTATGTGGTTTAGAACAAGGAGTTATTATGCAAACCCAATTTTCTTCTTTTAGTCAGTGACCTTGACCTATGAACCCCCAAATCAACAGGCTTCTTTCTTACCAAAAGTGCAAGCCATCCACAAACTTTGGAGAAGGTACAACATCTAGAACTGATGTGCAGAAACCATTTTTTCAGCCACAGTTACCTTGACCTTGACTCTAAAATCAATAGGCTTCTAACTTACTCCCAGTGTGAGCAATTCACAAAGTTTAGTGCTGAAACCATTTTTTCTTTTTTCAGTCACAGTGACCTCGACCTTTTAACCTTGCTTCAAGTCCACATTATCCACAAAGTTTGGTTAAGGTCTATAATGTGGAACTAATATTATAGAGTAGAAAACATTTTTCTTCCTTCATTTACATTGACCTTCACCTTTGATCTTTTGAAAACCAAACTGATTGATTTCTTCCTTGCCTCTTGTGCAAGTCATCTAGAAAAATTGGTCCTGGTCTGTGATGTAAAACTAATATTATTGTGCAGAAACCAGTGTTCTTTCAGTCACAGTGGACTTGACCTTTGTCCTTTTGACCCCCAAATCAACAGACTTTTTCTTGCCTCAAGTGCAAGTTATCCACAAAGTTTGATACAATTCTGTGGTATACAACTAATGGTATTGTGTGGAACCATTTTTCTTCTTTCAGTCATAGTGACCTTCACCTTTGACCTTTTGACCCCAAGATCCACAAACTCCTTCCTTACCCATAGTGCAAGCCATCCACAAAGTTTGGTTCAGGTCTGTGATGTAGAAATAATATTTTGTGCATAATCCAGTTGTCTTCTTTCAGTCACAGTGACTTTGACATTTGCTTTTTGACCCCCAAATCAATAGGCTTTTTCCCTTACCAAAAGTGCAAGCCATCCACACAGTTTGGTCCAGGTCTGTACGGTATCACCAATGTTATTGTGCAGAAACCATTTTACTTCTTTCATTCAGTAATCTTGACATTAGCTATTCTAACCTCAAACTCAATACCCATAGTGTAAGCCATCCAAAAGTTCTGTCCTGTCTATGACATAGACTAATTTTATAGTGCAGAAACCATTTGTCTTCTTTCAGTCACAATGACCTTGACATTTGACCTTTTGACTCTAAAATATATAGGCTTTTTCCTTGCCCCAAGTACAAGCCATCTACAAAAGATGGTCCAGGTATATGGTACAGAACTAATGTTATTGTGCAGAAATGAACATGGGAATAGGAAATTAAGTGTAGCAATAAAAAAAAAAAAAAAAAAAAACGATTTTGAAATAAACTAAGAAAAGTTGAGAAATAAACTCCAGCTAGATATTATTAATATCAACCATTCTACTAAATCAGATGAAGATTCATTATAATGCTAACGGATGTAAACCAAATCTGAGATATAGGAATAGACAGATAGATGAGCAGCAGGTAAGCCAATTAGATCTACTGTAAACAAGAGTAACACTAAATACCCTACCACCCACCCACCCAACAGAGTATTGAGCATGCATAAAAATGTTACATAAGACACCATTTTAATCATTTTTTAAAATTATGTTAATGAGATTACAATAACTTGTAATATTTTAATGATCATTTTATTGCTACATATTTCATGCGGCATGACAATTTTATACAAAATAACTGTTGATGAACCTGTATCAAAATTAAGAATAATTCTTTTTGAATATGCTTATTTTATTGAAAAAGTTCCAGGAAGAAACTGAAGCGAGACAAATTTATCATAAGATGTTATTTATTCATGGAGAGTGTTAAAATTTAAAGAAAAAGATTGCCTTGCAATTATTTTTGTCTCCTTCCCATTTCTATGAAAAGGCTGAAGTAATGATTACAGTATATACTTGATTTTAAGTAGAGTCCAACTGCAAACTGAACAGACCCAGATTTGCCATTGCATAATGCACAGGTAGATCTGGGTCTATATAGTTTGTTATGAGTACTGGGTAATCAGTAGAACAAACAACATAGACCCTGATCTGCCAGTGCATTATGCAAGCATATATGGTACCTCTTATCTACTTCCTGACACATCCCCTTTTATTCAATGCTTGCAAAGGTTTAATTTGCATAAAGTAAAGTATCATACTCACCAAGACGGTTTGTGTTCCATGATGTAAGGTGCTATTATGTGATCTGTAAAAAAAAGGTATCTTTTTAAATACAATCGTTCTAAGTATTACCATTCAACAGTAATTTTCAGTAAATCTGTTTTCTTAGTTCTAAATAGAATATTCATATTTTCCAATTTGTTAAATATAATAATTTTACAAGTTAAAAGCTCAAATTATAATGATAGAATTTTAAACTATCTTTATTAGATACTAAGTGATTACCTTCACATCACTATATCATGTCAAAAGCAAAAAGATAGATAGTGTAGTAAGAAACAGAGCTAAGTACTTTGATGACAGAGTTAATTACCTTGATGACAAACAGACATACATGACCTGCAAATCCCTGGAAAGAGATTTAAAAAAAAAAAAAACAAACAATCAGGAAGTCAAATCAATGTTTATTAATTGTGTAAAGAAATCACAAGTTTGATATCTCTTTACATTAAAATCAAACAATGCAATTAATGTCTTGTGATGTTGTTGATAATGTCTTGTGATGCTGTTGATACCTCTTTACATTCAAATCAAACAATGCAATTAATGTCTTGTGATGTTGTTGATACCTCTTTACATTAAAATCAAACAATACAATTAATGTCTTGTGATGCTGTCGATACCTGAGTTTACACATGAAAGATCTGTGAAAATTTACAAAAACCAAAGGCATTGGATTTTTTCAGCAAAAAGTAGGTGTCAAATGAAATAAAAGATGTAAATTCTTCAATTACTGCATATCCCAAATATCAATCAATTTCATTTCAATTACTGCATATCCCAAATATCAATCAATTTCATTTCAATTACTGCATATCCCAAATATCAATCAATTTCATACCAATCCTATACCAAGCTTTGGGTGAATAATGATATATATTTACTCCAGGACTGACAGTTTGTCAGACTATAGAGCACCATGGGTCAGACACACATGTCAAGGTATTTTTGCAATATATAATTTATACAATTTCAAAATATTGATGAGTTTTTTTTTTTTCTTCAGATTTTATTTTATTTTTTATTTTTTTATTTAGAGACTAAGAAATAATATAGTATAATTTTCAAATCAGCAGAAGAAAATGCCACACGAGAGAGGAGGTAAAGCATGATCAATCTCCATTCTGGGGATAGATAAATTTAATCTATGACAACTAGCATGCATCATTTCTATAAGATGATGTATTCTGCTATATCTGAATGCAAAAACACTTACCGTATATACTCACGTATAATCCTATACCAACTGCAAACTGCATAGACCCAGATCTGCCATCACATAATGCACCAGCAGATCTGGATCTATGCATTTCGTAAGGACTAATCAGTAGAACAAACAACACAGACCCTGATCTGCTGGCGCATTATGCGATGGCAGATCGGGGTCTATGTTGTTTGCATTTGGATCCAGCTTATACACGAGTATAAACGGTAGGCAGAGAATAATCAATCTATATCCAGTCCTTTCCCGCCTAGTGATTGTAGTTCTGAAACTGTAACTTCCCAAAACCAGTCACGGTCATCAGGACGACAAATTTTGACAGTTTTATAGAGGTAGTCAGTTTCAAGAAATTATATCTCTATTAGAATGACATAATGTGCAGAATATATGCCCTATCTGTACAGAATGCCACTTTACAGAGGATTTGGTTTAGGAAAGTTTAAACATACTGACTACACTGAAAATAGGCAATAAATAATGGAATCTCCAATCAGGAAAGAGTAAACTTGCAAGCCAAATAAAAAATATGCCGAACAATGTAATAGAAATTCAATTGCTTTGAATTATGATTGTGACTGGTTGGTGTTTAATGGCACATCAACACATTACAGATTATAGCATGCCCAGGCAATTGTAGTAAAGTGCCTTGCCCAGAGACACATCAGAGTGCCTAACCCAGCCTTGTCTAGGCAAGATTTGAACCAACAGCCTCAAGGTGGTGACTCTGGCATGCTAACCACTGAGTCATCACAGGTGCTAAATTTGTTTTGAAAATTAAATGTTTACATATATATGCTCTGAATACTTTCTTTCATTCTTGTCAACAAAATCCAGTCCTGTATTCTTCAACGTTAGTCAGCATGAATTTCAAACTCAAGCTCTAATACACAACATTCTTGTAAGATACTGTACATGGAATGCACTTTGTCATTGAAATTTAGCAGAAAGAGACAGGAATCAAGTTTTTAAAAATTATAAAAGTTCTATGATTCAATTTTCGCAAAAAATGAAAATTGTTGTGTTAACATTTCATGCTCAAAGATAAAAAAAACCCCAGCCTCCAAATATTTTCTAATTGGTACTTCTCCTTCAAGACAGGAGACAATAAAGTAGCTCTAATTTTCTGCTATTGACTTAGGAGGAATTCAATATCCACTTTCCACTCATGAAGATAAGCATATGCTGTATGTATGTATCTATCTGTACATATCTATGTGTGTTCATGTGTGTGTGTGTGTGTGTGTGTGTGTGTGTGTGTGTGTGTGTGTGTGTTTAATAGTATGTCAGAATAATCCTGGCTATAGAGTTCAGATTAAAAGTTTAGTTCTAAAAATATAAAAGGAAAAATTCTAAAAAACTTTAGGAAGATAAACCAAATAAATGTAAATATGTAGTCCTTCAAGATCAAAGGCAAAGATCTTAAAAAGATTGTAAAAATATAAAGGTTAAAAATTACTCAAATCTTCAGGAAGATAAATCCTTCCAAATAAAAGAAAATATCTTCTTTTACAAGATAAAAGAGAAAAGATCACTGATGTCAGAATTCTTTAAAAATTATATAAAGAAAACAAAAAGGGCAAAGTCCTTAAAATATAGGATTACATTTTTTTATATAAACCTCATTCTTTTAGAAAGTCAAAGATTCTTTTCTATCAGAACATCATAAAAAGCTGCTTGGTCAAATTAATCTGTGGAAATCAAATATGAAAGTTTTGAATGAGTCAATTTAAAATGTTTTACAAACACTAAGAAAAAAATGAAAACTTACATTTAAAATTACATGTCTGGCAGCTAAAGTAATCAACTTTTTGTTCAGCATCTTTCTTGAAGACTTCAGCAAAGCATTTCTTAGGTAAATCACTCTCACATTTTACATGGCCTGCAACTATAATTTCACTTCCAGGTTTCTGTAGGAGAGAAATCAAAGCATAAAAATTACCATGATATCTAATTATAGTATTGGCAAGTCATCAAGTTATTATAAGCAAAGCTGAGTCATAACAGTGTATCTTGTACACAAAATGACAAAAATAGGCATTTTAATATAAGACTTATTTCTGATATGTTGATATGCACATTCAAATAGTAAAGTATACCAAGATACAACTATTTTGTCATGTTTGCATGGTTACACTTATATACCAAATTTAATAGCACATTATGTAATGATCATTACTTCAAGAAAAGAAAGAAGCACAAGGAAACAGGCATAATCAAAATAGAGTAAACAGATAGGCAGTACTGCTAATCACTTAACTATAAAAAAGAGAAAGTCTAAAGGCATAATTTGCATTTCTTATTGTCCTGTTTTTTTTCTTCTTTAAATATGCACTTATTTTTGCAACAGAAATAAAAGAATGCTGTAAGATAAGATAAGATAAGATAAGATAAAATAAGATAAGATAAGATTTATTTAAGGTCGGCATGATGTAAAACAAAGCTGTATATTGTCTGTATATGCTTATTGTCAGTACATGCTTAGTTTCACTTGTGTGCTTACTATATAGATTTCAAACTAGAGCTATAAGCGATGGGTGCATGGCAAAGGGCAAGCTCATTACAATTTGTTGTGTTGGAAAACCAAACTTTGGAGAAGATGGACATTCAGGGGCCATACCTCTCTTAAATGATGACATGGAATGCGAGAAATCCAAGTCATTCACAATCTCATCAACATAAAAGTACATGATACATTTGGTCAAAGTTCAACATTCCTTAATAAAGTTATGCTGCAAAAGAGTAAAGTTAAGAGACTCAGTAATCAGGAACCCTAACTCTTCTAAATGATAATTTGGAACACTTGAAATTAAACTCATTCATTGTCTCATAAAGTTCCATGCCAAATATGGATAAAATCCAACAGATCTTTGCAATGCTATGCTGAAAAAACCAAAGTTAGGTGGATGGGCAATCAGGGGCCATAACTCATGTAAATGAAGTTGAACCATGCAGAAAATCAAATTCATTCAAGGCCTCATCAATATAAAGTGGCATGCCAAATTTGGCTGAAATCCAACAGAGTTTAGTAAAGTTATACTGTGGAAACCACAGTCAGGATGACAGACAATCAGGAGCCACAATTCCTGTAAATGATATCGTGGAATGCTGGAAATAAAGTTTTTTCAAGGTCTCATTAATATGATGTGACATGCCATATTTGTTTGAAATCCAATAAATTTTGGTGAAGTTATTTTGTGGACACCAAAATCAGGAGAACAAATGATCAGGAGGACACAATTCTTCTAAATGAGACTTAACCCATAAAAGGCACATAAGAATATGTTGACTGGTTCTTGAAGTATGCTGGTTACAATCAACAACCCATGTGAAGATATGAAGGTAATTATCAAAGTCCATAACTATATCCAAAATGGATTTGACAAGACAAAACCATTATAAGGCGCATCTAGGTCTATTAGACAATGTGCACATCAAATCACTTCAGAATATGTTCAGTGGTTCCTGAGCTATATTGGTTACAAGGACCTGCTGTAGTGCAAATTTGAAATTTATCAAAAAAGGGCAATAACTCTGTCAAAATTGGACTTGAAAAGATTAAACAGTTAAGAGGCACATTTGCATGTAGCATGGCCCTAACAAGTTTTAAACACTGTTAATAACATCATTAAATATGAATGAAGCTTTATTTTTAACATATTAGTGACATACACTTTTAGCAAATTGCTGATAGGTGAAAATATCAAGTTTTTGTGGTAGATTTACCCCATCTAAACTAAGGCAATTATCATGCCTGCTGCTAAGCTATGTGAACAATGATGAAATCAAATCTGGTCACTTTATTCTCAAACTGCATAAAACATTATTAGCTGCCAATAGTAATGGATTTTCAAGAAATGCCATTCAGGTAACATCCACAAGTCCACCTGCTGACTTGTTGGTATTACATCCTTAATAACACAGTACTTATGATACAGAGGCTACTAATATTCAAAGCTAGTTACAAACTTCCAGAACTATCCATCTAGGCAGTTTTCAACATTTATGTCACATTTACATATTTTCATCACAAAACTGTAGTGGGATTAAACTTTTAGCAAAAGTTAGTTTTGTTGATAAATTCATGAAAACGAGATGCTTATTATCATTTGGTGATTTACTGTAAATCTTATTCTTTACATGATATCTGTGTTGATGCAGTACAGATCACACAACTATCATTTGGCCAAGAAGTCACTGAGGGAAGGATAGAAATGATTTCAAAGTGGCACTCTAAATGAAGAAAGCAAACACTTAATCACTTTAATTGATACTGTGGATGGAGAAAAATTTCTTTAAAAAATGATATTAGATTTTTAAATTAAAATATAAACGTTTTATATTTGAAAGTTTTTAAAATAGTCCAGTAAATTGTAGATGTGGTGATGCTATGACTAACAATATGCAGTGAAATGTGGTTAGAATGAACACAGAATTAACAAATTTACAGTTGGTATTAAGTCATTTCATGTAGTGTTATGTACTGTATATAGTCGCATATAAGTTGATACCAACTGTAAACTGCATAGACCCAGATCTGCAGTCATATAATGCACCTGCAGAATGGGATCGATGCAGTTTGTAAAGACTAATCAGTACAACAAACAACATAGACCCTGATATGCTGGCGCATTATGTGATGGCAGATTAGGGTCTATGTTGTTTGCATTTGGACTTAACTTATATGCGAGTATGTACGGTACTATTAATACTGATACAATGAATTACACATATAACAGTCATTATGGGGGTCCCAAGAGGTTCATTTATAAACAAGTTTTACAGTAATTACCCATATTCCACCTTTTTGTTTTAGATTTGGAAATACATTGAAACATTCCTAAACCATACACTCTTAGAACAAAAAATTGTGGCTGTATATGAAGGTGTCCATTAAACAGAGATTTGACCAGCATTATGATAGCCCTACATGGATCAAATGATGTGGTCAATTTGCAGAGGAGGCTGAGTTTCAAAGGAGCTGGTTTAAGGAAGTTTCACTGCACATGAATTTCTATGGTTTACCATATATACTTGCTTAAAAGTCAAGTCCAACTGCACACAACATAGACTCTGATCTCCTGTCACATAATGTGCTGGCAGATCAGGGCTTATGTTGTTTGTTCTACTGATTACTCCTAACAAACTGCATAGATCCAGATCTGCCAGTGCATTATGCAATGGCAGATCTGAGTCTGTTCAGTTTGACTTAACTCGATTTATAAGTGAGTATAGACATTATTTAAAGCATTTCTGCTTTATAATGTAGATATGTTAAACAACACAAGTGACCCAGGCTCAACATAAATATCACATTTCATTTTCTTCTTCTAGGCCACAAGAGATGGAACAAAAACAACTAATGCATATTCTGTTCCTCCACTTAAGGCACTTGAAATCTGAGAGAATATTGCTTCTTACTATGCCATATTGTAGTCCAAGTCTTACTCCTTCTCTTATTTCCTGCACATCACTCATGTCAGAACCACTGCTTAAAATGTTGGACATAATCTTCTGAATCTCGCTCTGATTACCTTTAGCAAAGGGGCTGAAATAAGGTTGATATCAGTTATCTTCCTTGAACTTATCACTCTGTCTAATAAAATAAAGGTTGATATCAGTTATCGTCCTTGAACTTATCACTCTGTCTAATAAATAAGGCTGATATCAGTTATCTTCCTTGAACTTATAACTCTGTCTAATAAAATAAGGTTGATATCAGTTATCTTCCTTGAACTTATCACTCTGTCTAATAAAATAAGGCTGATATCAGTTATCTTCCATGATATCTGCACTCCGTCTAATTGAGCAGACAATTCTTCTATACAATTTCTCCATTTGTAATAAGGTGTATATATCTTTATGCTTTGTCATACTCTACCTTGCACGTACATGTAGGAATTTTTTTTAAAATCTAAAACATGGCACTATTTTATCCAAATGAAAGAACATATTTACCTATACTGCCTGTGTAGACAACAGATGTTTTGCATAAAACAGTGAATCCAGAAAACTGCTTAGCAAAAGACTTGCATTATCAGATCCTTTGGGGACCAAATTCACTCTCTTTAGGTAATATGATTATTAAAGAAGAAACGATGTTCACAAACATGCACACAAACACACACATAGCATCTTACCCAAAAAGGAAAATTTTTACATCATTCTCCCATTCTACCACAGGATTATGCCTGGCCTCCATTTTAACTTCTACAAATTTTCTTACATCAGGTAATCTAAAAATAAATACATTTAGATTGTATGTTATATAAGAAAAATCATCACCGTAGCCCTAAGTCATGATAACAAAGTACTAAACATTCTCCATGCATGAGAAACCGATTCGCTTTCAGTTAAAACTGAATCATGTGGATTAAGACTTCCCAACTTAACTATCAAAATATATGTCTTGGGTGGAGTGATTAGAGGAAATCTGAATTAGGAATAGTGAATAGTATGTGTATGTGTGTGTGTGTTAATGCCCCCAAATATCACATTAGTATTTCAGGAGTCAAGAGTCTATCAAAATTTTCATGATATTAGTATGTTAGGAGTAAAGATTCTATCAGATTTTTCATGACATAGGTATGTTGGGAGCTAAGATTCTATCAGATTTTTCATGGCATTTGTTGGGAGTTAAGATTCTATAAGATTTTTCATGACATTAGTATGTCAGGAGTTAAGATTCCATCAGATTTTTCATAACATTAGTACATAATCAGATTGTTCATGGCATTAGTATGTTAGGAGTTGAGATTCTATCAGATTTTTCATGACATTAGAATGTCAGGAGTTAAAATTCATCAGATTTTTCATGACATAGGTATGTTGGGAGCTAAGATTCTATCAGATTTTTCATGGCATTAGTTGGGAGTTAAGATTCTATAAGATTTTTCATGTCATTTGTATGTCAGGAATAAAGATTCTATCACCTTTGTTCATGGCATTAGTATGTCAGGAGTTAAGATTCCATCAGATTTTTCATAACATTAGTACATAATCAGATTGTTCATGGCATTAGTATGTCAGGAGTTAAGATTCTATCAGATTTTTCATGACATAAGCCTGTCAGGACTTAAGATTTTACCAGATTTTTCATGATGTCAGTATGTCGGAAGTTACGATTCTACAAGATTTTTCATGGCATCAGTTTGGAGTTAAGATCCTACCAGATTTTTCATGACATTTATGTCAGGAGTTGAGATTCTATCAGATTTTTCATGACATTAGAATGTCAGGAGTTAAAATTCTACCAGATTTTTCATGGCATTAGTCAGGAGTTAAAATTCTACCAGATTTTTCATGGCATTAGTTGGGAGTTAAGCTTCCATCAGATTTTTCATAACATAAGTATACAATCAGATTGTTCATGGCATTAGTATGTCAGGAGTTAAGATTCTATCAGATTTTTCATGACATAAGAATGTCAGGAATTAAGATTCTATCAGATTTTTCAAGACATTTATATCTTAGGAGTTGAGATTCTACTGGATTTTTCATGACATATGTATGTCAGGGGTTAAGATTCTATCAGATATTTTATGACATTAGTATGTCAGGAATTAAGATTCTATCAGATTCTTCATGGCATTAGTATGTCAAAAGTTAAGATTCTATCAGATTTTCATGACATTAGAATCTCAGAAATAATATTCTACAAGATTTTTCATGACATTAGTATGTCAGCAGTTAAGTATGATATCAGTATGTCAGGAATTAAGATTCTATCAGATTTTTCACAAGTCATGGGCATGATATTTACATTTCTGATATATACATACGACTCTCAGGATCCTGTATGAAATTATTTCACTCTTAAATATTTCCAATCCTTTAATCTCGAAAGAAATGTTAAGAGGGTATTCAAAATAGGGCAGCCTAACTGTAGAAAATCTTCTTACGTGTATGATGGATTGACAAGGAAACCTTCTATCCTTATGTTTTTGTTCAGCAGAAGAACAGAGACTTCCACTGGTAGAACTTCTAAGTTGGGTATGTGGTCTGTGAGATATCTAAAAAACATATCAATATTAAACATTACCATTAAGGCTGAAACAATATGCCTGTGCCATACATCAATACATACTGCAATACACAATATATGATACAATACATATTGACACATGTAAAGAATACAGAGGCAAACAACTAATAAATATTCATAGTCATTGAAGATTAATAGTAACTTGTATAAGGTAAGTATTGTTTTGTATCGATACATCAGTGAATTGTTTCACCCAAGCTGCCATGGAATGGTAAAAAAGAAAAGTATAATAGTCTTTATTCAAAGAAATATGTAAAATAAATTCTTCAAATTCATGTCACCTGGGGAAAAACCCGTTTCAGGATGACTGGAATACACCTTTAGCTTGGGACAAAAGTGACTACCCTATATACTTGCTTTTAAGTCGAGTCGAACTGATAACTGCACTGACCCATATCTGCAATCGCATAATGCACTGGCAGATCTGGGTCTATATAGTTTGTTAGGAATAATCAGTAGAACAAACAACACAGACCCTGATCCACTGGTGCATTGTTGTTTGCAGTTGAGCACGAATTATAAGCAAGTACATATGTTAAAAACTTGTTTGTCTCAATGATATGCCTGCATAAATGGCATGTGGTTTTTGGTATTATTTTCTAAAAGTTGGAGAACAAGCAAGAATATCAATGCAGTATTCATTGATGGAAGCATAACAAAATAACTAGAAGAAAAATCCATTCCAGATGCAAAGCCATTGCATTAAATTGCACTTTTCATAATCCAGAGGTCAGTGATTCAATTCATGCCCACGCCAGCCTGGGGCAGCTGCTGCAATGTGTCGTTGTGAAAACCATGTAGCTCTCATTTCTTTGATATGATATAGCAAATAATATGTTAAAAGTGCCATTAAAAATCAACCAGCCAACTGACCAACATGAATGTCCTGTTTAATTTTTAAAAAATAATTTCAACACATCTAGAAAGTACATATATGTAAGTCCAAGTACGACATATACAAATATAAGAGTGTTATTATATTGTTCCACTGTGCATTTATTTGGAATGTCAGTTCCAATGAAGCTGCCAAAATGATCAGCATGAGCTCAATTAAGCAAAACAAGTACAATCCATTTTTTTACAAACACTTTTCTACTAATTCTATGGTAGATCAGTAGCAGTATAATTTGATGTATAAAGGGGATAAGCCAAAGTGAGTGTAAAGGAAGGTAACTAGGAGTAGGAATGATGCCAATTTACCTGTCATAGGCCTCGGCAACCAGTTTGGTGCATGTAGAAAGCTCTTTCTCTAGATCTTGTAATTTTTTCTCCTGAGTGCTCTGTAGTTCTGCTGTTTTTATCATCACCTCTGGAAGCACATAGAATTTTGGCACATGAATCAAGATATTTTACTATCACATAATTTATCAACATATTGAAAAAGCAATATAATTGGGAATCCACTGAAAACCTTATGTCCATATGTTTTTCTTGCATCACTGAAATTTCCTCTGATAATGAGAGGACTTTAAATTGCTCCATTAGTAATAACTTAGGAGGTGGTGGTGAAAAACCGTACTCTAACTTTCTGGTTTTTAGAACTTAGAGTATTTCTCCACCCCTTGCCAGTTATCCGATATAGTGCAAATGTACTTTCACTTCGGCAAGGTCATTGACACTAAATACAAATGGCAGGGATAAAAAAGTTGAACTGAACACTAAAGCAGTAATTCACCCAGAAGATATATCATAAACAGATTTCAGTAATGAAAAGCAAATAACCCTAATCCTAACATCACCCTTGTAATAACTGATTAAAAAGAATACATTTATACATTGTGAGAGATAGAGAGGTAGGAAGAGAGATAGAGTGACAGATGCATCAAATAATCAAAGACAATTATTATTAACTTTATTTTTGAAACTGTGAACATCTTTTTAAAAATCACAATCTGCAAAATTTGATATGAGTGAGAAAAAAAATTGTAACAAGTGGTCAAGTCTTCTAAAATGAATACATGACACTGCATTTACATAAATTATTTCATTTGTGAACAATATGAAGCAAGGATTTCAGTTGTGTTTATAATATGCTAAAATTAAGAATGAAAGACGAGGAAGAAAACTGTGACAAACATGAATATTTGTGACAAAATTGGTTCTACTCATGTATGCAATTACTCCAAAGTGAAATTACAAAAATGGACATATTCCAGTGAGAAAGATCCTTTTTCAGTGAAATATCCAATAAAGAAACTATTAAAAGTCTGAACAAAATGAAATGAACCTTAAAGCCTCTTAAACAAAAATAAATTTCTAGCTTGGGACTATGCCCTTGCAACATAAGAAAATTCTTGCCACATGTTCTTTATATATAACTTAAAATGTCTTGTGCATTATACTTTCTAAACTAGTTTAATTACTTATTTAATTACTGCATAATGGTATAATGAAAACAGAATGATCAAAATTATGATACAAAATCATTTTATTACAATATACCACAAGAATAAGGTCACTTTCACTTTTAATAACACAAAATTTATCATAACTTACATGGTAACACTCATCATTTATCATAACATACATGGTAACACTTATCATTTATCATAGCATACATGGTAACACTCATCATTTATCATAGCATACATGGTAACACTTATCATTTATCATAACATACATGGTAACACTCATTATTTATCATAGCAAACATGGTAACACTCATCATTTATCATAACATATATGGTAACACTCATCATTTACCATAGCATACATGGTAACACTCATCATTTATCATAACATACATGGTAACACTCATCATTTATCATAGCATACATGGTAACACTCATCATTTATCATAACATACATGGTAACACTCATCATTTATCACAGCATACATGGTAACACTCATTAGCATACATGGTAACACTCATCATTTATCATAGCATACATGGTAACACTTATCATTTATCATAACATACATGGTAACACTCATCATTTATCATAACATACATGGTAACACTCATCATTTATCATAACATACATGATAACACTCATCATTTATCATAATATACATGATAACACTCATCATTTATCATAACATACATGATAACACTCATCATTTATCAAAATATACATGATAACACTCATCATTTATCATAGCAAACATGGTAACACTCATTAGCATACATGGTAACACTCATCATTTATCATAACATACATGATAACACTAATCATTTATCATAGCATACATGGTAACACTCATTAGCATACATGGTAACACTCATCATTTATCATAACATACATGATAACACTCATCATTTATCATATCATACATGGTAACACTCATCATTTATCAAAGCATACATGGTAACACTCATTAGCACTAATGGTAACACTCATCATTTATCATAGCATACATGATAACACTCATCATTTATCATAGCATACATGATAACACTCATCATTTATCATAGCATTCATGGTAACACTCATCATTTATCATAATACACATGATAATACTCATTAGCACACATGGTAACACTCATCATTTATCATAGCATACATGATAACACTCAATAGCATACATGGTAACACTCATCATTTATCATAACACACGTTACAATTATGGCCACAGTGAAACTTTATCATAGCATACTTCACATTCATGGTCACATACAAACTCTATCATAGCGTACTTCACATTCATGGTCATATACAAACTTTATCATTGCATACTTCACACTCATGGTCACATACAAACTTTATCATTGCATACTTCACATTCATGGTCATATACAAACTTTATCATTGCATAGTTCACATTCATGGTCACATACAAACTTTATCATTGCATACTTCACATTCATGGTCACATACAAACATTATCATTGCATACTTCACATTCATGGTCACATACAAACTTTATCATTGAATACTTCACATTCATGGTCATATACAAACTTTATCATAGCATACTTCACATTCATGGTCATATTGCATACTTCACATTCATGGTCATATACAAACTTTATCATAGCATACTTCACATTCATGGTCACATACAAACTTTATCATTGCATATTTCACATTCATGGTCATATACAAACTTTATCATAGCATACTTCACATTCATGGTCATATACAAACTTTATCATTGCATACTTCACATTCATGGTCACATACAAACTTTATCATTGCATACTTCACATTCATGGTCACATACAAACTTTATCATTGCATACTTCACATTCATGGTCACATACAAACTTTATCATTGCATACTTCACATTCATGGTAATATACAAACTTTATCATTGCATACTTCACATTCATGGTCACATACAAACTTTATCATTGCATACTTTGCATTCATGGTCACATACAAACTTTATCATTGCATACTTCACATTCATGGTCACATACAAACTCTATCATTGCATACTTCACATTCATGGTCATATACAAACTTTATCATTGCATACTTCACATTCATGGTCACATACAAACTCTATCATTGCATAGTTCACATTCATGGTCACATACAAACTCTATCATTGCATACTTCACATTCATGGTCATATACAAACTTTATCATTGCATACTTCACAATCATGGTCACATACAAACTCTACACATAATAAGGGGATGTTCCCCACATCTACCTCCAGAGGGGGTAGAAGAGAGGGGGCAGGAAACACTTTCCACAGCACCTGTTCCCATTTAAACATGTAATGATGCCAAGGTGCTACCCATATTCTGCATCACAGTTTTATTGACCTTTCATGCTCTAGAAACTTCCTTCAGGCTCATCAATGGATCAATTTGCTATACCCCTCTAAGAGACAATTCAATTGGAATGCCTCAATAGTTTCTGCATAAACCACATCAGATCTCAATCATACAATTGTTTGCATAGAATCACTATATCTACCTAAAATATATATCAATTGAAGTAATGGTAATTTGCACAATCGGTCCTCCAATAGGTTTTTAAAAGTTGCATGATTCTTGATCGTTTTTTAAAGAATCCCATAAACCTGCAGCTGGCAGCATCTCTGCACAACCAAATGCAAACAGCATAACATGGATCTATCACTGCATAATGGTTAAAATCATTAGTGAAAACAACAGCATGGACACAGATCTGTTAGCACATTATGGTATAGCAGATCTGGGTCTATGCCATTCCCAAATTGATATGCATCATCAATGAGAAAATAAGGTACAGATTCAATCATACAATGTTGCTGCTGTGGTCATCTTATCGAATAAAGTGCAGCAGAAATAACAATTAATCACATCTTGTCACAAAATAAAGAATAAAGAGCACAGTGGCATGCAATATAACACAGGTATGTATTTTTTTATGACATTACAATATATGATAAAAAAAGGATGTAACAAGCTAGACAAAGAGCCTGCTTAATAATTTTATTTAGCAAACAGTACTTCTACATGCTATTCAGCCATCAAAGTCTGTACACAGTTTGGCTGTTTGGAGTTTACAATGTGTAGGACCTTTTGGAAGAAATTTCCATTCATATGCTTTCTGACGTTTATGTATGATTTATTTGTTTCTTTGGTGTTTTCTATAAATCAACACATGAATGTGCTGAGGAATTTCATGAATCTAGCAAGAAGATAGTTTGTTTTCGTAAGAAAATAAAGTTTTCTCTTTTAATGACATACTGTAGCAAAACTGTTATGAGAAGAAATAGTTTTATAGTGGGCCTGAGTCTGGCTGACATCTAACAGCCAAATGCAAGAGCAGTTGGACAAGAAATCTGGGTCAGTAGGATGCTTTCTGTTGAAATCTCTTCTAATTGTTTCAAGGTTTCTCAAATTTTTCTATTTTCATCCATATTTCATGGCAGATCAGCATAATTTGTCCATTATTAAAATATGCCAGGACGCTTTGTGTCAAAGTTGGTTAAATTCTATTCATCAGTTTCTTTGAGATAAAGTTGTGTAAATATTTTCAACTTTTTTAGTGGTGGATTGGCATCATTTGTACAAATCTGAAAGTCCTCAATGCCTGGATTATTTCTCTCTCTCAAATTTGATCAAATTCAGTTGAGGGGTTGTTGAGAAGAAGTTTAATGTTTCTATTTTTAGTAATAGCAGCCATATTTGATGACAGATCAGCATAATTTGTACAAATTTAAAAGGCTTTCATGCCAGGATGCTTTCTATCAAGATTGATCAAATTTTATGCTGTGGTTTTGAAGAAGAAGTCATTGAAAGGTTTTCCTATTTTTAGTAATAGCAGCAATAATTTGTGGTGGATTTGTACAGACTTCAAAGGTCTTCATGCCAGGATGTGTTCTGTCAAGTTTGTTTAAATTCTATTCAATGGTTTTGGGGAAGTTGTTGCAAAGTTTTTCTATTTTTAGCAATGGTGACCATATTTGATGGTGGATCATCATCAGTTGTACAAACTTGAAAGCCCTCTATGCCAAGATGTTTTCTGTCAAATTTGGTTATATTCTGTTGAGCGGTGTTTAAGAAGAAGTCATTTAAATATTTTCATATTTTTAGTAATAACAGCTGTATTTGATGGTGGATCAGCATCTTTGTGTAAAAATTTGAAAGGTTTTCAAGCCAGGATGCTTTGTGTCAAGTTTGGTAAAAATCTATTCAACAGTTTTGGAGAAGAAGCTGTTAAAAGTTTTTTCTAATTTTAGCAACAGTGGTCATTTTGATTATGGATTGACATCATTTGTATAAATTTTAAAGGTTTTCATGCCAGGATGCCTTTTGTCTAAAATGATCAAATTCTGTTCAACAGAGTTGAAGACAATGTTTTAAGATTTTTCTACTTTAGTAACAGTGGATATATTTTGACAGTGGATTGGCATAATTTGTACAAATCTGAAAGGTCCTCATGCCAGGATGCTTTCTGTCAAGCTTTGTCAAATTCTATTCAGCAGTTATGGAGAAGAAGTCTTTTGAAGTGTTTATATTTTTAGTAATGGTGGCCACATTTGATGGTGGATCAGCATTAGTTGTACAAACTTAGAAGCTCTCTATGCCAAGATGCATTCTGTCAAATGTGGTCAAATTTTGAAGAGATATTTATGAGAAGAAGTTTTTTAAAGGTTTTTCTGTTTTAAGCAACAGTGGCCATAACCAATGCCAGATTGGCATCTTTTGTTAAAATTTTAAAGATCTTCATGTCCGGTTGTTTTCTGTCAAGTTTGGTCGAATTCTATTCAATTTTTTTGGAGAATAAATTGTTTAAAGGTTTTTCTATTTTTATAGTAATGGTGGTCATATTTGATGGTAGATTGGCATAATTTGTACAAATCTGAGAGGTATTCATGCCAAGATGCTTTCTGTCTAATTTGATAAAATTCTGTTCTATTTGGTTTCAGAGAAAAAGTTGTTTCAAGATTTTTCTATTTTTAGTAATAGTAGCCACATTTAATGGTAGATCAGCATTAGTTGTCCAAATTTGAAAGCCCTTTATGCCAGGATGCTTTTTGTCAAATTTAGTCAAATTCTTTTTAGCGGTTTTTGAGAAAAAAGTTGCTTAAAGGTTTGTTTATTATTTGCAACAGTGGCCATATTATATGGCAGATCACCATCATTAATACAAACTTTAAAGGTCTTCATGCCAGGATGCTTTCTGTCAAGTTGGTCAAATTATATTCAGTATTTTTGGGGCAGAAGTCCTTTGAAGATTTTCTATTTCCAGTAACATTGGTTTTTTAATGTTTATTCACAATGGCTATATTTGAAGGCGGATTGGAATTATTTGTACAAATTTAAAAGTTCCTCTTGTAAAGATGCTTTTTCTCAAATTTGATCAAATTCTGTTCAGTAGTTTATGAGAACAGGGTTTTTACTATTTTTAGTAGCAATGGCCATATTTCATGGCAGATTAATGTCTGGATGCTTTGTGCCAAATTCGGTAAAAACTGGTCCAGTGGTTTTAGAGAATTAGTTTAAAATAGCAATTGTTGATGGATGCATGACTCACAATGCAAGACACATGATGCATGATGGAGACGGTGCCATACCATAAGCTCACTTGGCTTTTGGACATGAGAGCTAAAAAATAGTCAAGTAATGGTCATATTTAATATTTAAACCCAGCATTTAGAGCAAGAGATAAAAGCCCTTACGTTCTTCAAACTGTGCTTGTGAATGTATGTCAGCAATTCCTTGGGTGGTCTCACTCTCCAGCATCTGTTGTCTATGCTTGAACTCTCTTTTTAATGACTGCAAAACATTTTCCAATTAGATGCATGCTAATAAGACAAGCAATACAAATGCACTCAACTAATAAAGTAGAACCAAACTTGAAAGACCACTGTTTTTGGAAGACTACCTGTCATGATAGACCAGGCCTGATTCCTCTGCCATAAAAGTTTACACAACATTTTGAGTAATAAACGTTACTCCAATTTTGGAAATCTTACTCTCAATTTACAAAATGCAGTCTTTTGATTGTTCAGAATTTTTTTCTAGTAAGATCTGGAGTCAAGGAAAGTTTTATGATGAAAGGGCATGGGGATCATAAAACTCTGAGCTCGAGTTGAAATTTAGTTGCCACTATCAGCCACTCAGAAATAACCTTGCAAATTTAACATTATTTTTGATTGGTCATTACAAGGTCTCAAGCTCAAAAGTTGTATGATCTCCAGGCCAGATTTTTCATGCACAGATCAACTGTTCTATATAAATCTGATAACATCTGAGACCATCTGTATGGAAAGACCACTTTTTGTTGGAAGAAGGGATGGTCTTCCTTCAAAACAAGCTTCTCAGTTTTCATTCAGCATGCCGTGTAAAAGCTTTCAAAAAGGCCATAGGCTAGAAAAATGAGAGCCCATAACAATCCTGCTTAAGGCCAAATTCATTAGATCTGCTTTAAAGGTCTATAACCCTGCAAGAAAAAGAAGCAATTAAAGGTAATATTTAATAGGCACAGGTACATGTAACTGAAATGTTGTAAAATAAATAGGAGCTTGATATGCCTGATGATTTCTTAACTATGGTTCAAACATAAAGGCACACTTATGCAAAAAATGAAAATGTTTTTGATCAAGTGTCAAAACTGTCAAAACGGAGGATGTTGTTGATTAGCACATCTCAATTTCGGGCCTCAATAGTAAAAATCTGTATATTTTATACAATTAATTCATTCTGTTCCATGTTCAGTGGGTATATTTTGATATACAGCTTTCCTGCATTATAATGAACAACTAGGGGCACATAATTCATGATCAAGTTTGGACATCAACAACAGTATGACCAAGAAATCTGACATGCCATTTTGCCATTTGCTTGATCTAGTTGTAAGTTTGGCCACCTGTTATGCAAGAGAACCAGGTTCAAATCCCACAACGTGATTATGTATTTTTTCTTCAATTTTGGTTGCTGTTTATGTGCATTTTTACCTTGAATTAGAAAGGAGAATTATGTTACTACTAGTATTTTCTGTGTGAATATCACAAAACATGCAGAACAAAAATGGTAAAGAGCTGACATTCTTGCACAGGATATGTGAGAAATCTGCTACTTCAATCCGTCATACACTTTAGCTAGCCAATATGTTTGAGCATAAAATTGAAAGAAAATTTGCTTGTTCTGAGTGAATAATGGATATATTTCATTTCATGGGTGAAAAATTAAAGTATTTTTTCACTCACTCTATAAAATATATCCATTATTCACTCAATACAAGCAATATCCTCTATCCATTATATTAGTTTAAAAAATATATCTTGAGGTAATAAAAAAAATCATGGCTTGAAATAAATTTCCAGACCCCCCTCCAAATTAAATGATCAGTTCCTTATAAGCTTTTGTGACAGTTACTGGATCTTGTCTTGACATTAATCAGCTACCATGAAGCAGTGTTGCCAGTAAAAGGAAGAAATTATAACATTTACTGTTGATACTGCACCTTATATTTCACAAAATTGTGACATGTAATGTCTGTTGTTGTGACATTTGCTGTTGACACGGAACCTTAAATGTCACAAAATTACGATAATTAATATTTATTGTTGTGACATTTGTTGCTGACACTGCACCTTAAGTGTCACAAAATTGTGTCAATTAATGTCTGTTGTTCTGACATTTGCTGTTGACACTGCACCTTAAGTGTCACAAAATTGTGACAATTACAGTTGGTAAGTACTGCCTCAAAAGTAAATGTCCCATTGTTTCTGACAAAAACGTTTTGTTTGTTTGGGGTTACAATCATTATATCAGCTCTTTAGCTGAGATTTTGCATATGATCATGTCTCTGGTCTGTCTGATCATGTCCCTTGTCTGTCCATTTTCTTTAGTCCTTGTGTCTGTTTATCTGTCAATCTATCTTTATCCTGCAATATTTTATGAGGATGAAGAGTATACCTCTTTCTCTACCTATCTACCTACTTACTTATCTATCTCCCTATCTATTTGTTCAAATGTTTAGGAAACAGACAAAAGGATAGACACCAACTATGTTTGTGTTTAAGATGTGAGATAGCATATTTGTAAAAAGGTTGTCATTGGGTTTCAAACTCATGATATGATGTCACATGTGACATTTACTGGCATTTGTGACATTTACTGGGTCAGTCTACAGCAGTTCTACCATTAAATGTAACAATTTTTAGATACGATGTTTACCAGTGTTGATGACATTTATCAGCAGTAATGTTGCCTTTGTGACATTTACTGGCAACTTTGCATGGAATCTCACTGTTAAATGTCATTTGCAACATTCATTGACATTTGTGACACACTTACAGGCACTATGGAGATTTTGTGAATGAAAACTTCATAGACAAACATCAATTTGTCTGCCTGTGCATCTGCATGTGTGCTATCTCTATCCATCTGTCTGTCTTGCTCAATTTTAAGAAAAATTTATTGTATAGGTATTTTTGTAGAGGTTTTGTGATGAAGCTTCCAATGGGTTAAATTTGATCAAACCAACAGAGGTACAAAGATAGAAATAGGAATTATTTGAATTTCATGCCCATTATTCACTACCAATGCTACTAAATACATTTCTATACATAAATTAAAATATTTTAAGAATGTGGCATGTAGACAGCCACTAAAGCTAAGCAATATATGTTAGTGTTTAATTTTAGTGTTGGAATGGAAAAGTTAATACTATATAACTTACATGAAAATATTTCTCATGTGCTGAAAGTCCTTGCTTTAAATGTTCTGAAAGAGAAAATAAACAGAATAAATTCAAGTGTAAAATCCTATAACTCATAAATTTCTAATAAGTCCCTAGACAGTGAGAATAAAAACTAGAGGAATGGTGAGCAATTTGCTCCCATAAATATACCCCAGCCTCTCCCACACCCAGAGGCTGAAAAAGCCATTGCACAGGAGCCAGCGACAACCAAAAATTAATGCTGCCCAACCATTTTTCCAAAGTACTATTCACAGTTAGACAGTGCAGACTCTGATCAGGGTCTGTACTTTTCACAGTTAGACAGTGCAGACCCTGATCAGGGTCTGTACTATTCACAATTAGACACATTTTATACTTGAGCAAATATGGTATCAGATTATCATTTAAATTAGACGCCATTAATGGGAACAATTTATTCCATGTCATCCTCAAAATTAAATCCTTTGACTCAACTGATGTGTTTATCCAACAGTTTTCATACAGTATTTCTCTCATGATAAGACCAGGAACCAGTCTAATATTTTTCTCATGATAAGACCAGAAACCAGTCTAATATTTTTCTCATGATAAGACCAGGAACCAGTCTAATATTTCTCTCATGACAAATAATAAATTTGTAAAAAGGTAGGGGTGGACTTATTATCAGACAAAGATATCCTTAGTAAAAAGTTTCCAAAACTTATTGAAAATTGGCGGTGGTGGTGGGGCCTTATCACCAAGCATGGGCTTCTCATCAGATAAATATGGTAGTACTGATATGCATTTGATTAAGGAGACAAAACTTTGATACCTTATAGAAGGTTATTTTAGTGGTGGACAAATGTTAGCAATTTAGCTGTCTCAGAGTGAGACCATGAAAATAAATACCATCAAAATGTATTATAGGCTAAAACAAATGTGGATACATTTTGTTATCATCTATGAAACTTGGAATAAAAATGCAACATAACAGCTGCATTTTGTTACATAAGAATGCTTTGATAGTCTCCAATCACAGCAAGTATGATAAAAATACAATAATGATTATCAATAATATCCGAAATAAAGTTTTCTACTTTCTTGGGGGCATCATATCTTTGGTACTGTACATAACTGAGAAAAAAGTAAATACATGTATAATTACTTGTATGTTTCTATATGTATTGAGCTCATTAGTATGTTCAAAAGTACTTCAGTTCTTATGTTTTTGTTTCTTTTTTTATAATCTTTGGTTGATCAAATTCAGATTGATGATGCGGTCATTGATTCACTGAATAAAGTGTACTAAGGAATATTAGGAGTACTAGGGAACATGGTAATTGTATAGATAATATAAAGAGTACTAGGGAACATGGTAATGGTATAGATAATATAAAGAGTATTAGGGAACATGGTAATTGTATAGATAATATAAAGAGTACTGGGGAACATGGTAATTGTATGGACAATATCAATATATCCAGTACTAGGAACATTTTAATTGTATAGATACTATAAAGAGGACTAAGGAACATGGTAATTGTATGGACAATATAAAGAGTACTAGGGAATATTGTAATTGTATGGACAATATGAAGAGTACTAGGTAACATGGTAATTGTATGGACAATATAAAGAGTACTAGGCAACATGGTAATTGTATAGACAATATGAAGAGTACTAGGAACATGGTAATTGTATGGACAATATAAAGAGTACTAGGGAACATGGTAACTGTATGGACAATATAAAAAGTACTAAGGAACATGGTAATTATATGGACAATATAAAGAGTACTTGGGAACATGGTAATTGTATGGACAATAGGAAGAGTACTATGGAACATGGTAATTGTATAGATAATATAAATTGTACTAGGGAACATGGTAATTGTATATATAATAAGAAAATTACTAGGGAACATGGTAATTGTATGGACAATATGAAGAGTACTAGGGAACATGGTAATTGTACAGACAATATAAAGAGTACTAGGGAACATGGTAATTGTACAGACAATATATAGAGTACTAGGGAACATGGTAATTGTATGGACAATATGAAGAGTACTAGGGAATGTGGTAATTGTATGACAATATGAAGAGTACTAGGGAATGTGGTAATTGTATGGATAATATGAAGAGTACTAGGGACTGTGGTAATTGTATGGATAATATGAAGAGTACTAAAAATATTGTAATTGTATGGACAATATGAAGAGTACTAGGGAATGTGGTAATTGTATAGACAATATGAAGAGTACTAGGGAATGTAGTAATTGTATGGATAATATGAAGAGTACTAGGGAATGTGGTAATTGTATGGATAATATGAAGAGTACTAGGGAATGTGGTAATTGTATAGACAATATGAAGAGTAATAGGGAATGTGGTAATTGTATGGATAATATGAAGAGTACTAGGAATATTGTAATTGTATGGATAATATGAAGAATACTAGGGAATGTGGTAATTGTATGGATAATATGAAGAGTACTAGGGAACACTGTAACTGTATGGACAATATGACAATACAAAGAGCAGGGATTTTTTAATTTTATTATCACAGCCAACATCTTAGATTCACCCGACACACTGTACCAGGTGACAATAATACCTTAGCCCAATTAGCCACAACAACTAAAATTCATTGTTGGGCAAGTGAAATTTAATGTAACTGGCCCAATTTTACAACAGAACATACTGACATGTCATTTACATGACATAATCATATTGCATAATTTGTTCCTCTAAATTTTTCCCTCAGTTAATGGTTAATAAGCTATTCTGACCTATCTTCAATAGTATATTATTGTTGTCACTAGTAATTCAGAAATTGCCAGAACGACAGTTATTGCCAGGGATAGAAAATACTGCTGGTTAAAATTGCCAAAATTTAAACCACTCTTTTTTTGACAAAAATGGCTAAACTTTAGATCCACATAAATAGCCCGCTATACAGTAAAAATAGTTGAAAGATATTTCAAACTGTGCATACAGTGGCTTGTGAAAGAAATGAATATTCAACTCTTACTCTTCAGTATTTGTTCCATTGGTGTGAGGTTTTCATCTCCTTTCTGTCCATCTGATGCTTAAATGAAAAATGATTTGAAGGACATTATAAATATAAACATTTACAGCAACAACTGAGTATTGTACATTCCTCGATTTTGTGGGTATACATTTTTATGGTTTAACTAACAATGACATTTTTAGCATATGTCGATTCCTGGCAGTTCCTTTGAGTGTTAAGGTAGTGCCATTTCCATTATAGGTGGATAATCTATGACTGGAATCTTCATATTTGTGCTTTATAGCAACCATGAAATAATAAATAAACAGGAGTCCCTCAAAGGGACTGATTCTTTACTGGCCAAAAATAATTTCCAGGAATCCAAGAAAAGACTGTTTCTTCTTTTTTGCTGCCAAGAACTGGAACCATCTCTGATATTCTTGTGAAACTCAAACATACTAAATTTGGTAACAAAACTATTTTCTTATATTTTAGTTAACATGTTCACAAGATACATGTAAGTGCAGTACAAAATTCTTTATCATGGCCTTTGACCTTGAACCTGATATCATAGATAGAAGATCACAAAGCATGTGTCAGATTTTGAAAAGATAAAACCACATGCTAAGTTTGGCTAAGCATATGATATATTTTTTTTTTTTAAATGAAGTTAATGAAGTGGTATTAGTCAAGGTATTTTTCAGATATATCCACAAATAAGGCAAAATGATAAAAATCCATTAAAACTTGATTGTGTTATCATGCCAATAAACAAGTGAGTTAAAAACCTAAGTCAAGACTGGTTTCTTTAAAATCGATGTCAGTGCTGACTATCAACTTGCTCTTTGGAATGTAACTAAATACAATGTCTGGTCGAAATTCACTTGTACAAGTCATTGTGTGTATATATAAACCTAATAAAGTACAAAAATTAAAACAATGACCTTTGAGTTGACCCCAAGGTCAAATAGGTCTGGTTGTCAAAACTACTGCACAAAAGTGCAGATGCTGCTGGTCAAATATTCACCATTTTCATTCAGAACCACTTAAATATTGCAAGAAGTGTTTTAATGAAAACCCCATGTCACTGCCACCACTCATACAAGAGGAGTAGTGAAAACAAGATTTTTGAGATGGTATGGTGCCATGTTGGAGGTGAGATGAACACTATTTTCATTAGAACTAGCTACATATTAATACAGCTTTTTAATCCATCCAAGAGAAGTAGCCATATAAAGATTTTCAGGATGACCAACACGGCAGTCATTTTGGAGGATTTATCAGCATAATTTTAATACAGAAACAACAATAGATTGCAAGAAATAAGTAGTTTTTATGAAGAAAAATGTTGGTAATGCCATCTGTTCTGATGAAGTAGCTTTTTTTAAAAGATTTGTCAAATTTTGGGAGGTCACAATGCCATCATTTTCATTTAGAATTAACTACATATAATGAGAGGTGTTTTAGTGAAAACCAGATGTCAATATGACATTCCCTTAAAGAGAACTAGTGATAACAAGATTTTCAAGACATCTACCATGACTGATTGGCACCATTTATTTTAGCATCAACTAGATATCATAAGAAGTCTTTTGGTGAAAAACCTATGTCATTATGATCATTCATTCAGGAGAAGTAGCTATAACAAGATTTCAAGCTGGCCACCATAGTGGCCATATTGGATGTCAGATCATCATCTTTTTCATTAAGGATGAACAAGACATCATAAGAAGTCTTTCAGTGAAAAACTCATGTCACTACAGTCGTCTGTTTAAGAGAAGTAGCAACAAGATTTTCAAAATGGCCACCATGGTGGCCATACTGGATGTCAGATTGGCATCATTTCATTTACTACCAAGCAGACATGATAAGAAGTCTTTTGGTGAAAACCCTGCAGCTATGGTCATCCATTTAGGAGATGGAGTGATAAAAAGATTTGGTGGTCATGTTGGAGGTATCATCTGCACCATTTTCTTAAGCATCATAAGTCTTTTAGTGAAAACACCATGCAGGTATGATCATCTTTTCAGAAAGCATAGTGAAAACAAGATTTTCAAGATGTCTGCTGTAGCAGCCATATTGGATGACTGAGGGGCACCATTTTCATTTAGGACCAACTAGATATCATAATAAGTCTTTCAGTGAAAACCCCATGTAATACGCCAATCAATTCAGGATGAGTAATGATAAGATTTTTAAGATGGCCACCATGGTGGCCATACTAGATGTCTTTGTGCATGTTTGACGCGCACCATTTTCATTTAGAACAGGGCCAACTAGATATCATAAGGTGTCATTTTGTGGAAACCCTAGTTCAATACAACCATCCAATCAGGAGTAGCAGTAACAAGATTATTAAGATGGCTGCCATGGTGGCCATATTGGATGGCAGATCAGGACCATTTTTATTGAGAACCAATTAAACATCATAAGAAATCTTTCAGTGAAAACTCCATATATATTTGAACATCCATTCAGGAGGAGTAACATTCATAAGATTTTCAAGATGGCTACTGTGGTAGCCATATTGGATATCTGAGAGGTACCATTTTTTTTTAGGACCAAGACATCATAAAAAGTCCTTCAGTCATATGCATGCATGTATGTAATAACATCATTATAGATATAACATCCATCCAGGAGGAGTAGTGATAACAAGATTGTCTAGATGGCCACCATGGTGGCCATATTGGATATTTGATTGGCAAGACACATAAATAAATAAAATGTCATTAATGATCATGTTCTTATTGTTACTTATATTAAATTTATACCTTTGTTTATTAGAGACTCAAAATATTTGTCTTCAGCTTTCCTTGATTCTGTTAAGATTGTTGCTGAAAAAAAAGATATCATGATTAGTAAGTACCACAAAAATAAATCATCCAGTTTTATTAAGATCGTACAAGAAACATGACAAAACATTTGTTGTGTCTTTGATGATAATATATAATCTCATTTTGTATCAGCATTCACATTCTGAGATTGTTTAATACACCTGAAATCCAAAAGACCCTAAATATGATTGTGTCTGTTTTAATAGGAAAGTTACAGATGCAATTAGAGATACAACTAATGTACCTAAAAGGCTGTCAAACTGATGATCCTTGATCAGTTGATCGATCTGCAGTGGATTATTGCAGCAAGGACACTTGTGTTGTCTGTCAACCCACTCCTGGATACACTTCTCACAGAAACGGTGACCGCAGGATGTCATGACAGTTGCCTTCATCTGACACATGCATATTGAACACTGGAAGAAGTCGTTTATTGCCTGAACCTAAAGCAAGAGTGATACACACAGATATAACATACAGTATTCTCGTCTTCATGTCTACTGTATTTTCTATAGTTTATAACAAAAATATTGTTAAAAAATTACCTTTTTTCTTTCATTTTTGGTACATGGAACTTACATCTGGTCAAAATATTTGTAAATTGTACATATTTATTGTATGCTACTTAAAGAAATATTGTATTATTTTTTCCTATCATTTTGTACACTCTAACAACATAAACAACAAGAGTTCCTAGAAGAGACTGACACTCTACTAAGAAAAAAGAATCTCCAGGAATTCAAGATAAGAATATTTCTTCCTTTTAACTGCTGAGTGTTGAAGCCATCTCTGATATTCTTTAGTGATAACAAGATTTTCAAATTAGCCACTGTAGTGGACATATTGGATATCAGATTGGCATCATTTTCATTTAGGATGAGTAGTGACAGCCAGAGCTTCAAGACAGCCATTGTGGCAGCCATACTGGATGTGCGATTAGCACCATTTTTATTTAGGACCAACTAGGTATTACAAGAAGTCTATTTGTAAAAACCCTATGTTGATATATCTATCCATTTGGAATGAGTAGAGATAACAATATTTTCAAAATGGCCATCATGGACCAACTAGACATCATAAGAAGTCTTCTGGCAAAAGCATAATGTCAATATGACCAGTCATCTAGGAGAAGTAATGATAATAAGATTTTCAAGATGGTCACTGTGGTGGCCATATTGGATATCTGAGTGGCACCATTTTTATTTGTTGTTGTTTTTCGTCCTTTGAGTTTGAAGATGACCATGACAAAACTAACTGGTTTGGTTTCTGTGAGTACGTGAGTGGCTGATCAGGCCAATTTGCGCTCTAAACTGTCTGTTGCACACTTACAGGAGATGCTGCTTGGGTTTGCTTGATCAACAGAAGACATGCTGCAGTTCTGAGATTTACACTGCTCACACGTCTGCACTGCCTCTGCAATTCTCCTCAGTTCAAAGTCTGTAGCTCCAGTATGGATGAGACTGCACCAAGTGGAGCGATCCTGTGTGAGATCTTCCCAAAAACGATCTCACCATTTTTAATTAGGACCAACTAGATATCATAAGAAGTCTTTGTAAAAACCCAATGTTCATACATCCATCCATTCAGGTGGAGTAGCAAAACAAACAAAAAAATTCTCAAGATGACCATCGTGGCAGCCATATTGGATGTGCAAGTGGCACCATTTTTTATTTAGGACCAACAAGACATCATAAGAAGTCTTCTGGTGAAAACAGCATGTCAATATGACTTTTTGTTCAGGAGGAGTAGCGATAATTTTCACGATGGCTGCTGTGGTGGCCATATTGGAATCAGATCATCATCATTTTCATTTAGGACCAACTAAACATCACAAGAAGTCGTTTAGTGAAAACCCTATGTTGATATGATATGACCATCTATTCAGGAAGAGTAGTGATAAGATTTTCAAGATGTCCACTGTAGTGGCCATATTTTAGACATAATATCAGCACCTTTTTCATTTAGGACCAACTAGACATCATAAAAAGTCTTCTGGTGAAAACCCCATGAAAATATGACATTCCATTCTGGAAAAGTAGCAGTAACAAGATTTTCAAGATGGCTTTTTAGCAGCCATATTGGGTGTCTGAGTAGTACCATTTTCCTTTAGGGCCAACTAGATCATGGGATGAATGTGTGTGTAGAGTTTTAAGGCAATCCTAAAAGTACTTTAGGAGGAGTAGCGATAACAAACTTGTGCTAATGTATGGACAGATGATGGAGGACAGACCATCCCATAAGCACACCTGGGCTATGACCAGTAAAGCTAAAAATTATATGATAAATTGAGTATGAAAAAAGACAGAACATACAGTATTGCTAACAAAGTCATTCATGACGACAATTTGTTGAAAGTTATGCAACATTTAATCCATTTATCTTCAATATTTATGGTAGTACAGTATTGCCTCTTTATAACAGTGACAATGGAAGCAACAGAGCATACTGCCTCATAATGAAGTACATAATTTTACTACCATTTACTAAAACAGGACCCCTGACCATATTCACCTTATAACAGGAACTGTGTTATAATGAAGGGCATTTATAGTGAGGGACCCTAGTACAATATAGAGTCCATCCAACTGTGAAAAGCATAGACCCATATAATGTGCTAGCACATCAGGTCTATGCTGTTAATTTTAAGTAATAAGGAGTATCTTCAGGCACCAACATGGCAACATTCAGATTTATCTTTGTTTCTTTAATGCCAACAATCTGCATTGGATTAAAATGATTAAACTGTAATAACTTTTTTAAAAACAAAAATATTTTTCATAATCATGTATATTAGTATTATACAAATGTATTTGAAGTTGTATTCATATGTAAGCTCTCTCTCCTAAATAATAGTCAAATGGGGAATTGATAAACTTGAAAAGGATCCACATTTCATGTGAATGTATTGAATGAAATCACATTCAAGTCATATGAAGAGACAAAAGTAAAACCAAAATCAAAATACTTTTCAATTATACATATAATTTGTTTAAAATAAAGTGATTGGAGGTGTTATTTTGTTTTAAAATTAATATTAAACACATCCATGGATCATGATCACTTTTGTTACACTATCACTGTAAGACAAAATATAAAGTTTTTGTGCAACAGACTTTGTTTCCAAAAAGGTGAATAAATAATTACCTGGTATAACATGAATCCACATAATAGACATGCTTGTAAATGAAAGTGCAACAAATAGCAAAGAAATTTTCTATATACACATTCTATTTAAATAAAAAATAATTACACTTGACAGTCTAAAAGTTTTGTAAAATTACAGGAGTTTTGTGGAAATCATGTACTCTGTAGTCATGTATATAGGCTTTTTCAAAACAATGTACATGTGAGTAATGTATATATAATCTTGGCTGACTATAAATAACACAGACGGAATAGCTATATGTTATTATTTCCCCTAGCCACTTTTAGAATGGTGTGGTGCCAAATCCTTTTTCTTGTGTGTCATGATGTCCCCTTTTTCATACCATGTCCTTTTTCAGAACCAATCTGCCCCTCTACCAACTTTTATCACCATTTCTTCTGTCCATCTCTATTGTTTACAGCTGCTTGAGTTCTGTTAATAAGGATGCTTTCAATAATTTTGTATTTTCTGTGCATAAATCAAGGTATGGGAACACAACTATAATTGATTATGAAGGATAGAAATTTTCCAAATTAAATTTTTGTGCCCAGATTCTATTTGCCTATGACTATGACACAGTCTAGGCACTGTTTCATACTGCATGACCAGTTCATGAGCACGGTGGTATGTCCTCAATGCTAGTTAGCTCTATGTACAAAATTAGCCCTTTCACACACTATGTAACATGGTTACATGACTTGTCCTTTGGATCTCCCCCTGGGTAGCCGGATTACTCAATGTGGACAAGAGCTATTATTGCTAAAATTTATGAAAACCAATGAAATATTCCAATTCTCTGATGGACTGAAAAAATGTTAGAACAAACTTATTCAAAAACCTGATAAGATATGTGAAAATTTGCTCAGTTTTATAGTTATTGAGCTTCATTTATGACTGCCCTTTTCAGTTCCCACATCTTTTGCCATCTGCAGTGTTAGAGCTGTAACATCATCTCCGTCAATCATGAACATCCTAAAAGTAAACAATGCTATGTGCGTAGGAGAGTCTAACTACTCTTACATCTGGTCATTTTGAGGTGAGCTATCATTCAGCTGAGGCGAAAACTCAGTCCTTCTCTTTCATGAAATCATGAAGTTTGTGACCTTATTTTGAAGTGCTGACCATATTTTCTGCTTAAGATTTTATTGGAATGTTTCTCTTTAAACAATTCAACACATATGTGAAGATTATTTAAGTGTACTAACTTTGATTTTATTCCAAAATTGTGGTTCACCTATGGAAAAGACAGTCATTCACTGCATCAAATGAAGCAGTCTTGGTAAGGGAGACAAAAACCAATGCTCAAATATGTCACAAAAAGCCCACCTATACACCTGTAAGAGGTCAAATTTGGTTGTGTTAGGAAATGGATTCATTCCATATCTACAGTGGCTATTTGTGTGCATCTTTTCAGATACATGGTCAAAAAAACTTGTTTTTGTTGGGCAGAGCCTGATGTAAGTTCTGAAGTTTTTTCCTCAGAATCCCTAATACATGAGTCCACCCACTTACTGAGATGGACTCAGACATCAAGAACTCTGAGTGGCTTCCAGACGAGAATCATCATTCAGGAAGCCATCCGTAAAATGGACAGCTTCCTGACAAAACTAATATACACAACTTGGAATCTTTTTTTTTTTGATGTATTTGTTGTGTATGTGTAGTTATGTATATTCTGTATCTATTAGACCACCTAGTGGTATTCAAACTTTGCTACACATTGTGGTATTTGAGAAAAAGTGCAAAAAATGGGTTACAATTAGTATCAGACCTTTTATATCTATAAACCCAATTCTGATATATGTATTCTAATAATTGTCAAACCATTGAGAATGATATCCAGCCCCAATTCAATTGATTCCGAGGTCTGAGTTTTGTTACAAACGCATCAATAGATGGACTGCTGATAGATTAAAATAAGAAAGACATTTCTTACTGGAATAACAATTGGTAAATCAGTGTCTTCCATCCTGCCAGGCCCCTGAGTGAACGCTGCGGAGCAAATTCCTTACTAGAAATCGTCTAAATATAGTAACAGGGGCTTTCTTCCTAGTCAACTCTGCATCGCCAGAAGAATGACTTCCTTGCTTGCTCTTTGCTAAACGATTTAACAAAGCCCTTAGATGATACTAACATAATTTCGCAAAATTTATTTAACGAATTTTAATATATATGATATTACTAATATATAAGTTAAATAGCATCTTAGTGAGGGTTAAAATAATATTATATATTTTAACACCTTTTATAAACGCCTTTTGTATTTCAAAAATAGAAATTCATGATTAATTTCTTAGTTTGTTTCGTTTTGCCAGCTTTTTTTTAATGTCAACTTGTGCAACATGGCTACCACAATCATCTGTTTCACACGTCGTCTGGTAAAAAATGCATTATTTGAAGGTAAGACAAGCACGTCTCAATGACAATACTTATTGGATTAACAAAAAATAATCCAGTTATTTGTTATTGCAATTTATTTTATCACGAGATAAATCTGACTGCAAATAACCCTAATCTAAGCTAATATCTAATATTTAAGAAAAATCGCATCAGCTAGTCTCGTGGTCTTAGGTCCAGCTTAGACCATTAGACCAACAAGTTGTTCTCCACCTTTTTTTCTTTTTTCTTTCTTTTTTTGACTGGTCCGCCACCAGTAAAAAAAAAAGTGGTGGAGAACAACTTGTTGGTCTAAGGTCAAGCTAAGCAATAACGACAACCTTGTACCCGGTGTTACGAAACACCCAAATCCACCAAATCCGATCCAAATCCACCCAAATCCAAACCAAATATACGAAATATTATTAAGTCTACCGTCTCGTGTCTAAATTGCAACGCACTCCCATTTTTCATTCAAAGTCGACGTTCCTGTGTTTGGTTGATATATAAATACAAAAGGACTAAAAAATATTATAAATGAAATGACAAATTGTAGTTAATAAACTTGCATATGTGTACGTTTAGTCATTAAATACATTTATATTTTCCCGCGTAAATTGTTCTGTTATAACTTGTTACTTTATAACTTACATGTATTACTTTGCACAATATATTGCGCATGTCCGTTATGATTCTCATTCAAAGTCGGGTTTCACTATGTCCTCCAACTCAATGCATCATTACATGTGCTAATATAACGGACTCACCCTTAGTTGTGTTCCTATATTTCGCGTTGTGACAACCATATATGCCGAAAATTGTTACTAAACATTTGGATTTGGGTGGATTTGGTGTGGATTTGGTGTGATTTGGGTGGATTTGGGTGTTTCGTGACACCCCCTTGTACCTACAATCTTTTTACATGCCCCATGGAAATATGGATGACCTGAATAGACTTCATGAGTCATGGAAAATGTTAGTGTTACTGAACTGTAACGAATCAAATATATATTCCTTGCAGGGTATTTTAATTGTCCCGATATTAACTGGGAAACCCGAACAATAAAACAAGGAGAATTGGACAGGAAAGTTCAGCAAGCACTAATGGACCTCACAGTTGACTATGGGCTGGCTGTCACAAATGAAACTCCATTGAAAATCAGAAGAAAACAGAACAGACTCATTCTCTTTATCATGGCATTCAGCACCACAGATAATCTACCTGTATCCACGACCCCTGGAAAATCAAACAGACATAAAAGACCTTCGAAAACAAATTAGACATACAAGTACCAATTACTACATATTTAGTTTACATACAATTCAGTGCAAGGACTGAATATTATAAACATAGTTTCATCTGTACACAAAATCTGAGACTGAAGTAAACTTCCAAGAAATTATTGAAACAGCCATATGTGATTATTAAGACCTAATTGTAACATTTATAGAACTTGTACCTAAAGATTGGAGAATAATCCATTTTACTATTGATTCATGAAAAAGGAAGCAGTATTTCTTTGATTAATTTTGCATAATTTCGATGGTCTTTAACTGTCTCTTGTTCAGTCTACCAATTGACAATTAAGCTGAAAATATTTGATCTTACACACAGTGAGATGATCATGCATGGCAGTTTGCAAACAGCAAACAACATCATTTGCATAAAAGATGTCAAAAGAACCTGAAACATAGACTACAAAGATGTCAAAAGCAACTGATACAAGCATGTCAAAAGCAACTGATACAGAGACCACAAAGATTTCAAAAGCAAGTGATACATCAGTGTCAAAAGCAACTGATACATAGAGCACAGAGATTTTTGATTTTGCCATATCTACACTGCACACAAGAATAAACTCCAAAAATGAAAATAGTGGTAATTCATGCCCCCTCCCCTCCCTCAACCAACCCTATTTTTCATTTGGAATTATTCTGTTTGTCCCCAAGTTTTGGGATATTAAAAGAACCCACATATATATGTATGTATATATATATATATATATATTTTTTTTTATCGTAAAACATCGACTAAATATTGTAGCACCTATATAAATGAATCATAACACAGAACAACTTTGGACAGGGAAAGACAATGTAAGTAATGGCTTTTATTCACCAGTAATTATATTTACAATTTCAAGGGATTATCCATAATCCAATGATGATAGATAAGATAAGGATAAGTTTAATTTAAAGAAAGCATGTATCTTATAATAACATTAGCTATAAAGAGAAATTTCCTAATGTTACAACACAGTATGTTACATAAAAAGATTTCCTTGAAGGGATGCATGCTCTCCTAGCCAAAAATAATTTCTAGGAATCCAAGACAAGTCAGTTTCTTAACTGCCATCAGTACTGAAACAATCTGAGATATTCTTGAGAAACTCCAAAATACAAAATTTGGTAACAGAACTGTTTTTTTTATGCTTGAGTTAACATATTCACAAGATATACAAGTGTAACATACTTGTAGGTGCAGTACAAAATTCTTTGTCATGGCCTTTGACCTTGAAATTGATATCATGGATAAAAGTTCATTGAACTTGTGTCAGACAGTGTCAGGATATAACCATATGCCAAGTTTGGTTAAATCTATAAATAATATGTTTTTGTGGAAAAAAACGAAGTTACTGAAGTGATATTATTCAAGGTCTTTTTATGATATATATCCACAAACTGGGTTAAATGATACAAATCCATTCATACTTATTTGTGTTATGATGCTTACAAACCAGTACAGCTAAAAAAAGTAAAGATTGTTGACCTTAAAATCAATGTCAGAGTGCTGACTACCAACTTGTTCATTGGAATGCAACTACTTGTAAATACAAAGTCTGATCAAAATTTTCTTGAATATGTTCAAGTCACTGTGTTCATAAGCTTAGTGAAGTACAAATTTGACTTGACCCCAACATCAGTTGGGTCTGGTTTTCAAAACTTCACAAAAGCATGGATATATTGGTGGCTAATTAAATTTTTTTAGGAAGTCTTTTAGTCACAATAACTGCCCATTCAGGAGAAGTAGCTATAACAAGATTTTCAAGTTGGCCACCATAGCAGCCATATTGGATGTCAGACTGGACCAACTAGAAATCATAAGAAGTCTTTTAGTGAAAATTATGATGCATGATTTTTGTGCATTCAGTTGATTTTTTGGCACAATTTTTTAGAAATAATTATGAATCATGCAATAGTGCAACCTAGAATAGACCCTGAACTATGTGTAGGAGTTGTAGGTAGCATTTCTGTGCATCACAGATTTCCAAGAACAGTCAGCTTTCAAGCATTTTACAGGCCTTTTTAAGTCAATACATTAACCCTGTGGAATACATCATTTAAATTGTTGTTTCCACCATGTACTTCATATGAATGTATAAAATGGCAAATTCAACAGAGATAGTAATCCCATTATACCGTGTGTACTCGCTTATAAGTCAAGTTTAACTGCAAACAACATAGACTCTGATCTTCTGTTTCTTAATGCACCAGTAGATCAGAGTGTGTGTTGTTTGTTTTACTGATTACTCCTAACAAACTCCATAGACCCAGATCTGCCAGCACATTATGCAACAGCAGATCTGGGCATGTGCAGTTTGCATTTGGATTCTACTTATAAGCGAGTATATATGGTACAGATCAGAGAGAGTATATTTTACATAAAAATTACTTTCCTTTTTTTGTTAGGTTTAATCCTGAGACAAGGTCAGTGGAGGCTAACAGGTGCTCTTGTACCAACCCGTCCTCACTCATCAGATTCTGAGGATGAAAAACCCAAATCTTCCAAAAGGAAAAAGGGGAAAACTCCATCAGGACAATTAGATGACAAGTGGGAGACTGAAGTAGAAGAAAGTGCCAATACTTTTGTGGAACAAGAGCCATTAGAAAGATTCCCAGATGATAAGAACCCAGTGACAGGAGAAATAGGTGGCCCTAGAGGGCCAGAACCCACTAGATTTGGAGACTGGGAGAGAAAAGGAAGGGTTACAGACTTTTGATACGTTGTGTCTTTGTTTTGTGTATTTCTTTGAAAAACAGCTTCCTGCGTGTGTATCAAGTTCAAGTTTTGGTCCAAAAATGTATAGAAAAATCACAGTATGGTGTCACCAGTGCACTAGATTAATACTGAATTTTTCACATACTTGAGTACTTTATTATGTGGGCTTGAACTTTACCATTGAAAGTATGCCATATCATGTCTAATTCATGCATTTACATTACACTATGGAGGCATGGACAACATAGGTTTTTCAGTCTAAAAATACTCCCATTTGGCAAAATCACCAAATGGACTGGGTGAATATTGTGTTTTGCATGAAGAAGAATTATTAAAAACATGGGAAATTTTATACTTTTTATTACATAAAGAGGGAAAAACATCCCAATTATTATGGCTAACAGAACACCTAGGATCCCTTAAGGTTCTACTCTATGGTTTCATATTCTGCACAGAGTTGAATTTTTAAATGAAAAGTGAGTTCCAATATTTGACCTATGGGACCATGTTATTTAAGGAGGAATCTGGAAATGCTTATGTTGGCGTGAACCAGTTTTATTTAAGATTTCAATAGGTACTAGATAATGTGGTCTATTTATTTAAGTGTTCAATAGGTACTAGATACTGAGGCCTATTTATTTATTTAAGCATTCAGTAGGTAGTAGATATTGAGGTCTATTTATTTAAGCATTCAATAGGTACTATATAATTTGGTCTATTTATTTAAGCATTCAATGGGTACTAGATACTGAGGTCTATTTATTTAAGCATTCAGTAGGTACTATATAATTTGGTCTATTTATTTAAGCATTCAATGGGTACTAGATACTGAGGCCTATTTATTTAAGCATTCAATAGGTACTAGATATTGAGGTCTGTTTATTTTAGCATTCAATAGGTACTAGATATTGTGATCTATATAACTCATTATGATTACCACAGGGTTCGATTGTGAAACAATTCACTCAGAGTGAATGCTGTTTTACAAGGCAAAAATATGTACCAGTTTCTTGATGAAATAAAAAAATGTAGCTAATCAGATTTTCTTCAAATTTCATCTAGAGAAAGGTAAATTACATGTACTTAAATCACCATATGAGTGTAGCGGAATGAAAATTTGTTTCTTAGAACAGAGCAAAAATACAGAATTTGGAAGCATTTTTGCTAGTTCACAAGCAGGATTTAAATTGGTGCAGAATTCTGCCTAAAATTATGATAATCACCTGAAAGAAAACTTTAATTTGGTTCATTAAAAATGTCCCAGTTTTTGGCAACTTTCATTGCAAAGATTGAACCTCAGGCAGATTAATAAAAGTTTTCGAAACGTGAGGAGCATAACCTAAATGAAAATGTTTCCAATCTGACCTCCAACATGGCTGTCATGGTGGCCATCTTGAAAATCTTGCTTTGGCTACTCCAGAATATGTAAATTCCTTTAAATTCAGGGATTCTTATATTTTTCTTATTTTTGCCATGATTCCTATTAGTTATTATTTCAAAATTTGATCTTGTCTGAAATGATGTAATTTTTTAAAAAATAATTGTAATGCCTCATAAAAAACAATTTGGTTTCAATAAGGAATCATTCAATTTAAGGAAGGTACTCCATATAGTATGTTTTTGTATATGTATTCTTCAGTGTACTAGTGCCCAATCCAAACAAATTCACCAATTCATCATGGTTCAGAAAAATCAGCTAAACCTGTACTTTATAGCTTCTCTAACATTTAAATTTCACTTACCCATGTCAGTTATACTGAAATGACCAATATAAATTTGAACAATGCAGTAAAAAAAAAGACATGAGCAAAATATTTTGTTTGCAATCAGATCTGAGAGATATAAAGATGCACACCTGTTGACCATGTGATTGAAATGTAGTCAAAAGATCTCTTTTATTATCATAAAAATTAAAAATGCAGGTATTTCACTGATTGTTAAAACATTGTATGTTATTTTTAATGCCTATCTTTCGATATGAGGATCTATTCTCCGTATATCTTGCCAGATATTTGTCCTCCAAAATCTTACAATTCAGGAAGTATCGCTACAATTACATTCGAGTCTCCGCACTCTTCATAGCTCATACTCTAGTAGAATGTATTGCTGCTGTAATGATGTTTTGACCCCTAGGTCATATAAGCCTTAGATCATCTCTGCAGATTGTAGTACAAAAGATCCTTGACTGGTTCCTAGTATTTTTCCTTATACATGCATTGAAATACCATCATGAACTAGGGGTAAGGAATTCAAGTAAAAGTGGCAGCTGAAATGCATTGCATTGTCACATCATTGATAAATTATGAGATTTGATCACATGAAACCTTACAACCATTATTGGTCTTGTGCTCCATCACTGAAAGTAAAGAATCCTTGGAATTTTGTCTCCATCATGTTATCCAAAATCTTCAAATTCTGCACCAAAGACACTTAAGAGCAAAGATAGATTAAATACAATCTGAATCAAGTGTCATAAAGTTACCAAAGGGTATGGTTTTCTCCAGGTGGCATTTTACAACCAAATTTTACAGCATTATGGCAGAGTTGTTATCTTGTCTCAGCCTGCCTAGATTGCACCTACACAGAGAATTTGCAGATATTGGTCTTGGGAGAATATGGTAAAAACTGCTCCCATTGTGGATTATTCAAATCGAGCAGATAAATTTTGATTCGGTCCCTTAAGCAACTTCACCTTTGGTTGGCACTACATAGCCACTTTTGTGCTGAGGTGTCATAAAACACTAATACATGTATATTTGGTACGACTAGGGGTAATGTAACAAAAGAAAAGACTCAAACAAGCTTTCAAGATTTAAAATACAAATATTTAATTTCCTAAAATATTAAAATATTTCAACAAACAATCAAAGTGAAAGAATTAAAATAACTTACAGTATAGAATATCCTTAAAAGTCCTAAATTGTTCTAAAGTTCACTGATCCGGAAGTTAATCCAAATGTTCCGAATGAAGTAGATTCCGAATGAAACCTTCACTAGACTGATGTGTTAATAAGAATCAGTTATATCAAAGTGTCATAAATTGCAAATAGTCCTCGTGAATATGGAATATCACAAGTTCTAGAAATGTTTCTGATAATTCCACGGAGCTGTATAATTAATAAAGTTTAAGAAATAGTACTTAATCCAGAATGTACTATATGATGATATATATATCTGAAGTAGAATATCCGCACACAAAATGAACCAAATTCGTTTATGACCTCTCAGGCTGTCAAACTATGCTAGGAATGTCTAAATACAGGATTATTTCCTATTATATAGTCTCTTACTATGCAGAATCGAAATAAAAACCCATACTACGTCTTTGATAAACAACTGGGTATTTCGAAATAATTTTCTTCTAAATTACAACCCTCTCCGAACCAATCAGAAACTAGGTTATGCGTGACATCGCCCAAAGTACTTGTGCCCTGATGTTATTAACAGTAAATAAAGCATTGACTCAAAAATGAATCATAGAATCTAGGTCAGAAGCTCATACCCTCACGCGCAGGATCATGTGACATGACTAATGCTTCAGTGAAATATTGATCCAATTTACCGTATGTGTACTCGCGGCAAGACGACAGCTGTTAGACTAAGAACAGAGATCACAAACTAATAAACTATACCATTATTTAAAAAAAAGATATATATAATTCCGTAACAATATACATACATATTCCTTAAGCAAGTGTTGACATGATCGAGATTGTGATAGAATAATATGCATGATGTCAATAAGACGTTAGGCAAACATACAACTAAATTGATCTAGCATCATTCTTCCTGACAAATTTTACTCTTTTACCCTGAATGTGTCAATTTGCATGCTTTGTTTGCATTATTAAATTCAGTTTAGCTTTCATTTTGGTTTCACATCATTTTTTCCCTCAGGTCCTGGTTTGGCTTTCAATTGTACAGCGATAAATGCTGAAGAGGGCTGGGTGACCCAGTCTGATATGGTATTATCTTTTAGAAAGTCGGAGTTATTCAACTTACATAGTGATGAATGCTGAAGAGGGATGGGTGACCCAGTCTACAATGTTATTATCTTTTAGAGAGTCTGAGTTATTCAACTTGCACCAGAAAGAGATGAGGATGTTCCAATTGATGAGACTGAAAAAATGTGGGGGTAACTCATTAACAAGCTCTTGTGACTTGAAGTCGAGTTCAGTGGGGGCATATTGTAATTTTGTTATATGTCAACCATCTGGATAAAGTACATTAACAATTTTATGTAAATTTATTAATGTTTCACATTTATGAATGGACTATCACTAGGGTGAACTTTACAAGATGGTTAGTTAATGAGCTTAGTTTTTAATGAGGAATACTTAAAATCCATTCACAAACTTTTTCTTTTACCTACATTATAGTGTCTGTATTAGATATGAAAATACAAGCTTGCTTGTGCTTATGATGAACTTCAGTAATTCCACATGATTTATATCTTTGTAACCATGCAATAATGATGATATGTATTTTTTTTTTATGGGGGGGGGGAACTAATTTTAATAATGTAATACTTGCCTATCACTATTGCCTTGCTTACCTTTTCCAAGATGCAGTTACCCTCGTCCACAAGAGATTATTCAATCTCTCATAGATATAATGTTCTAGAAAGTCTAGAACACAAAGAAGACGGACCCTGTCCTACTTCCACATCAAAGGCCCATGCGCAGTAGTATCTGTCTTCTTTTATTTTGGTCCCAGACTACTTGTGGGACATCAGAGTGGAGTGGGAGGAGGGAATCTCACAATAGTGACAGGTAAGTATTACATTATTAAAATTAGTTTTCTCCCCCCCCCCTCCAAAAAAAAATATATTTCTGAGGGAGGCTGATGGCCACAAAAACTGGTTAAAAACATTACATACTCACCCTTATGGTAGAATGTCCACTACTGTAAGTTAGTGGCAGATTGGAAGAAATGCCTTTGCTCAGGTGTGTCAAAGACCAGAGGTAGAAGGAGAAGAAAGAAGCACTCATAGCATCCTCCAATGACAAATGAGTTAGATAAACCCAAGAAGTAGCAATAGCCATAACTTCATGGGCTTTAATATGCATGAAGGGAAGGTCACTCTCAGTGAGGGACTGATAAGGTCTCTTGATAGTGAGGACAATCCACCTGGAAATGGTGGATGCCGAAATATCAGCAGAGCCCTTTATAGGTTGGAAAAGATGCTTCATGCCCTTTCTTCTCAGTTCAGAAACAGTCAAACATAACCATAAAGCCGTAACTGGGCATAGAAGTACATCTTGATATCCCCAGCGCAGATACAACTGAGACTGGGGATCTCAATAGGAAGTGGAGCTATTGACAGTAGCTGGTTCTTTGCCAGAAATCCAGGTTTGCAAAGGAGAGCAATGGACTCATAATTACCATTGAACCATTAACAGCCCTTTTGTACAGACAAGGCATGAAGCTCATTCATTCTCCTCGCAGATGTTAAGGAAAGCATTAAGACAGTTTTAAGGGTAAGGTTCTCGAAAGAAGCTTCACTCAATGGTTCATAGGGGGTAGCTGACAAAGAACACAAACACACAAGTGATTCCATCTAGGCATTTTTGAGTGTGATGCAGGTCTCTGCTGTTCAAAATACTTGATAATATTGGAGAGATGAGGATCGGAGATAATGTACAGACTGAATATTCTCTCTCTTCAAACAGGATGAGAAGAAAGTCTGCCACTGCACTTAGAGAGGGACAACTAGGATCAATGCACTTTCTTCCGCACCAAGCACAGAAGATTCTCCACTTTGCATTGATAAGCAAACAGATGATTCCATCCTAGACTGAATGCATCTACTGCCAAAGTCCTCTGATCTGGTACTGGGGAGACATAAAAGGGGAAGTTGTCATTCAGTCTCATCATGAACAAGTCCCCTAAAGGTCTGTCTCCCAAACAGTCTGAACAAGGACTCTGTTATGGACTGGTGCAGAGACCACTCCATGATGACTACCTTACCTCTCCTGGACAGACTGTCTGCCAGAATATTTTCTTGCCTGGAATATGGCAAACCCAGAGGGTAATCCCCTCTGAGGTTGCCCAGCAAAGGAGGTTCCAAATCTCCATGCAAAGAGAAGGAGCATGTGCGTCTTGTTGTTTCCTGAGGTATGCTACAACCTATGTGTTGTCAGAGGAAACCATCACAACGTGACGCCTTATTTGGTTTATGCACCCATGTAGAGCTAAGAATACTGCCCTCATTTCTAAATTGTTTATGTGAAGGGTAGCTTCTTCCTGGGACCACAAGCCCTGAAGAACTAACCCCTCTTTGCCCCTCTTGCTCTAAGTGAGCATCCCAACCCAAATCTGATGGATCGGTGTACAGATAGGAGTGGGGTTTAGGGGTGTGCATTGGGACTCTAGATTGAAACCAGTCCCCGATTGGCCCACCAACTCAAGCAGTTATGAAAATCTGGTCATAGAGAAATCTGAACTGACAGGGGATCCCTGTGATGTCTCCAGTTTGCCAAAAGGAGAAACTGGAGAGGGCACAAGTACAGTATTCTTAGGGGAACCAGGTCCTCTGCAGAATTCAAGGTCCCCAGGAGGGATAGGTAAAGCTGAGCTGACAATGAGATCTTGGCTTGAAGAATCACTAAAAGAGCCATGATTCTGTCTATCCTGTCTAATGGATCATGAACTCAACCTACATTGGCGAGGAAGTTCATCCCCACATACAGAACATCCTGATATGGGATTAGCTCTGATTTCTCTAGGTTTGGAATAAGTCCTAGCTGGGTCACTGTGGACGAACAGTGGAACAGATCATGCAAGAGGGACTCTTGGAGGCTCTTGTCCAATAAGCAGTCATCAAAATACTGGAGGATGTGGATCCCCAGAGCAATGTGTCTGCTAAAAGCGCTGGAAGCAGAGGCTAGGCCAAATAGCAGGGCTCGAAATAGGAAAACCTCACGATCCAGGGAAAACTGAAGTATTTCCTGTGAGGAGGAAAAAATGGGATATGAAGATACACATCCTGAAGGTCAATGGAGAATGGCCAGTTGCTGCGCCTTACAGCAGTCCTGACTGAGGCAGCAGTCTCCATCTTGAATGGTTCCTCCTGAAGAAACTTGTTGAACCAGGAAAGATCGATGATAAGCCGAAACTTTACACCTTTTATGGATACTGTGAAAATCTGGTGAGTAGAATGCTGAAAACTGGTCATTTTCTACCCTCTCTACTGCGCCCTTCCGCAGAAGGGTGTAACACCTCTTCTCTTATTTGAACAAGTTTTGACTGGTGAAAAAGGATGGGGGTCCTTGAAAGAGGGTGCACCCTTCCATTAGAATAGAAAGGATCCATGTATCTGACGTATTGCCCAATCAAGCCTCTGAAAAAGGGGGCTAGCCAAGCACCCATGTAAATCTAGGGAAGAGGGATGCATGGCAGGAAATGGAGTGAGTCCCTATGACTGTCTCCACCCCCCCTTATGGAAGTGGGTGGGGCCCGCAAAATCCTCCCTGGGTCCTTCTCGCCACCTCGTCTAGCTGCAGACGGGTGAGAGGGCGAGGGACGATCGGAATGAACATGTTTTCTGCAAGTAATCGAGTAAGACCTTTGAAGTGTCCAGGGCAAGATCTCTGCAGAGGTGGAGTAGCTCTGCTGATAGTAATATGGACATAAACAAGGCATACCTTGAGGTTTTGGCAACTACCTCCAGCTAGCGCTGTAGCGCAGCTGGAGACAGAGATTCCTCTTTCAGAAGACAGAAGGAGGCTGCTGTAAAAAGATTGGCATATGAGGATATGGTGACGAGCGACCTAGCCTTAAGATCCAGCACCTCCTGCATCTTAACTGAAAGGCGAGCCCAGGTTCCCATAGAAATCACCACTTATGACAGGCCAGTGTCTAAGGGGGGGAGCTAAAGGGGCCAAACAAGGGAGTGCACTGTATAGCTAGCCAGAGACCAGCAGTCTCATTGTAGAGGTGCAGACAGACCACCCCTTATGTTGCCTAGCAAACTCCTGGCCCCTCTTTTTGAGAGTTCCCTAATCACAGCTCAATGGGGGAGAAAAAGGAGATCTGGGCATGAGGCAGCCCACATGAGTCTCTCTCTGTTTAGAATTTTCTTGCCATTTAAGCCCAAAAGCTTGGGGCACAAATCCTGGGGAAAAAGACCAGATAACTTCCTCCTCCTCCTACGGCTGAGCTGACAGGTGGGAAGAGGAAGGCGACTCGAAGGGAGACAGAGGCACCGTCTGTCTGTTCCTCGGCAAACTCACTAAAGTCCACCAAGACCAATAGGACATCCTCATTCTGCTCGCACCCCTGGGAGGCAGAACTTTCCAACCCCATATCCCTCTGTTGAGGGGGACACCTGGAGGTAGTGGTATCCTCATCCCGCAACTCATAGGGAGTGATGGGACTACCCCTAGTAGCAGACTTTACAGGAGGACAAGAATGCTTTTCGACCTTAACGTATGGGGAAAGAAGACTGCCCCCGCCCCGTTCTCTTTCACTCTGCACAAGCAGACAATGTGGGTCATGACCTGCAACATTGGTACTGATATGAGGCCAAAGCCTGGGCGTCCATGGCACCATAAATGGGAAGGACAATTTACATCCCTGAAATAGGTGCTCATACATCCCGTAGAATTTTAAGAGTGATCATAGGGAAGGGGGGGATACACCATACATGCAGACACCCTGTCCCCTTTCTTCAATCTTTTTTAAATTTTTTATCGATGGACCTGATCCCTGTCCCCATACTGATAGGGCTCTAATGACTTGTACTCAATGACTGGTTATCAGTCAATGACCAGTCTGGGGACTCTGATCTAAAGAAGGAGCCCTCCTCAGAATTTATAGAGCAAGATTGCTGCTCTCCCCTTTCAGAGTGGTTCAATCTGCTCATTGTCTTCACTGTGCTAAGGGCTTGGAGAGGGTTCTACTTTTCCCTCATGGGGGGGCATGACCCACTTTCAACCCTATTATTTCCTCAAGGGACCCTGGATCGAACCCTCAGTTGCACTGACTCGATTTGATCGACCATATGGGATCTTAGAGCCTTATAATTATCATAATAGAAAGATCCCATACCCTCCTGGGATTGAGGAGTTTTGCTCCAAGTCCCACAGGATCCAGAGAAGGATCCCATACCCTCCTGGGATCTAGGAGTGCTCATCTCTAATGAAGAGGTCTTCTTCTTCTGAGCCTCTAAGGAGTCAGAGAAGGATCCCATACTCTCCTGGGATCAAGCAGACAAGGAGAAAGAAGGGCCTTTCCTCCTTCCCTTATATGTGCGCCGACTCTCTGCAAGGTCTCAGACCTCGTCTGACCATAAATAACAGAACGGATAACCATCTGTACACTCACAATTAGTGCATGAAAGACAGGTGAAATGTGTCCCCCATTGGGCCTTTCTATGCCCACACTCTGTAACATTATTATTCCAGCAAAGGAATTTTTCTGAAACAGAAGGCAATAAATAGAAATATTGATGACGATAACGAACAGTTTGAGACCTTCGTTAAACAGAATATTGAAAATAATGGTGTGAGACCTCTGAAACGCAATCTTGATTATACCAATTTCTTCTAGTAAAAAATGTTTCTTCAATAGTACTTACCTGATCATAATACCTTAGAACTACTACTGCCTCACAAATCCAGCCCTCCCAGGCTAAAACTTTTTAGATAAAAAGCTAAAAGTTATCCGCCCTGCTAGGTGTCAGATAGTGATCTCCCATTGATACAGGGATTGGCGCCAAATCCCATGAATACTTAAGTTACTGCTGGAGCAGAAAGCATGCTTTCTATATGGATTTAACTGCAGGGAGGGTGTATGTGTATTATGATTGGGTATGTATTATTGAAGAAACATATTTTACTAGAAAATATTAGTTTCTTCAAATACATTGCTTGATCATAATACCTTAGGAGAATAGGTAAGATGTGGAGGGAGTTACATCCCCATACCCCGGAGAGGTCATCTCCGGTCCCCTGAGGTATGTGAAACAGCTAGATAACCCGACTGGAGAACAGACTACATGTCGGGGAGCAGCTTTGAAAGGGAACATTTTTCCCTCCTGCAAATCCAGTGGAAGTCGTGAAGCTGCATTCTTATGAAGCTGTTGAACGACCCAGAAAGATAACCTGTTTTGCCACAGCTACCGGTTCTACTAGGTCGAGCTGAGCCTTTTGGGATGAAAGATCTCCAAGATAAAGGCTGGAGAAGTGGACTCTGACCTCCATCCCATGGTATGGATCATGTCATTTATGGAACAGTTTCGCTCAAATGCCATGCTTGTGGCGACTGCCCTAACTTTGTGAGCTGAAATGCATAGCAAATCCATTTGATCTGGGGTTATTTTCCGATAATCGGAGTGAATAACCCATTTTATCCAGGATGAAAATGCCTGTGCTGATATGTCGTCAGAGGTGGGATCTCCCTCGACGCACTGGCTCGGTCCTTTTCAGGTACCTCTTCAGAGCTTGCACTGGGTCCTGTAGACAACCTTGAAAGTAAGTGTCCAGAGTATACAGGGATTTCACTACAAAAGTCAGATTCCCCATGAACAGGAGCCTGTTCATGGCAATGAAAGCGGGGGCCGTCATGAGTGATACTGACCCATTTTGTCAGAACTCTTGCAAGTAGTTTGGGTCAACTGATAGAGTATGTATTTCGCTGATTCTGCCTGCTGTCGCTAGTGCGAGTAGGCAGCCGGTCTTATATGAGAGGTGAACCAATGAAGCCCTCAAAAGCGGTTCAAACAGTGTCTTATTCTGCCAGGTTAGCACCCATGATAGATTCCACTTTAGGCACCGAGCCAAAGCCTTTGGACGTGTGAACTCGCAATTGACAACAGATCAGATAGGTCTTTGTTTTGTCTGACATCCTCTCTTTAGCAGCAATGCAGAGATCATGGAATGGTAGCCTTGATTGTGATTGGTGCTAACTGTTTCTTGTCAAAGAGCCATAGTGGAAAGTTATTTGAGGTACTGATGCGTTCAGCGGTGCAATGTGTTCGCGCCAACACCATTGTGCAAAAATTCTCCATTTACATCATACCCTTTCAAAGTGGAGGACTGTCTCGCTCAAGCAATTCTCTCCCTTAATGAGAATTTTTTATTCTTGAGGGCTTGTTAAATATGATCCAGACATGCAGGTTCAACAACTCTGGATTGGGATGGAACACCTGCCGTCGTGGTTGCATGAGCAAATGAGGAAATATCTCTATTTCTTGGGGATTTCCGTTGCTAGATTGGTGAGGTTGTTAATCCACGATTTTTTATCACTTAATTGGAACAATCAGGATGAGGCGACACTCCGATTCTCTTGCTTTCTGCATCACATTCAGGAACAGGTGTGTTGGAGAGTGATCATATGCGTCCAAGCCGTTCCCATCTATATAAAGAGCGTCAACTGCCTAGGTCTTCAGATCAGGGGCTGGCAAGACAAAGATTGGAAATTTTTCATCCCCCTTGTCGCCAAATAGATCCGCCAGTAGTCGATCCCAGCGGGCACATAAGCAAGTGAAAACAGAGGGATGAAGCAACCATTCTGCTTGTATTAGTTGTTTCTACTGTGACAGTGAGTCCCCTAATACCTGTAGTCAGCCTGGAATATGACAAACTTGTCCATGGATTTGTTGTTGAGGACACCAGCTTTGAAATTCCTGAAGAAGAACACAAAGGTTTGGGGACTTCATTCCCCTTTGCCTTCTGAGATAATTCACCACAGAGGGGTTGTAGGACAGAATGAGAATGCCCTTTTCATGTAGATTCTCCTGCCACCAAGAGAATGCTTTTCATATGGCTTTCATCTCTAGGATATTGATATGCAACTTTAGGAAGATAAAACCCTTCCAAATAAATGTAAACATGAAGTACAAGAAGATAAAATATCGAAGGTAAATTCTGTAAATGGTATACAAAATAAATGATAAATGTAACATATGTAAAATCCTTAAGAAGGTATGGTCATTATTTTGTATATAAACCACATTCCCCCAAAAAGTCCAAGGTTTTCTCAGGTGGAACATCATCATACCATTTCTTCATCTAGTTCACTTCAAAATACTTCTGTCTCACAGGATGGAAGTTGAAAAACTCAACAAGATTGTTTTCCACTGTCAGTGGACACTGGCAGGGTATGCGTGTCCAATTCACAAAAAGGGATGCCACTCTCCAATGATGGGTTTGATGTTCTGAAGCTTGCTTTTGGAATTTTCATTCCACATATTTTGCCAAGTATGAATGATATACTGATTTATATAATATCTGAGGTCAGAATCTGGAATCTTCAATTCAGAAACAGCTGATTAGAGGCAGCTTTAGCTGCTTTATCAGCCAACAGTACAGGATACTTTTTCCAGATCATAGAAGCAAATCAGCCAAACACTTGGAAAATCATACTTTTACATAGTTGTTTTTCATCTGCAATAATCACTCTCTGACACTTTTTTAGCACAGAAGTGGCAGCCAAGTTACTGTAATGGCTGCTTATTGACAAGAGTAATTGAAAGTCTTTCTGGTGATCATTCACTTGGTTTCTTTCCCCGTGCATTTATTTGTACAAAAACAAAGGAAAAGCAAGCCACAGCATAATAACAGTACCATATCACTATTTGTACAAAATTGAAAAATATTTTTCCTATTTGTTTGAGTTTACTGTTATGGTGGGGGATGGAATTGGTAATTTCTTTAAAAGTTTATATTTTTATAAGAATCAGGAGATGCATTCATACCACATTAAACTGGATACCACGTTTCAGAAAGCCACTGAATATAGAGTCCATAGTAACATAAGCTGTATTGAAAATTGCTGGTTTAATGCATTTCCATATTGATAACTGAAATTATAAAACACATGAAAATATGCAGTAATTCCTCTTAAATTTCTACAGTATATTTTTTTATAGAATTTCTTTTTTATATTTCTATATTCCTCTATTTTTGCCATCAAAATCAGCTTGACGACCTGCTACTACTCCTGAATGGATGGTCATATTGACATTAACTTTTCACTAGAACACTTCTTGCAATATACAGTTGGTCTTATATTTAAATGATACTGATCTAATTTCCAAAATGATTGCCTTTAGGGCCAACTTAAAAATGCTGTTATGCCTACTTCCGTTGGACTGTTGTATCGACATTGGATTTTCACTAAAAGACTAAAATAATAAGAAGTTGGTCCTGAATGAAAATTGTGCTAATCCAACTCCAACACTGCCATCCATAGTGTTCACCTGAATAATCTTGTTATCGCTAGTCCTCAATAATGAATGGTGGCGTTGACATGGGGTTTTTCAATGAAACACTTTGTGCAATATGTAATACGTCTTGAATTAAATGGTGTCAGATCTGACCACCAATATGTCATTCTGTTGTGACCGAGTTTGAAAACTAGACCTCCTTGGCCTTTGAAATGTGTCAAAGGTTACAGCTTTCATTCTGTATGTTAATGAGCCTATTAAGCATTAAGCCAATAATGGAAAGTCTGCATTGTATAATTTAAGTGCTATTTTGACAGCTTTGAGGGGAAAATAAATTTAAGAAATAATTTGGTTTCATTAGCTTCCAATTACTGTTAGTGATGAAACATCAAGTCTTGGTGATGTAATAATGTTGTCACAACCACTGGACCGAGACAGTATACAATTCTTATTATTTACATCAAAAATCTTTTTTTTGGCATGTGATTAAAAAGGCCCTAGTTCTAACTGCTGTTCTCTAATGAAAACAAAGGAAATCTTTATTGATTTTAGATGCATAATCCAAAGTTTGCAACAAAACAACAAAAAAAAAAGGTGAAACATTAATGTATAGAGATTTGATTCAATAATCAAGAGAATTAATCTGTTGAATTCAAGTTTGAACAACAAAGCTCCACACCTGACCTCTGGATTAGTGATGGACTACATTTGTAACAAAGTGAAAGCTTGTGTGTCTGTTTAAACTACTATATATACTCTCTTATAAGTCGGGTCCAACTGCAAACAACATAGACCCTGATCTGCCATCGCATAATGTGCTGTCATATCAGGCTCTATGTTGTTTGTTCTACTGATTACTCCTTACAAACTGCATAGTCACATTTTTGCTGGTATATAAATTCATTGATTGTGGAAAGCATCCTTTTCTTTCCTTGAAACGATCATTTTTTAACCGGTTTTTAAATTCATGGTAATAACCTCTAAAATTGGTACCCCACAAATAATAGTGACATGCAATGACAAAGAGTTATGAGCACAGTAAATTTTTGCCCAAGGGAAGAAAAAAAAAACTGTCAGCACAACAAAAGCATATAGGTTGTAAAAGAAAATCAACATGCTTTAATTATGCAACATTTATTCCTGGTCAAAAGACAGACGATTTCAAAGGAATGGATAAAAAAAGACACATTATCAAGAACTGACACGTGTAAATTAAAATGATGTGTGACAGGTATGCTAAACTTTTTTATGCTTGCAGATTCACTTATGATAGCAATCAAATTTCTTTTAAAAAAAACAGCTGCTATACCTAGACCACTATACAAACAAAACAATATACCGTATATACTCGTGTATAAGCCGATACCAACTGCAAACTGCATATACCCAGATCTGCTGTCGCATAATGCGCCGGCAGATCTGTGTCTATGCAGTTTGTAATGATTAATTAGTAGAACAAACATAGATCCTGATCTGCCGGCACATTATGTGATGGCAGATCAGGGTCTATGTTGTTGCATTTGGATTCCGCTTATACGTGAGTATATATACGGTAGTTTTCTTTTACTCGAGAAGCTGCAGTAGCCCAGTGTTCAGCATGCAGAACATTATGACCGAAATGGTGCACGTTTGAATGCTATCATATCAATCCAGGTTGGCTACCATGGCGTGTCACTGGGAAAGGTATTTTTCTCTAATTGCCTTTGCACTAAATAACCCTCGTATGTTTCTGCACTGTAAAACACCAAGCCACCTTGACTCTACTAATATGGTTGCTGAAGGTTTAAGCTATTTTTCCATACGGATTTCAAGAGGGAAGCAGGACTACAGAACTAAAAGTGATGTTATAACTAACCAATTAGATACAGGGAAAGTCAATGCAATTCTGAACTTTCTAAAGACATAAAAACTCTAAAGTATTTGCAATACTCTGCTAAAAAAAGGCCACTGAAGAAGTATATGATATTTGTGATTTGTTGAATATAACTATTTTGGTATGGTTTTATAGCATAGCAATATAAGTTGGTTATTTAGTGCCGAGGTAACTGAAGTAATGAGCCCTGCAAAATGGCACACCATGGTAGCTGACCTGGGCTATTCCAATGGTAGGATTCAAACCTGCACCCTTTTGGCTGTACATGTGAAATGCTAACCACTATGCCACTGCAGCTGCTTTCTCCATTAGACTTGCTTACTTAAATTATTGCAAACAGCTCATACAATTGGTAAACTTGATCCTAATACACCTCATTAGAATTTTCAAGCATCACAAAGTAAAAGTCTTTCCAAAGATAAATTAGGGACTATGCTTCTGTCAGGACTCTCTTTCACATACAAGCTAAGTGAACTAGCTGATCGTAGACGAGTCACTATTAATTTCTGTATAAATACAGTGGTCCCCCTCTTATAAGGCCACCCCTTCTGCAGCAGGAAAGTGGCCTTATAAGAGGGGTGGCCTTTCTAGAGGGGGATCACACAGTTGTGAGTAATAACTACATATAAAGTATAAAAGGTGTAACTAATTTTTATATATTTAATATTTTCATTTAAAAATCACAGGAATAATATCTGGTTAAGGACTTAATTTGATAAAACTAATATCAATGTTTTTTTTTTTAAAATATGAATAATCATCAATTGTGGTGCAAAACCACGATGTCAGTAAATTCTGGGCACAAACATTTGGTTGCAACTATGCCTGTACATCCATTGATTCCGTCTTTCCGTTCACTGCAGTTGAATGTATATTAACGATGCTTATTTGAATCTTTCTGACATAAAATTTCCCAGTAGTGATCAAAGGACTCTCCCTCTTTTCGTTTAGTCTAATTGCTTTCACTTTTTGTTCTAAACTGAGAATGTCTGACGACATTTTGTGACAACTGAATCATGTGTGGGCAATAAGTATTATCACACGAGATGCAGTGTTTACAAAGGAAGTGAGCTTGTCACGTGATAAACTCCCCCCCCCCCCTCCATTCTGGTACCCGGTTAAGTACATGTCATAATCTACGAGAGGGAAGCCAGAAAGGCTAACATACCATTTTACTATCTGGCGACCGGATGTCATGCTGACTTGAGCTGAACAATGCTGTGCTTATCAGTGGTTAGCTTTTGTCATCTTGATAATTATTAGTGGTAATAATGGCCAGTAATTATCAAAGTAACCAAAGCTAACATCTAAGGAACACATGGCAGTAAGGATAATTGGATTACTTACCTCTTTGTATGGATTAAAGTTACTTTATCGGCATTTTGGAACAAATGTCAATGTGTCGAGTTGAGAAATTAACAAATATTAACAAGATTTTAATCTGCAAACAATCATTATGTGGCCGCTCGCAAGGGGTAATTTTGACTGTTTTTGCACTAAAATACCGGCTGCTGGTCACGTTAGAGGGGTGGCCGTCTTTGAGGGGTACTTTTGAACACAAACTCATCAGTGCCAATGGATTGTGGCCCAATAAAGCGGGTGGACACTGGTCAGGGGGGCCGTTCAAGAGAAGACCACTGTAGTTGCACATTTTTTAAGAAATCTGTATATTAATACATAACGTCTAAAAATGATAAGCTCTGAAAAGTGACTGAAATTCAACCGTTAAACTGATCTCAATAAAATGAAATAATAACAGTTTTATATCATACCTTTTCATTTCCCATATAATCTAAATTTAATTTTCTATTTATGTTAGTCAATATTTTCTATTCACCATGTGATTTTTATTTTGTATAATGGAGAGGAACTTGTACGTTCTTACGAACATTTTTCCTATCCTTTTGAAAAAATATTTGTACAGCAATAAAATGCTGAAACTAAATAATATGTAACCCAAAATATTTCTGATTATGGTTCTTTTACTTATATGAAAGGTCTAATCTTCAGAACTGTATGTAAGTAGGTCATTTAGTGCCAAGGCAATTGGAGTAAAGTCTTGCTCAAGAACACACCATGGAAGCCATTCCAGGTTGATCCGATGGTAGGACTGAACATGCACCCTTTAGGTCACGGGTCTGTCACACTAACCACTGAGCCATCTTGACTCCTGCCTCCATTAGTTGCCTCTGAACACGTGCAGAAGGCCACATTGGGCCTATTCTACATACCAGAGCCCACAGCAGGAACTCCCAGACAAATTAAAAATTAAAAAGTTTACCAGTTTTATTCTAGAACCTGCAATTGTGAGATTCATGCTAATTTAAATAAAATCATGCTAAATAATCCACTGAATGCACAAAATTTTTAAAACCATCCTTTATATCTTCATTAAATCACTCCAATATTCACAAAATTCCTGCCTTTTTTTAAAGGAGGGAGAATTTCACTCTTAAAATTTGAGGTCTTGAATAAACCCTAGTTAGCAGAATAAACTGTTTCTTATTTGGGCATGAGACTAAGAGGAAGTTTATGAAAATTACGTTTAAAACAAATGTCATGTAGAGATTTTTGGAGCTGCAAGTTACAATGCTACAGTGTTAATAATATAACTGGAATATGAAGAATTCTTTCACAGCATCTAAAATATTCAGCTGAACAAAATTATGCCATCTGACAATATCTTCTTGAAATATTAATAAGAAGGGATGGAAAAATCCCTTGCCTGGCAGCCCTTGTCAACTGAATTTTAGCTTTGGGCAACCAAGTGTTTCAAAGTCATAGTTCAGTTGGGCAAATAGATTTTGATGGTTGTTTATGATTACTTATGAATGAAAGTCAATGAAATGAGCTGCCTATAGTTCTATCAGCTGTTATTCTTGCAGATGTCAACATTTACACAAGATCTTATACCCACCTGGCAGAGTCAACCATGCATAATAATTCTGCTTCCAGCTGTCACCAAATGGTTCAGGACTGATATTCATTAGACCTGTGCATTGTCTAGAAATCAGAAGTGCAATACTCAATACACAGTCAACGAAATTATATGTATCATGATATATTGGTCACTTCCACACAATGCAAATTTCTGAGTCTGCAGGCATGGCAATTATCTTGGTGACTGAGACTAGTGGAAATTGCCAGATGCTAGACATATATACCATCTATACTTGCGTATAAGCCGATACCAACTGCAAACTGCATAGACCCAGATCTGCTGTTGCATAATGCGCTGGCAGATATGGGTCTATGCAGTTTGTAAGGACTAATTAGTAGAACAAACAACATAGACCCTGATCTGCTGGCACATTATGCGATGGCAGATCAGGGTCTATGTTTGTTTGCATTTGGACCTGGCTTATAGACGAGTATATAAGGTAACCTTAAGGAGCAGGTCATACTCACAGAGTAATGTACTTGTGTAATTTATTTAACATTATTTTGGATATGTTTTACTGTTTATCTTTACCATCATTATAGACAATTTGCTGCTCGTAGAAAAAGATAATCTTTCTTTGCTTTTTGGATACAATTTCTATTTCTTTTGTCTTATTTCTGATATGTATGCATGATGGAACAGAATGAGAAAGAGAGAAGTCTACAATGTTTTCCATAAATTGTGATTTTTAAAGCTTGTGTTTGGCATGATAAATGCTTTTCAGACCACAAAATTGTTGGATTTTAATCTGATAATATGCTGATAAATTTATTTGGAAGCTGCACATTTTGCAAAGAGAAAAGATGTGTTTTACTGATAACAGTTACAATGAGGTATTTTACTGTATCAATTTTGTTAATACAACCTCACTCTTGCAAACAAATCAATATCAATAAAACCAAATTGCAAATTCTTATGACTTTTGGTTTTTCCAAGTCTCATTATTTATACATAGAAAAAAGTTATTTATACATGATTGATGCATAAATCATTTAATGTGTGTAAGTCAAGATAAAATCTAGGCATCTATCCATTCAAAGAAGATGTAAATCCAGCAAGGAAAGCTAGATCTTAAGAACGAAGTAAAATAATAATAATAATAATAATCATAATAATAATAACAATTTCATCATTACTTTAAAACACCAGTTTCTTTCTGTTTTCTTTTATTGAGCTTAATTGTATTTTCTTTTAAATTGGGCTTTACATCTACTTAAAAAAGGCACCATGATTTACATAATTTAATTACCTCACATCAATAGCATATATCATTTTGAATGCTGAACTGCCATGAACATTTGCCTAAACTTGCATTATCATTCACAAGTACTTTGAGTTTATAAAATGTATGTGAAATTCAGCTACTAATGAGTATTACATTTGAATGTGGATTCAACTGGTACCATGGTGCCCTCATTCATTAGGGAAATGCCAAGTGACATGTACACTGTGGCTAAAACAAGACAAGTTCACTGCCTTCATCTATACTAGATCTAGCTGAAGACAACTTGACTGGGAAATTTGGGGGCTAGTCAAGAAGTTACAATGTCTGATTCACCAGCTTTGAAAATTGCCATGGTTGGTAGAACTATGCTGGATCAGGTAATTTACAAGCTAGGTTTAAAGGGTACTCCAGTTTGAAGCTAGAGTAGTCATGAGATATTTATGGACAAAGCAATCCCTACATCAATGGTACTGTCACTGCAATGTTTGCGAGGACAACTATAGCTACACATCATATACATATTTAAAATCAGATATTAGTGTTGAGAAATCATTCTCTTTTTGTACAAAACTTGAAGCATAAACCTACCATATTTTGACGTAAAATGCATACATTCTTTCAAAAAAATATGCAACCTAAATGATATCTATTCATTGTCATTACAAACCAAACTATAGCAGAACAGTAGTAACAAAACAAACAATCAAGAGTCCCATCAGTGACACGTTATATCTGCCCTGTTTTTTGTGTAGGCTCTAATAGGGTATGGTTGAATCTGGAGATTAATGAACAGCAGATTTCAATGACCTCCACATCTGGTGAAGGTATGCAGTCTTAAACTATACCTAATATGCAGAAAGCATTATTTTCATTTCAGATTTACCATGACCATAACCCTTTTAGATTCCAGAATCTATTAGTTTTGTTATTGCCCTAAGTGCAAGTCATCCACAAAGTTTGGTCAAGGAACTTACTCTAGAACAAAAGATATTCTCTGCAAAACCCATTTTTCTTTGTGACCTGGAACTTTGACCTATTCCATACCTTCAGTGCAAGCCCTCCACAAAGTTTGGTCAAGGTATGTGGTCCAGAACCAAAGTTATTATGCAAAAATTATGCAAAAAACATTTTTCTTCTTTCAGTCAGTGACCTTGATTTTTGACCCCTAAATCAATAGACTTCTTTGTTTTGTGAAGGCACATGGTTGATAACTGAAAGTTTGTGCAACATTTTTCTTTTCTCAGTCACAGTGACCCTGACCTTTGACATTTTGACCTGAAATTGATAGGCTTCTTCCTTAACTCGAGAGCAAGCCATCCACAGTCTGGTAACTGTTGATAGTGGACAACTTGAGTTATTGTGCAGCAACCATTTTCCCTCTTTCAGTCACAATGATCTTGACCTTTGACTTGTTTAATCCAAAATCGATAGGGTTTTTCCTTACCCCAAATGTAAGCCATCCACAAACTTTATTCAAGGTCTATTATATAGAACTAATGTTATTGTTTGGAAACCATTATTCTTCTTTTAATCACAGTGATCCTGACCTTTGACCTTTTGACTCTGAAATTGATAGGGTTCTTCCATACTCCATGTGCAAGCTATCCACAAAGTTTGGTGGAGATATGTGCTGTAGAACTGAAGTTATCATGTAGAATAGAAAAAGTTAACAGACAGATAGACATTGTTACAGCATAATACACTTTGCCAAAATGGCAGATGAAAAAAAAAAAATCCACTAAAATCTGCAAAATTGATGCTTTGTCAATTTTCCATCATACTCATTTAATGCAATTTCTCAAACCCAGAAGACTACTATAATTAACCACTTCTCATTTCCCACGTCAACCTGCCAGTTTTTAAGTGGTGAACTTTTACACACATTTTCTTTGACTTTGATTGGCTCTTTTTAACTAGTTTATCTAAAACAAAGCGAAATAAGTTCAACTTTGTCAAAATATTAACAAACACTTTAGTCACTAGATTTATCCAGTTACTGGATGGAAACTTCTAATGATGTAAATTTTCTAGTCTGTTTCATCCTCTTCTTTACTGAGGAAATGATAAAATAGTTCTCAGAATCAATCTCGGTCACAATAATGTCGGGATTAAGATCGTAGAGCACAGAATTGTTGGAATATTTCCAGAATGTGGAAGTCTATATCACTTGTAAACAGCAGACTTTCCAGGGTTTGGATGTACTTGAAAACCAGTTCATGGTGCTGAAATGGAAATATAATGTGCATGTATCATTTTGTGTATAAAATTTATCTATTTCTATCTGTATATCTATTCATCCAAATGTTTACTTAATGGTACCAATCTATCTAAGATTTAATATGATTTACAAGAGTTTCCAACTGTCTGATTCTCTCTTTCCACTTTAACTATTGTCTATTCTGACTTAAATCTTTTCTGTCAATTTGTTTAAAATGGATATCAGGTCTAAACATGCTGAAGTCTAAAACAAAACAATGTAGTCATTGTCTGATAAACAGAAAGTGGTCAAAAAAAGCTAATTTTCGAGGCAGTTTTGCTCTGACTCTCTTTGCAGTAGCCTGATGTAAAAATCAGGTTCAAGGGGAAAAAAATTCACAATAAATACAAAAATTAAACATGGATGGGTATGAGTGCTACTTTACATTGCATTAACAGTGCAAATACATGTATTGTAAATGCACTTCAAATTGTGGGTGATAAAGTAACTACAATTAACAACCAGAGAAATGGTGAGAAATTTGCTCACGTAAATATAATCCTGCCTCCCTCCCAACACCTGAGTCTATAATAAAACAAGAGTCCCTCAGAGGGACTGACACTCTACTGGGCAAAAAGAATTTCCAGGAATTCAAGATAAGATCATTTCCTCCTTTTAACTTGCAAGTGCTGAGACCATCTCTGATATTCTTTATCGATAACAAAATTTTCAAATTAGCTGCTGTGGTGCACATATTAAATGTCAGCTTGACACCATTTTCATTTAGGACAGAGTAGACATCATTAGAAGTGTTTTGGTGAAAACCCTATGTCATAATGATCATCCATTCAGAAGGAGTAGTGACAACAAGATTTTTAAGACAGTCACTGTGGCAGCCATATTGGATGTACGACTTGCACTATTTTCATTTAGGACCAAGTAAGTATCATAAGAAGACTAATGGAGGAAACCCAATGTTGATATAGCCATCCATTTGGGAGGAGCAGATATAACAATATTTCAAGATATGACTTTCATTCAGGAGTACCAATAACAAGATTTTCAAGATGGCTGCTGTGGTGGTCATATTGGACATCAGATCAGCACCATTTTCATTTAAGACCAACTAGACATCATAAGAAGTCTTTCAGTTAAAACATCATGTTGATATAACCATCTATTGAGGATGAGTGGCAATAACAAGATTTTCAAGATGGCTATCAATGTGGCCATATTGTATCTCACATTGGCACCATCTTCATTTAAGACCAACAAGACATCATAAGAAGTCTTTTAGTAAAAGCCCCATGTTGATATGATCATCCATTCAATAGAAGTATCAATAACAAGATTTTCAAGATGGCTGCCTTGGTGGTCATATTGGATGTCAGATTGGCATGATTTTCATTTAGGACCAGCTTTACATCATAAGAAGTCTTGGTGAAAACCTCACGTCAATATGACTTTATCCATTTAGGAGGAGTAGCAATAAAAAGATTTTCAAGATGCTGCTGTGGTGGCCATATTGGACATCAGATCAGCACCAATTTCATTTGGGACAGCTAGACATCATAAGAAGTTTTTTTTAGTGAAAACCCTATGTTTTGATATGACCATCCATGTAGAGTGAGTGGCGATAATAAGATTTTCAAGATGGCTGCCAATGTGGCCATATTAGATCTCACATCGGCACCATTTTCATTTAAGACAACTAGACACCATAACAAGTCTTTTAGTGAAAGCCCCATGCTGATATGACCATCCATTCAGAAGAAGTAGCAATAACAAGATTTTCAAGATGGCTGCCATGGTGGCCATATTGGATGTCAGATCAGCATGATTTTCATTTAGGACCAACTATATATCATAGGAAGTCTTTTAGTGAAAACCCCCATGTTGATATAACCATCCATTTAGGAGGAGTAGCAATAACAGGATTTTCAAGATTGCTGCCGTGGCGGCCATATTAGATGTCTGAGTGGCACCATTTTCATTAGGACCAACTAGACCATGGGATGAATGTGTGTGTAAAGTTTCATGGCAATCCTCCAAGTATTTCAGGAGGAGTAGCGATAACAAACTTTTGCTAATGGATGGACGGCAGACAACGGGCAGATGATGGACAAAAGACAATCCAATAAGCTCTTCTGATCAATGACCAGTAGAGCTAAAAAGCATACAACTTTTTTTTTATAGAGTGTGATTAAAAGATTGGTCTACATGCATATCTCCTGATGATGACCATAACATGTATTAAGTTTCACAACAATCCACTAAAAACTGCAAGAGTAACTGCATTCACAAAATTCTGCCATACATTGTGTCCTGCTTTAAGTGAAAAGGGCAATAATTCATGCAAAATTCAAGAGCACAAAGACTTGTCAACATATGCATCTTTAGATGATGATCATAATATGTACAAAGTTTTACAGCAATCCATAAAAAACTGTAAGACAAGTTGCATTTGCAAGATTATGTCTTATACTGCATTCAACTGCAGGACAAAAAGAGCAAAAACTCGAACAAAAATTGGAGAAGTGATTTGTCAATGTTTGCACCTTCAAAATAATGACCATATCACGTACAAAGTTTCATAGCAATTCACTGAAAACTGGAGTTTCACTCCAAAGAGTCTGTCATACACTGCATTCATCTGACAGTCAAAAAAGGGCAATAACTCCAATAAAATTGTGGAAACACAGTACTTTGTCGATATGTGCATCTTCAGGTGATAACCATAATATCTGCCAACTTTCATGGCAATCCATCAAAAACTGCACGACTAATTTCAGTAATGAGGTTGGGTCATACACTGCATTAAGCTACAAGACAAAAAGGGCAATAACTCTAGCAAAAATTGCAGGAGCAAAGTGATTTGCTGACATGTACATCTTCAGGTGATGAACATAATATTTAACAACTTTCATGGCAATCCAATTAAATACTGCAGGACTATTTGCGCCAACAATATTGTCATACACTGCATTCAACTACAATACAAAAAGGGCAATAATTCTATAAAAAATTCAGGAACAAAGAGATTTGTTGACACACATATCTTTAGGTGATGACCTTAATATTTACCAAGTTTCATGGCAATTCATAAAAATAACTGCTTGTCTAGTTGTGCTAATTAGCTTGTATCATACATTGCTACAAGATATAAGGACAATAACTCGTACATAAATTGCAGGAACAAAGTGATTTGTCATTATGTGCATCTTGAGGTGATGACCATAGTATTTACAAAGTTTTATGGCAATCCATCAAAAACTGTGGAACTAGTTGCACTATTGAGATTGTGTGCCAGTCAGCCAGACACGATGATTACCATATACTCCTGCCTCAATAGAGGTGGAGGCATAACAAACAAAAGCCTCTTTCATACAGAAACAATGTATGTTGACAGAAAGAGAATTACAAAAGACAAATTGCAATTTCTAGAATGTAAAGTAAAAGTTTCAGCTTACCAGCAGGAATGCTTGCTGTAACCTCTCAATTACCCATTTATACCAGGGTGTGTTGTAGTCATGCCCCTTGCTCTCACACCGAGACAGGTGATCCGTAAGGATCATGATGAATCTCTGTAAAGAAATAAACACAAAACATTAAGAAATTGACATGAGACTATCTACATCACAAAAGTAATGCAATCAGTAAATAATAATTCCACCAGTGTCTTGTTAAAGGCCATGGTGACCTTGACTATAATCTTTCAATCCTGAATTCATCAGGCTTCTTTCTTTCATCAAATGCAACCTATTTGTGACGTCTGCTGAAGGTATATTCAGTAGAATTCAAGTTATTATGCATCAACTGATTTCCCTTTCTCATACTGCAGTGACCTTGACTTCTGACTTTACATGTAAAATTAATCACAATGCTTCTTGGCATCATCAAGGGCAACATATCTATAAGTCTTGTAAACAGTATGTTTAGTAAAACTCAAGTTATTGCAGGGGAACCATTTTAACTTCTCATATCATGGTGACCTTGACCATTAACCTTCTGCCACTCAAATCAATAGGTTTCTTTATAGGTATCCCATCTGCAAAGTTCAATGAAGGTCAAATCCCATATTATTACATGGAAACCAGTTTTTGAAGCAAAATATATTTATTCGATAATACCTGATCATAATACATTCGATGTCCTTCCATTGCCTCACAAATCCAGCCGTCCCAAGCGAAAAGAAATCAACAATATCTTTTGACTTGTTTCTGCACTGCACTCATAAGTGCTAAAATGTCATTTGCTTATTGAAACGGATAGAAATATTGTCACAAAATCCTGTCATTCATCAGTTAATACAAGAGCAGATTGCATGCTCTTCCAGGGATGTAACTGCAGGGAGGGCTTGGGAAGGATTGCCCGTATTATGATTGGGTAAGTATTATCGATGAAACTTATTTTACTCCAAACATTTGTTTCTTCTTCAAAGACAATACTGATCATAGGTAACTGATGGAGTTACATCCCTTTACCCTTAAGCTGGCCCTGGTTCTGGTCTCCTTATGTAAAAGCAGCAACTTTGAGTCTTGTATAAGATACGAACAAAAGAGAGCACAGATCAATGAAGAGATGCATCCTCAAAGGTAAAAATTTTCATTCAGATAAATCCAGTGGAAGTAGTAGAGTGACCCATATCATTACAAAGCTGATGATGGACATGGGAAAGTCGCCTGTTGAGCTGCTGATATAGGTGCCACCAGGTCAAATTTGGTCTTCTGAGATGAAAGGTGTCTCTGATAGAAGCTCTGAATGTCATATCAGACCTCCATCCCACAGCTTAAATAATGTTGGTCAGAGACAAGTTTCACTCAAGCATTAGGCTGGTAGAAACTCTACTGACCTCATGAGGTGATATACTTAAGAAATTCATGTGGTCTTTGGTTAGTTCTTTTTATGCTAAGTGAATAATACAACAAATCCAGGACAATAGAGTGTGAGCAGAAGTATATCCTTTCCTTCTTTGAGTGGTAAGAAAAAGCAAGATCCCTTTTTTCTTATTGGCTTAGTATGTTTCAGGTACCATTTCAATGCTTTGATGGGGTCTTGACAACACCTTGTGAAGATGATCCAATGAAAACAAAAGTTTCAAAAGAAGAAGCCTCACCTAATCTTAAACTATAATAATTTGGTCTAGTTGGCAAGGTTTTGGCTGCCACTGAAACAGAAGGATAATCTGCAGGAGTTTCATATGCAGGCGGCACAAAGCAATAAGATCTGCAGCCATGTTGAGGATATGTTTGGGGTGAAGTAATTGCCAGGCTGATATCTGCAGGCATCATGCAGACGACCTTCAAGGCATGATCTTGAGGGAGGCAAACTTGATTTGACAGAAATCTTGAACTCCATGACCAGGTGAGTGAAAAGCTGAGATGCCATAAGATTTGGTGCCAACCCCTTTATCCAAAAGAGACCGCTAAAAGCTTAATAGACAATGTTTTAGCAATAAAACAAGCCAAAAGACATTTTAACATATTTTTTCATGAGAGGGCTGGAATTTGAGGTAGTACAAGGGCTTCTAACATATTACTATTAGGTAATGTAATGTATATGAAGAAATTGCTTTGGTCAATGACCTTGACCTCTGACCCCCAAAACAAAAGGTTATTTTGTCTCCTAATGCACTTGCAAAATCTTGTGAAGGTATGTGAAGCACCACTTGTGTTACTGAAAAGAAAAGGAAATTTTTTTAGTAAATTATGTTTCTCTGAAAATATCTGATCACACTAACATTAGGAAATTACTCTCTGCTTCCTCTGAATCCAGCCCTTACCGAAAGACAAAAAAAAAAGGCTTTCTGTGCATACATGTAACTCTTATGATTAAAATCCTCTTGTTCCTGCTAGGTGGCCACCCATATACTGCATGTTACCAGTTTCATCTTAAGTGAAACCTATAACAAGATGATCATATTTGTGGGGAAGGATGGGAGTGATTGACAGTACTGTGATTGGGTAAGTATTTTTGGAGAAACATAACTTACTAAAAAATTTCCTTTCTCCATCAAATACATTACCAGAGAAGAAAATGCTTGAGCATCCAACCTTTACCCATGTCACCCTTAAGGAGCATGATGACTGGTCTACTGAAAGGATTAACTTCTCCTAACATGAAGTTAGCACAACCGAAGATAGCGCATTTATACACATGTGAGGGCGATTCCTGTGCGATCCTGCACCTTGCTATTGCCTTATATTCAAAAGTTTCCCAGGTGAATCAGTAAAAGTTGCAAGGTCATGCCAGGGGCTGTGGTTGTGCTGTCATGAACGGGGCATGGTAACTGTCTGGGGAGCTACAAGTGGCCCAACAAGATTCAGCTCTCTCCTTTATGAGGCCATGTCATGCAAATAGAAACTGGAGAAAGTAGGCTGAGCATGCCAGCCAAATGACTCCACTATGTCTCAAATTGAGACATTATATTCGAAGGCCAGACTCATGGAAATTACTAATATTTCACGAGCCGAAATCTTCTTGAGTTGTACCTGTTCCTGTTAGAGTTCAGAGGACACCAATCTAATAATCCCCTTTAGCCAAGTGGATAGCGCTTGTAGGGTTATGTCTTGCTTTCCTGCCTTAACTGGTAGGAAGAGCCTTTGACAGCCGTTGCAGACATTCTCTGTGCATCTCAGATAGCATCTGAGGGTGTGTACAAGGTCCAGCAACTTTGCCTCTCTCGATGGGTCGATTGAGGAGAGAGAGTGGATAGTTATTTGTTGGTTGCCTATTGAAGGTAACCTGTTTTTAGGAACAAAACCAGATATTTTGGATCCACAGACCGCACATGCAGCTCACTCACCTTTAAAGCTGAAGCTAGTGCTATCAGGAAGCAAGTCTCGTATGATAACTGCTTCAGGGAAATGGAAGACATGGGCTCGAACTTGATGAGTTGAGCCACATCAAGGCCCATGAGATTCCATTTTGGGAACAAGGTTAGCAAGTGAGGCCAGGATATGTCAAAATTGGACAACAAATCGGAAAGGTCCTTGTTGCAGTCAATATCATCTCTTCCATGATGTCTGAAAGTGTCTGAGATTGTGAAACGGTATCCCTTGATTGTGACAGAGGGTAGCTTCTTGACTTAAAATAGGAAAAGAAAGAAGCTAGTCAGTTAGGGAATGGAGGCTGAGAGTGGTGTGACATCATTAATTTGACAACAGTAAAATAAAATGCACCACTTCCCCTCATATACCTTCAAAGTAGAGGACCATCTAGCTATCACGATCCTCGCCATTTGGCACAGACTTGATGAAAGATGGATTGATGGATGGAGAGACCACTCTGTATGAGGCAGTTGGCCTCTCTTTGATGAGTCAACCAGGACATTTAGCCTGCCCAGGATGTGTCGTTTTAGTTGTATGATATTGGGCATACCAACAAAGGAACTCCCATACCATAACAGAAGAGGTCTGGTGATTTTGTCCCCCTCTTGTTTGAAGAGATAGTTCACTGTGACTAAATTGTCTGACATTATCAGAACCATCTTCCTTTGGATGCATTCCACTCAAGTGTGGAAGGTGTTGAAAATGCACTTCATTTCCAGGAGATTGATGTGAAGATCCTTTTCTTGCAGTGTCCACTTGCCACTGACTGTCACAAAGTCTGGCAGCAAGTGTGCCCCCCCCCCCAACCGAACAAACTAGTCTCTGTACAGATTGTGATTTCTGGTTATGGGGCTTCTAAAGGTATTCCAGCTGCTACCTACTCACTGTCTTGTCAATGAAACAGGAAGTGTTTGATTTTGGTCGAGATCGTAATCTGGTGATCTAAATGACCCAAGATCGGGCGCTACTGTGCCAGAAGGGCCATCTGCAGATGGCGCATGTAAAGGTGGCTGAGGTATAACAGGTCCCCCACTGCATTCCCCAAGCTGAGGAGTTGAAGAAACTCCCTCGCTGAAATAAGCCCCTGGCAGATGCCTTCTTGGCACATGAACGGTACAGGAGGAAGATGAATCAAGTTGATACGAGTTAGAAACTCCACACCTAGATAAGCAAAATGTTGACACGGGACAAGATCTGATGTCTCCACATTGACTATTATACACCCTAAAATGTGAATGAGGTAGAGAAGGTTGTTCATAGTGTGAACCAAGACTGAACTCACCAAATGTTTTTGCAGTATATTGTCCAGATACACCAATATTGCTGTGTTGGAGAATGTCCTGAAGTGGGATATGATGCATTCAAATGTCTTGGTGAAGGTTCAATGGTTGAGATTGAGGCTGAATGGAAGGGCATGGAATTGGTACACTACCCAATTGTAATTGAAGTGAAGGCATTTGTGTGATACCATGTGAATAGGTACATGGTAATACGCGTTGGACAGGTCAAGACTGATCACATATTCATTGTGTTGCACAGATGGACGGACCTTTCCGTCTCCGTCTCTAACGCCTGAGCAGTAATAAACTGATTGAGTTTGTTAATGAAAAGTCTAAATCTTGCGATGGTTTTTGTAACCGGAAAGAGTCTGAAAAAGAAACCTGGGGAGTCCGGTTTTCAGACTACCTCTTCTGCCCGCTTTATGAGCAAAATCTCTATCTCCTTCTGTAAAATGTCTGCTTTTGTGGGATTGCTTGGTATTTCCATCATGAAGGGGACAACGAAAGTGGATGGGGTTAGATGAACGAGATCTGCAGCCCCTTCTGAAACGACTAGGATGGCCCAATTGTTTGTTGGAAATAGGTTAATCCAAGGAGGAGAAGGAGTCTGGCACTCACAGGAGGGTCACCAGCAGGTGGGAGGGATGGCAATTAATTGACAGTTGGCGTAAGGCTTTGGAGGGGGGGCGAGAAACCTTGCTTTCTCTCTTCCCTCCCTGCTGGCCTGCAGAAGTTTGGGGTTATATGGCTGCCTGTAACTCGCCTGGCCATGAAAAGGTTACCAATGTTGTAGAGAATTACCCCTGTAGCTTTCTGTCGACGATCATCCCTTCTCTTGTATGCCTCCTGTCATACAGAGATATGGGCTTGCACAGAGAATTGAAGTAGTAACTCCTGTGCCATTTGCTTTCTCACCTCAATTCGACCCCCAAACAGAAGACAGAAAAAGATGGAGAGGGAGTGCAGGGTCTCTGCATAAACGGGTTTAAGAAAATAAGATCACAATAGTGCATCTCTTCTTACCAAGTTGAGGTTACATGAGGTCATTAGGAAATTCACCATCTGCCTACCAATTGATTACCTTGGCAATATGGCATACAGATTCCCATGCATTGCCACTTCTGGTCTTCTTGGCTTGGCAAAAGATCACAAGAGATGCCAGGTCAAGTAGGGAGGAACTCAACACTACGCTCCTGACCAACTTGGACATGGCATTAAACACTTGTCTGTCCACTTTAAAAGAGTTCTGCAGAATGTTGGTGGCAGTAATATCCCTGTCTAGGCTAGGTATGTCTGAATGATAAATATTGGTATGTGATTTGTACCAGTGTGGTGAGCAAGTTGCAGGCAAGTGACTCACCTAAAAGAAGACCCTTGAATTACCAGGGTCATGAATTTTATCCAAGAGACACATGGCAATTCTGCAATCTCTGACAATTGTGGTAAAATTCTGAAGGACTTATGTTTACCATCTTCATTAGCATCCACAGAGGCCTTGACCTTGTACATAGTATTGACTGTTGGTGGTGGAAGCAGGGTTCATACTGCTGTTAGTAAAACAAATTCCAGACCTTTTCCAGACTTTTTCCAGACTGGTTTGCATTTTTTTCCAGACCCTTCTGGCACATGTACTCTAAGTCTGTGTCACAATAAATGAGCATGTGATATCCCCATAATATAAAATAGTATCCACCAATCACAAGTGGATGATAGGTCACGTCTCACAAACCGCACTGAACCAGCAAGGCTGTCCCTACACCAAATGGTGGCCCAGGAAATGAGCGTCTTCAGCAAAATAAAACACAGCAATCCAAAATTCCATAATTTTTCCAGACTTTTAGGGCCAAATCTTTACTTTCCATATTTTTTCCAGGTCTGGAAAAAGCATTCCTTTTTTCCCATACTTTTTCAAGACTTTGTATGAACCCTGTGGAATGCATTATGACGAAGGCAAAATTCTGTGTATCTCTTTAAAACTGATTTCTGTCCTTCGTTGGTTGGATCTGAATGTTCAGGCAAATCCATGTTGCCCCTTTTGTCGACCGGGGGTTGTCGTCCTCCTGTACACTCTGTGTCCAGGGGTATAACATCCCATATAGCAGTGGGGGTGGCATCTCGACATCTCCCCAAAACTGGTCAATGTTTCCATCATATATAAAATGCTTAATACTTTGTGTTTGGAAGATTTAGATGGTGCCCTTTTAACATGGCCCTTTAATGCCTTTCAAGATGTTGGACCAAATGTCTTCTACCCACAATGCACACATACTTCATGTGTGTGAGGAAGGACATTTTGTGTAGGCAAGGCATGTCTCGTGGTTGTCCTCCATGACTTTAAAACATCTGCACTTCTTGCACTTGATTGACATCTCTGTAATGAAAGAGAGATGAAAAAACAAACAGCCTACATCAAATATACAAATTGTTCAAATAGGCAAACTCATATTACAGAGATGACCTAAGAAGTGCATAATAAGCCAAAATTAACAGCACAATACAATCATACCAGTGAAAACTTGAGTGTTACCGATCAATATCATATGGACAATAATGACCGGTAAAATATATGAATAAATTCACCGGGAAAAATGCAAATGTTGTCTACACCCGGTGTATCAACCTCTTGACTTGCTATACCACTGAAAATAAATGTTGGATGATCAAAATTGATTATAAATTGCAATGAATTCTTTGGAGGCACTGATCACAGTTGCAAGCTAAAGTTTAAACTGGTAACATCTGGGCTACGGGTGGCCACCTAGTGGGAATAATGGGTGTAAATCTGTAAGAGTTACTTCCATTTGTCTATATGATATACAGATGGATCTGGTTTGATTTTGTGGGGTTTAATGACATATTTCAGCACATAATAGGCTAAACATGATGGCCAGTATATTTCATGCAGGAAGAACCCGGGATGACTGTGAAGAACCACCAACCCATGGGAAGCTACTGGCAAGCTTTCTCACATACCCATTTGCCTTGAGCCAAGACTCGAACACATGCAGACAGATGTAAGATGTGAGTGATCTGTAAAGGCAAGCATCTTAGACCAATCGGACACTCAGTAAGGGCTGAATTCGGAGGTAGCAGAGAGTAATTTCCTAATGTCAGTGTGATTGGGTAATGTATCTGATGGAGAAACCAAAGTGTTAAAAGACAAGCCTATGAATGGATGAATGGACAAACATCTTCCTCCCTTTACAAAAATGCACCTTTTGAGGGTACATAAAAATTCCAGCTCCATTTTAAAATCCTCATACTACTAAACCAACTTTCCCCATTGATAACTTGCAGGTGGTCTTCCTACACAGGTCAAACCTATGTGTAATGGTAATTCAGAGGGCCATCTAGTAGTGATGTTGATAAGCAGGTGGTCTTCCTATACAGGTAAAACCTATATGTAATGGTAATTCAGAGGGCCATCTAGTAGTGATGTTGATAAGCAGGTGGTCTTCCTATACAGGTAAAACCTATATGTAATGGTAATTCAGAGGGCCATCTAGTAGTGATGTTGATAAGCAGGTGGTCTTCCTATACAGGTAAAACCTATATGTAATGGTAATTCAGAGGGCCATCTAGTAGTGGTGTTTATAAGTAGGTGGTCTTCCTATACAGGTCAAACCTATGTGTAATGGTAATTCAGAGGGCCATCTAGTAATGGTGTTTATGGTGGTCTTCCTATACAGGTCAAACATATGTTTAATGGTAATCAGGGGGCCATCTAGTAGTGGTGCTTATGAGCAAGTGTACATATTGACATATGAATGAATGTATGAACATGTACATCAAAGTGATCGCTATTCTGAGCTTTTGCCAAAGTGGGATTGACGATGAATTAAAAAAAGAAAATTCAAATGAACAAACAAAATTAGCTGAGCATAATTACCTGGAATATAATGAGGAACAACCTCTTCTGCTGGTTTTGTACAACCTCCAATTTCTCCTCCATCCTTTCCACTTTCTCCTCTGATGGCATTTCTTCTTCCTCATCATAGTCCAACCCATCAGCCATCTGTAAAGGGCAGAGAAAAAGAAGAGAATTATTGTAAATCATACAAGTTTAATGTCCATACTGATTTGGGAAAGAACTATGTTTGCAAAAATTTTACTACTTCTATTATGTAGTAGCAAAAAATTCTTACTGCCAATTAGCAAATGCAAACATTCATGTTACCAATATGAAGAATTCACTGATTTTGTACAAACATAATGATGATCCTATTGATTTCTACTTGTATTTTACTTGCTTTAACATGCCACCTGCCTTAATCAGCTTAAACTGTACCATCCAAATTGTCAACCATTAATGACAGTGTGCACTGAACATTCACAGGGACATTAGATACGTAAATTTCCAAATTCAAAACTAGTTTTATTACACAAAACATTCCTGACTGCAAAAAAAAAAAAGATCTCAAGAAGAAAATTTTATTTTACTCTCCGTCTGGCAGCTTCGAGCCTGTCTCGCGCCTCCTCAGCCTCTTTCTGCAGTTTCTCCACATGTTTACTCATCTTCTTAATGGTGCTGTGCATGATTTCCCATACATAGAACCTAAACATAAGCAAAACCTCGTCTGAGTAATCTTTAATACTGAATACAAAATGAAGTACAATATTTGTGTGACATATGTATACCCAACTGCAAACAGCTGAAATCATAAGAAAACAGCAAAGACTTTGATCTGCTGGTGCTAGGTTGATGCAGAAATTTCCCAAGTAGTCACCAAATGTTCAATTATTTAGTGTACAAGAAATTGGTTGCACCATGGAATTGTTCATTCTGGATCTGGCTCCTATTTGTCTTTAGTCATTACCAATTAGTAGCTAGTATTTTCTCTCATAATTCCTCTCTTTCTCTGAAATTGTTCATTTCAGACTATGAAAAGTTTGATCATTGGGTTAAATCATAAATTTCTCAATTTTCCTTTGTCAAAAAGATTAGTCCCTTACAGAATTTATACAACTTCAAAAATATATTACACTACCGGATGTCAGCGACCTCAAAATAAGCCTTCTAATCTTGAATCACCAAATTTGTTATATTGAAATGAATTACCATCTTCTGATTTTGGCACTGCTAGTGCCAACATATTGGTGCATTTAGTGATAGCAGATCTGGGTCTATGCCGTTTTCAGTTTTGGTGCATGTTATACAAGGATATATGCAACAGTTTCATGACCTGATATCCCTCTTATTTCAAAACATTCAGACCTTTCCAGATTGTTACATGAACTTTTTTATGCTTGCAAGGTTCACACATGCCAGGAGCAGAAAAATCTGGAAAATCCATGGTTGTACCTGGGGAACCAGTTTTGAAAATCTGGTTGCCCAGCCGATTTTAGGGCTTGCCCAGTAAATACTGTGACTGCCCCTAAGATTGCTGTAATCAAAATAATCCAAATTATTTTTAAAAAACTCTCTCTCTCTACATCCCCTCCACCACACACATACAAACACACCTCCGGGATCCTGAAATTCTGATGGCTCTAGTTGGACATTTTTTCCTGACAATTAACGTAGCAGCCAGATATGTGGAAATGATAATGCAAATATTCAGAGGTATAAAAAGTTGCAAGAGGTAAGAAAACACTTAATTATTAAATGTACCTTTTAGTATCATCCTTCCATTATAAACACTAGTTTTCTTTGAATTTAAGTATTTATTAATAAAAATGTTTTTTTGGACAACATGCTGACTTACTACATCCAAAATACATAAAACTTAATTTCTGGTCAAGTCTAACTGTAAAGATTTATTTGCTTAGGTCCTCAAATATGTGTTAGAGGATGATAATAAAGGTTAGCTGTTGTCACCAGCATCTTTATTCTGTTTAATTAGGGCCTAGGATACACACATTTTGTTTCAAAAATCTGATCTGTGCTGACACAATGCTACATTGTTAAAAAGCAAATGGTGTTCTCTGTCTCTGTCTCTCTCTCTATATATATATATATTGATGATAAGGGGTTTGATTTAAGACTTTATATCCTTTAAGAATACAGCCATGTTTTATTGATTTTCTCTTCTCTTTTATTTGTATCACCTGTATGCATGTGTATGTGTGTGTGTCTATATGTGTGTGTTTGTGTAAACATGTA